>JAVIAB010000047.1:47928419-48333419 GCA_032433765.1 Megaustenia siamemsis
ATTATCAAATCCTGAAAAAGATCGATAGCTAAATTATCAAATCCTGGGAAAGATCAATAGTTAAATTATCAAATACTGGGAAAGATCGATTAGCTAAATTATCAAATACTGGGAAAGATCGATTAGCGAAATTATCAAATACTTGGAAAGATCGATTAGCTAAATTAACAAATACTGGGAAAGATCGATAGTTAAATTATCAAATCCTGGAAAAGATCGATAGTTAAATTATCAAATACTGGGAAAGATCGATAGTTGAATTATCAAATACTGGGAAAGATCGATAGTTAAATTATCAAATACTGGGAAAGATCGATAGTTAAATTATCAAATACTGGGAAAGATCGATAGTTAAATTATCAAATACTGAGAAAGATCGATAGTTAAATTATCAAATACTGGGAAAGGTCGATAGTTAAATTATCAAATACTAGGAAAGATCGATTGTTAAATTATCAAATACTAGGAAAGATCGATAGTTAAATTATTACTTCCTGGGAAAGATCGATAGCTAAATTATCACTTCCTGGGAAAGATCGATAGCTAAATTATCAAATCCTGGGAAAGATCGATATCTAAATTATCAAATCCTGGAAAAGATCGATAGCTAAATTATCAAATCCTGGGAAAGATCGATAGATAAATTATCAAATCCTGGAAAAGATCGATAGCTAAATTATCAAATCCTGGAAAAGATCGATAGCTAAATTATCAAATCCTGGAAAAGATCGATAGCTAAATTATCAAATCCTGGGAAAGATCGATAGCTAAATTATCAAATCCTGGGAAAGATCGATAGCTAAATTATCAAATCCTGGGAAAGATCGATAGCTAGATTATCAAATCCTGGGAAAGATCGATAGCTAAATTATCAAATCCTGGGAAAGATCGATAGCTAAAAAACAAATAGTAAGTGGAAAGGGCCAAGAGTTATAATACCAGTCAGCTCAATAACTACTACATCACATAGTGAGTAATGCCAAGATTACAGTATCAAATATATATATTTTATTTCATTTTATTCTTTGTCGGCCTTACTTTCCATTTTATTCTTTGTCTGTCTTGCTTAATTTCCATTTTATTCTTTGTCTGTCTTGCTTACTTTCCATTTTATTCTTTGTCGGCCTTACTTTCCATTTTATTCTTTGTCTGTCTTGCTTAATTTCCATTTTATTCTTTGTCTGTCTTGCTTACTTTCCATTTTATTCTTTGTCGGCCTTACTTAGGTTTTTATTCTTTGTCTGTCTTGTTTACTTTCCATTTTATTCTTTGTCTGCCTTGCTTACTTTCCATTTTATTCTTTGTCTGCCTTGCTTACTTTCCATTTTATTCTTTGTCTGCCTTGCTTAATTTCCATTTTATTCTTTGTCAGACTTGCTTACTTTCCATTTTATTCTTTGTCAGACTTGCTTACTTTCCATTTTATTCTTTGTCTGTCTGACTTACTTTCCATTTTATTCTTTGTCGGTCTTGCTTACATTCCATTTTATTCTATTATGGAATTTATATCGTTTGCAGTGATATCGAGGCCTTCCATAACAATAGCCATAACCGTAACCATTTTATTCTTTGTCTGCCTTGCTCACTTTCCATTTTATTCTTTGTCTGTCTTGCTTAATTTCCATTTTATTCTTTGTCTGTCTTGCTTACTTTCCATTTTATTCTTTGTCGGCCTTACTTTCCATTTTATTCTTTGTCTGTCTTGCTTAATTTCCATTTTATTCTTTGTCTGTCTTGCTTACTTTCCATTTTATTCTTTGTCGGCCTTACTTCCCATTTTATTCTTTGTCTGTCTTGTTTACTTTCCATTTTATTCTTTGTCTGCCTTGCTTACTTTCCATTTTATTCTTTGTCAGACTTGCTTACTTTCCATTTTATTCTTTGTCGGACTTGCTTACTTTCCATTTTATTCTTTGTCTGCCTTACTTACTTTCTATTTTATTCTTTCTCAGACTTGCTTACTTTCCATTTTATTCTTTGTCGGTCTTGCTTACATTCCATTTTATTCTATTATGGAATTTATATCGTTTGCAGTGATATCGAGGCCTTCCATAACAATAGCCATAACCGTAACCATTTTATTCTTTGTCTGCCTTGCTCACTTTCCATTTTATTCTTTGTCCGCTTTGCTTATTTTCCATTTTATTCTTTGTCGGACTTGCTTACTTTCCATTTTATTCTTTGTCGGACTTGCTTACTTTCCATTTTATTCTTTGTCGGACTTGCTTACTTTCCATTTTATTCTACGTCGGACTTACTTACTTTCCATTTTTTTCTTTGTCGGACTTGCTTACTTTCCATTTTATTCTTTCCCGGACTTGCTTACTTTCCATTTTATTCTTTGTCGGACTTGCTTACTTTCCATTTTATTCTTTGTCGGACTTGCTTACTTTCCATTTTATTCTTTGTCGGACTTGCTTACTTTCCATTTTATTCTACGTCGGACTTGCTTACTTTCCATTTTATTCTTTGTCGGACTTGCTTACTTTCCATTTTATTCTACGTCGGACTTGCTTACTTTCCATTTTATTCTATTATGAATTTTAATTCGTTTGCAGTGAAACCGACGCCTTCCATAACTGTCGCCATAACCGTAACCATTTTATTCTTTGTCTGCCTTGCTTACTTTATATTTTATTTTATGTCGGCCTTGCTTACTTTCAATTTTCTCCTATATGGTACTTTCACTAATTTATTGTGTCTCTCTTGTTGTTCTCAATTCTCTCTTTGTTTTGTTCGAAATATGTTAGAGTGTTCTATCCTCATATGCATATGTTTTAAAACTTCATTTTTCTTCTGTTAACTCATTACTTCCAATTCTATAAATCCATATTTCAATTCTTAAATGTTTTGTTCTCTCTTTTAATAAGTGCCCGTGTTTGTAAACCATACAACAGTGCTGTGAACATAAAACACTTCATTATTCTCAATTTTAGTCCTGATGTTCTTTGTTGTGATGTAAGTATATAGTTCATGTTGTTAAAAGTGCCGATCATATTATGTTATTTTCTGTCTCGCTGTCATTTCTCTTTCCCCAATTCTAGTTAAAAGCCATGACGGTCCATTACTCAGCCAGGATACAATACTGATAGCTCAGACACACTGCATTCAGATTCAGGTTCAGAAGAGCTAATACTATTTACTTTTTCTTTCAAGTGGAATCATTTATGAATCCTGTGCCCATCTCGCATATTATTGCTTCGTTAGCTCAGTTTCTTTACTCTGGATATCGTGCTCGCCATTCCTGCTTTTTTTTTCTTCTTTAAGAATGTGAAATTCGGCATATGGCTACATATGATTGAAAGGGAATATCCATGATAATAATGATGAGGAGAAGAGGAAGAAGAAAGAGAAAGAGAGAGAGAGAGGGGGGGGAGAGAAATGGTGACGACGATGAAGAAGATGAAGTTTTATATAGAGAAGAAAATGTTATAAGTTTTAAGATAACTTTGTACAGAGCGTTTAAGGTATCGATCTAATACTAAGTAATAACAGTCACCTTGGAACAGATTTTTCAAATTTTTTTGAAAATTAGAATTGACTTATTAATTGATCAACTGAAATAAGACAAATATGCATAAACGTATACATATAGACAGTGAAAGCAACAAAATGTCTTATAATGGCTTGCCAATACAGTAAACATACGTTCATCATTGAAAAAACAAATCCATACCGACTGATACAGCATTTTCCTTCTTCTTCTACCTTCTAGCTCCCTGTGGAGCCTAGGTCTTCAACAAACACTTTCCACGACATTCTGTCTCTTGCCATTCTTTTAAGGTCATTCCATGTCTTCCGCATCATCTTCATCTCTGCTTCCATCTGTCTTCTCAAAAATTATTTTGAATTTCCTCTTCGTCTATTTTTCTTTGGGGATTCCAAGAAAAGGACCTGTTGTGTGATACTCTCAATTGGCTTCCGCAGTGTGTGTCCTATCCAGGGCAGACACAACATTGATATATTGATACGTTCTTGTCAACTTCTGGGTGTTATTTTCTTTGGTTGTGACTCGTAATTAGTAACTATGTCATTAAGACATTTAAGTAAGAATATATTATCCTGCTTTTAGATGCAGGATCATTGTTATGATCATTGTACCAGAACAACTTTCAATAAATTACCCATGTCTCTTCTGATTACATAAGACGATTTCATCAACTTTTACGAACTCCGCAGCACCAAAGAATAATACTTCAACAAATATGACTTAAACCTCTTATGAAACATTTATATTTATATTTAATAGTAACGATTCCAACAATGCTTTCAGCAATAATAGTTTACATTTCTGCAGACAGATTAATCTATTTACTGAGAAGTTATTGCGTTTTTCCTCTCCTTTCTTATCGAACTCATTAACACTGGTATTGTATTCCCACTCCCCCCCGCCCCCACCTCCCTGTAACTTTTCAAAGACGCAATGATTGTACAAGGTCACGCTAAGGGACAGCCCTTGGTTATCTCCGGGATGTTACAGTGAGATGACACTGCGTGACAAGGAGACTAATTTAAAGAACGTGTTAGTTTGTCACGAGAGCGCCGAAAATGAGAAAAAGTCTGAGACCACTGGTCGCAAAAAATTAACCGAATTCATAGTCACACTTCCTGTTTAATCTTACACCAGCGTGCCCAGAAAGAAATGTGTCTCCATTTTTGCTTCAATCGAAAAGATTATTGTCTACAAAAATTGTATGAATGTAAGTGCGGCAGTTACATTCTAAAGTTTACAATTGTGACATACAAAAGTACCACACACGAGAAGTTATAATCAAGTAGAGTTTAAATGGGATCAGCAGAAAAAAAATATATATCAGATGTAGGAATACGTTGTTTAATTAAGTTTAGTTACAAGAGAGTAGTAGGTGGTGGATGGTGTTGTGGGAGCAGCCGATAAGTAGTGCCGGTTATGGTCTCCACACCGCGATGACAGGCAGATGATCTCATGTATAGAGACAATGGCTGCGATCTCCGACTAGTACAGTCACTGCCAAGAAGGAAAGGAATGGCAAACTACCTTCTTTGCCTGGACTAATCATGACAAATCACAACCTTACATTTACAGCTAACGACGTTAATGGGGACTTCACGGCCACCGCGTCCGGTAGAGAGCGGCATGTGCTAAAGGTGACACTCGATCGTCATCAAGCAACTGTATGCAAAATCAAAAATAAAGAGACGCTAGCAATAGGAACTTGGAACATTAGATCAGCATCCCAGGTAGTATGTCAGATGTAGGTATGCATTGTTTAGTGACGTTTGGCTACGGAAATATTATGTCACATGTAAATAAACCTTTTTTTTAGTGCAGTTTATATTCTGGACCAGAATGCAAAATGAAGATACACATAATATAATAATGCTAAATTACGAAGGTATAATGCCAGATAAAGATATACATGATATAATGATATTAATATACGAGGGCATAATGATAGATAAGGATATACATGATATGCTAAGTTACGAGAGCATAATGCCAGATGAAGATATACATGATATAATGATGATAATTTACGAGGGTATAATGATAGATAAAGATATACATGATATGTTAAGTTACGAGGGTATAATGACAGGTAAAGATATACACGATATAATGCTATATGAAGATATACATGATATAATGATGATAATTTACGAGGGTATAATGCTAGATAAAAATATACAACATATGTTCAGTTACGAGGGCATAATGCCAGATGGAGATATACATCATAATGTTAAGTTACAAGGGTATAATGCTAGATGAAGATATATCTGATGTAATGATGTTAATTTACGAGGGCATACTGCTAGATAAAGAATATATGGAATGTTAAGTTATGAGAGCATAATGCCAGATGAAGATATACATGATATAGCGATGTTAAGTTGCGAGAGTATAATGCCATCGTTTGTTGACCTAGCGTTCTAGTTTAGTTTAGTTCAATCAACAGACCACCATACTGCACCTTGGACAAGTCTACGTATGCATAGAGCTAGGCCGAAGAATATCCATCAGCGTGTAACGACTAAAGACACGGGTGTAGTGTTCGTTAACAGATCTTTATTGCATCACTGCGTAACGCTGAAACAGGGAAAGAGAAGGGGGAAGGGTGCGTGTTGAGAGTGGGGATAAGAAAGTGAAGGTCAAGGGGAGAGAAGGAGGAATGAAAGAGAGTCATGAAAGTCACGGGAAGCGTGAGAGAGTGGTCACGTCGGAGGGTCACGGGAATTGTCAGAACAAGGTAAAAATGTAAGGGAAAGAATGATTGGTGGAAAGAAAGAGGGGTGAGTGGGAGATCATTAGCGGATAGTCATTCGAGAGGATTCGAAGGCTCTGTGCGGACGGTTGGTCAAAATGTAACAAGCCGTAATGACACTTTCCACACTTGAACCTTCTGTTTCTTTCTGAAGTCCTTCTATCATTGAACCCGCTCCTGTAAGTGCGAGTCGGGACACGTGATGTGTTAAATTGCGTTGCCTATATGTTAAGACAACCTAGGCTGCTGGTACTGCAACCTCCTCCCGTGACTCACCCGTCACAGCTCCTGCTTGGCGCCTTCACTGGAAGCCGCCGTAGGTTGCACTCCTGGCCAGTTGCTGATCGCCATAGTACTCTAGACATGATACTCGTGCTGTCTATTCATGGTTGTAGATTCATGGAAATTATTCAGTCATTTTTTTCGTTCAGTGTCCCTCCAGGCATTCAGAATGTCTGTACGGTCCATGATCCTTCTGCACTCATTATCAGTCAAACTGGCAAGCCCGTCAGCCATCGTTATCTCTTACATCCGTATAGTCTGGTACGAAAGTATGAAGCAATATTGTGTTAAACTTGACCCCTCCAGAGACTCTAACCACTGCCATCGAGCCCAGCGAGTCACCATCTCTCAGAGCATTATCGCTGAATCACTTGGGAAGCACAATTGTGTATAAGTCTGTGTTTCAAGCCATGACAAAGCTTTACCGCAAGCCATAATTTCTACGGTCAATCTGTGCAAAGGTACCGCTGTCATTCTTCACTGTTCTACCTCCTCAGTGTTGCTGACATGCCCCTCGTTGCAGGTCTACATGCTGAGGAAAAGCCAATTTCCGATCAAACCACACCCCTGGTGTCCCATTGCACGCATTCTCTCCAGGACTCCGAACACAGATTCACATTTGCCGTTGAGTTGTAAATTTTTTAATTATTCAGAGAAAATCGTGTCATCTTAGTCTTCGTCGGGTTCACAAGCACTCTTGCCTCTAAACCGCACGGCTATACGACCAAGCACAGTCTAAAGTTCTCCCACAAAACACTTTCTGTCTTTGCTCGGGCCAACATAACAACACAAACATATCTTCACCAACATATTATCACTAACATATCATCACCAACATATATTCACCAACATATCTTCACCAACATATATTCACCAACATATCACCACCAACATATCTTTACCAACATATATTCACCAACATATCACCACCAACATATCTTCACCAAAATATACTCACCAACATATCGTCAGGATATTTAATTCTGTCGAAGCCCATGTTAAATTGTCATTAGTTCTTAGGTCTAATAATCATCATATAAATACCAACATTCGTCGGTAAAAGGCCGCAGAGATCTAATCAAGGAGGAATGGATTGATTTTAAGTTCAAAATACTTAGACATCAGGAAATCTAGAGATACTCTGTTGTATCCATCCATAGGTCAATTGCAGCAGCAGAGGTTTCAATGACCGATGGAAGCCCTCGTATTCATAATGGACTAAGATCGCAAGTAAGGAACAGGAAAATAGTTGAGGTGCTGCGGTAATGTTGGTAGAAATGAGCCAGTAGTTGGGTGTAACGTACACCACTACAAAGAATGGTGACAGCTTAGCAAAAGAAGAAACAACAAAATACTGACATTTCGGCCTACAAGAGACCTTCTTTAGATAACGAGAACAACACAAACGGGCAACGAAATAAATATAAACTCTACTACATCTAAAAGGAGCGAGACAAGTTAATCAAGGAGAAATAAAAAAAAAGGATAAGAAATAAAATGATAAAGCAAAAGGGGAAAGTACTATATTATAATAAGATAACAATTGATAATATAAATTAGTCCATAAAAATTAGTAAACTAAAAAATAACAAATAAAAATATTTTAAATGAATACGAGACTTAAATGTGACATGATCCAAATGCTCCAAGAAAGTTGATGACTGTAAGTCAAATGTGGATGTGATGGGATGTGGGGGTGAGGGGGGGGGGGGGTGTGTGTGTGAGCCCAGTCACGTGATTAGACGAGAGGTTTAATAGGATTGGGAGGTAATAATAGGAAATGTGAAAGGCGGTCAAGATTTAGACGGGTATCGGCCTAAGATAGAGAAATGTATACTATGGTGTGCAAACATGAGCACACAAAGTCAGACGTGCCCTCGGGAAACAAAGTGATAATCCGGCGTAATAGGGGATCATGTGTGACGGGTTGTAAACATGGAGTGCGATCTAGCAGGAAGGATTAGATGGTAATGTTTCTGAAATAAATAATATAACAGCAGCTATGTGAAAATGGCATTTAAAAAAGTAAAAAGGAAGAGAGCAGAAGAGGTAGTTTTGTAAGGTCTACAAGGAAAGAGAAGAATATGGCAGAATACGTATTAATAAGGATTATAAATATAAAGATTGTAAAGAGGAATCATGATTCTTGTAGATGGGTGGCAACGTGATGATAATAATATGTAATATAGTGCTTTATTATCGCCTGGGAAAATCACATCAGGGTATAAGAGGCCAAAATTAGAGAAGGGGATGGAAGAGTGAAGAGGAGGGAGAGAGAGGTGTCAAGGGAGACGGGAATGAAAAAAGAAAGAGGAAGGGAGAAAAATGAGAGAGAGAGGGATAATTGAATATCCGTGAGAAAGGGATACATTGATCCTCCGTGGGGTGTGGCAACCCATATGGGCTATCAGACGATTCTCTAAAGGGTGAATCGGCTACGGCTGTCAGAAGAACATGACACCAGGCCAATGACTTTGATATCCACATTATTCTGATGACCCCAAGGTATGAAGTGGAAGGCTACTGAGGTGCCTGCGTCTCGAGTGATGTCATACAGATGTTCACGGCATCGGCACCTTAGACGGCATCTGCTTCGCTTATGCAGGTCATCTTACATCGCTTACATATGACGGCATATATAATGTTGCGCGATGTACAAGTGATACCTACTCTGATCTCGAAAAAGCCATTAGGGAAAAGAAACGTAATAAATGAATATTATTATAGAGGGAAACTGTCTCCAGCCTAAAACACTGGAAGCTACTATTTGTGCTGTTTCGTCCTAAATGTTTGTCTGCAACGCAAGTATTCAGCCCTACCCTATCCTGGAGATACTTGTCTTAACAGAAAAAATACAGATACACTATGTATTTCCGAGCTGTGATCCCAACATTATGCTATAGTCATGAGAACACCTGCGCAAAAGACATTGCCTACGAAGCTAATTTTTTAGTTAGCTGAGTGGCAGTGTTCCCTAGTGTTTGGCTTTTCGTGGCAAGGCGCTGTGCCACTGAGTACGGGCTCGATCCTGCTTTGGTCTATATTTTTTGGTGTTGTTGATTATTTCTCCATTTTTCAGAGTGCTGTAAACATACCTCTTCTCTGAATTGATTCGCTCAAAGAAACGTATCCATCCGGAGAACGTGTTGCGAGTCTTACACTGATTGATGGAGGGAGGCGGGATGGTGGCTCCAGGCAAGCATATCGCTTATTTACGATTAAATTTGAAGACAAGTAACAAGGTTGGGGGGGGGGATCAGTGAAGAGTAGACGAGTAGTGCAGTCAGAGTAACGAATGTGGAGGTAACGATGAATAATTATGATCACAGATAAGTGCTGAGGGTGGTCTACTTCTTCAACTCTTCTTCTTCTACCTTTCAGCTCCCTGTGGAGCATAGGTCTTCAACAAACACTTTCCAAGTCGTTCTGTTTTTTTGTCATTCTTTTAAGATCATTCCATTTCTTCCCCATCATCTTCAGCTCTGCTTCTATCTGTCTTCTCCAAGAATTCCTTGGTCTTCCTCTTTGTCTTGGGGGATTATAAAAAGGGGCCTGTTGTGTAATACTCTCAGTTGGCTTCCGCAGTATATGTCCTAATCAGTGTCATCGTCTTCGCTGTATCTCTTTATCCACTGGTATTTGACTGGTACATTTCCATAATTCTATGTTAGTGATTTTGTCCTGCCATTTCCATCTTTTTATTCTGCGTAAACATCCACGACGGCCATACGTTGAACATGTGATGAGAAGAGATAATAACCGAATAGCAAAGCAAGCCCTCATATGGGAAACAACAGGTAAGAGAAAAAGAGGAAGACCCAGGGAGAAACTGAGAAGAACATTGATGAAAAAGGCAAGAGCAGCAGGATTCGGCTCCCTCAATGATATAGAGCTGCTTGCACAGAACAGAGACAAATGACGAGATTTGATAAAATATCTTTAAAAGAAAACTGCTAGAACAAAAATTCAGATAGGAGATGGAGTATCTTGGTCTACGCCCTATCGGCCGGCTACGGCTTGAAAGGTCAATAGATAGATAGAAACATCTATTAATGAAAGTCTGTATCTTCATGATTGTTAATTTTGTTGTTCTCCATGTTTCACAGCTATATAATAGGACTGACTTAACATTGGAGTTTTTATTTGTGTATTTAATCTAATTTCTTTGGACTTCCATGTGTTTCTGTCTTAGACAGAATGCACCTGGAGACAGGAATACACCTGGAGACAGGAATACACCTGGAGACAGGAATACACCTGGAGACAGGAATACACCTGGAAACAGGAATACACCTGGAGATAGTTCAGAGCGTCGAACATGACGTCATACAAAACATAAAAATATGGAGTATAATGAAATTGTTAAAACAAAAAGAGAAAATCAAAGATAAACAGATATACAGGCTTCCAGGTTCACCCAGCCTTAAATAGGTACCGGATTCTTTTCTGAGAAAGTAAAGTGGAACGGGCATAATACCGACCACATTACCCCAAAAAATCATGTGTCTGTAAAAATTATGGTCACTAACACCATAATCCCTATACGCCACTTGGCGTGACGAGGCTCTTTCATCATCATTGAGTGCCGTCTCCGCATCGAAGGTTGGCTACCATGGAGCGCCATTCCACTCTGTCTCTTGCTTTGATGGTGCAGATTGTCATAGGTTGACTTATCCATCTTCTGATGTTACTCGTTCATGTTAGTCTTGGTCTGCCTCTGCCTCTTTTACCTTGTATTTTCCCTTCCAATATTACTTTTATTAGGCTGTTGTGTCTTTTTACATGCCCCAATAATTTTATTTGTCTTGTTCTAATTGTGTTTTGTGGTTCTCTTTTCATCTTTAGTTGTTTTAAAACTTCATCGTTTGTTTTCTCTACGTGGCTCTTTACTTTTTAAAATATTTAATTACAAACTTAAACGGTCTTTTCGATTTTAATTGCTAAGGGTTATTTAACGTGTGCAAATGCACACGGGATTTCCTGTTTAATGTCGCTGTCCGATTGGGCTAGACGTCGGGACTCATTACCTAAGAGATCAGAAGAGAGTAGTAAAGTCACGAATAAGCAACAGAGTAATTTTTTTCCTGTTTCTGAAAAAAAAAAATATATATATATAAATGACCACATCCTGTGATGATGAGCTTTGAACACCTGGTTGTTCCTGTCCAGTGGCCAACCTCTAGACTACCCGGGGCCACATGTATATGGAATTCGATAATCTGATGGAGGATTCTTCAGTGCCTATGCGCAATCAATGCGAAGACGATGGCACTGGATAGGACACACTACGGAAGCCAACTGAGAGTATTACACAACAGGCCCTTTTTTGGAATCCCCAGTGGAAAAGACAAAGAGGAAGACCAATGAATTCTTGGAGAAGACTGATAGAAGCAGAGATGAAGATGATGGGGAAGACATGGAATGATCTTAAAAGAATGGCAAAAAAGAGAACGACTTGGAAAGTGTTTGTTGAAAACCTATGCTCCACTGGGAGCTAAAAAGGTAGAAGTGGAAGAGAATGCGCAATCAATCATGCGGAAGAATGCGCAATCAATCATGCGGATTACATGCGAATTTTCCTTGTGAGGAAAATATGTTGGTTGTTGTTGTTGAGTAGGACTGAGTATAATACGCTTTTAAGCATGTATACTAAGATGTGAGCAACAACATATAGCAAAATATACGTGTATAAATATACAAAATACTTGTTTCAATATTAGTAGAAATATGTATGAGGTATGTGTCTTTTTAACTTTAACTCTGTGTAGAACGTTGAACTTCCTTATTTCCACTCGCGGAATCCGTCCACGGAAACATCAATGCTGTCGTCTGTCCGTGTGTGATTCGTACATATTTATCTAGCTATATCTGCAAATTTGTTTGTCCATCTATTTACCTAGTTGTTTGTCTGTTTATCTGTCCCTTTGCTCGTGAAATTGTTGGCTTGCCTGTCAATAATGTCTCATTGCCTTTCAATATTTTCTTTCTGCAAGTTGAAAAAATATAGATTAATAATTTTTTTGCTCAAAGAATTTTACGTTTCTTATCTGCGAATGCGTCTTTTTGAAACTTGTTTTGTGCTGTTTCTTTATCGATTCTAATTCGATATCTATTCATTTCTTATGACAATTTGCATTCTTGATTTCCTCTCCTTTTTTTCCCTTGTGGCTTCAACTTTATAACGAGCATGGATATATTTTCTGAAACGCTAGTGAGTTTTGATTCTGTATCTGCACTTTTCTTGAACATTTATATTTTACCTAAATATTGTTGTTTACAGTATTTGGGCACAATGTTTACAGAAGATGGAAAACAAGACAGAGAAATTGACATGAGAATACAAAAAGCAAATGCTGTCACATACCAGCTTTCACCATTGTTAAGACATCCAAACATTTATATGGTAGCTAAACAACAAATGATAAATAGCATTTTCATACCAACTTTGTGCTAGGAAAATCAAACATGGACCCTTTCTAAATCACATTTGGAGACGAAGGCGCGCCTCCCAGCACCAGAGCTAGAAGTTGTCAGCGATCCACAGCTGATGGCTTGCGCCAGGATCGGTGAACCAGAACCATCCAGACTCTGCTCCACCTCTCCGTGGTGCCTCTAGTAACAGACTAACCTGTCTAGTCTGGCCAAGCGAGTAGGGATCGAAGAGGGAAGACAACCCGGTACTCAAAAATGTCATGCTGAAGTCGGATGTGTTGGGCCGAAAGGCGCAAATATCACAATTATACTGTAAACCACAACACAATGCAGACACGCCTACTTAACGTCCTTTTAAGGACGGATGATGACGAGGTACACTCCTTAAGTCATCGGTCGAACGCAAGCAAGCGAGCAAATCACATTTAAGGATGATCAATACATGTGAGATGCGATGCTTCAGAAAAGTAACAAACAACACAAGAAGAGATAGAATACCAAATGAAACCATAAGAAAAATGGTAGGAACAAAACCCTGCCAAAAATATATAGAACAATAACAACTTAAATGGTTTGGCCACCTGGTCAGAATGAATACTTACCAATCACCATCAAGGGCGTTCTTCTCGAGAATGCATGGGAAAAGACCAAGAGGAAGACCCAGAAGAAGATGGATAGATGCAGTGACAGAGACATGTAACAACAAAGGAAAATCACTAATTCAGACAGTTCGAGCAGCGCAAGAACAACAAATGATATAAACCACGACACCTTTTAGGTATCAGTGAGAAAAAGTAAAAACAGAAGAAGAAGAAAATAAGAATTGTTGTTTACGAAGCTATGACGAGGATGCAACTTTGGCACATTACTTGGCATATGTGGGTTCGTAAGAGATAATGTAGAATATACCATATTTCGATGTGCCTACAGAGAAGGAGGCGAAGTTGATGATCATGGCGATGAACAAGACGAGAGAACCAGGGAACGAATAAAAGTAATCTGAGCTCTTTAAATTTGCAATTACAAAAATGTGAAAGGTTAATTAATTTGGCATCAATCTTTTGCTTCTGTGGTTGCCCGACGATTACTCCTTCATTGTTCATTTTAAAACGACGTTAAATGGGCGTGGTTTACGTTTCGTTGTCATTTACGACGATCTGAAGTATCTGCTTCTTTCAACCAAAAACATGTGACTCTAACACGTTTTTGTAACTATCGAGTAGCATCACTGTTTGAGTACAGTCTCCTGGCCAGGCTTGTGGGTTTGTTTACTGAGCCTTCGATGGGCAGAGGTGATGGATCTGGGTTTGAGTCACTGACCACAGTCAGCTCCTGCGATATCTGGTGACTTAGCTCCACTTGACATCAAACAATGAGAATTAAATAACATTAGCCTCACTTTCTGCTAACTTAGCTCCACTTGACATTAGACAATGAGAATTAAATAACATTAGCCTCACTTCCTGCTAACTTAGCTCCACTTGACATCAGACAATGAGAATTAAATAACATTAGCCTCACTTTCTGCTAACTTAGCTCCAATTGACATCAGACAATGAGAATTAAATAATAGTAGCTTCACTTTCTGCTAACTGAGCTCCACTTGACATCAGACAATGAGAATTAAATAATAGCAGCTTCACTTCCTGCTAACTGAGCTCCACTTGACATCAGACAATGAGAATTAAATAACATTATCCTCACTTCCTGCTAACTTAGCTCCACTTGACATCAGACAATGAGAATTAAATAATAGCAGCTTCACTTCCTGCTAACTTAGCTCCACTTGACATCAGACAATGAGAATTAAATAATAGCAGCTTCACTTTCTGCTAACTTAGCTCCACCTGCTAACTTAGCTCCGGAGACAAAATGATAATAAACGAGTATTATTATAGGGGAAAACTTCCACGGTGATAGATCAGCTAATACGCCTGTGCGTTGCCCTGAGCCCGGAAGGGGAGTAAAGAATAGTGGCGCTGACCCTACCAGGCATGTTCGTAAGAGGCGAGAAAGGAGGGTTGGACATGCTACTGGCTATCCCATACTGTACAAAAATAAGCCAAAAAACTTCACAAACATGGACAAGTCAAAGAAAAGAAAAAATAAATCCGCCATCCATGTCTAAGAGACGTATGACGCAAGACGGAGAAAGTCGTAAGTAGTCCGGGTTGCCGACTTATCTTTTGTCTACCTGGAAATCCTCCAGAATTGGCACCTGGAATGTACGTACCCTAATGGAACAAGGAAAAGTTGCACAGGTGGCAGCAGAAATGAGAAATTACAAAATAGATATTCTGGGAATGTGCGAAACAAAATGGCTAGGAACTGAAAGAATAAAGCTAAATACAGGAGATATGATTTTATCATCAGGACACCAGGAACCTGGAGCACAACATAGTGAAGGGGTAGCTATAATGTTATCAAGGAATGCACAGAAGACACTGATAGAATGGGAAGCAGTAGGGCCAAGACTAATGAGAGCTACATTTAAAACAACAACAACAAAAAACAAAATAAAATTACACATTATCCAATGCTATGCAGTAACCAATGATAAGGATGATTTAGTTAAAGATGAATTATATAAACAGGTACATTGACAGATGGATGAAAGACGAGCCAAGGATATTATAATCTTGATGGGAGATCTAAATGCTCAAGTAGGATCAGACAACAGATGCTTTGAAAAGATTATGGGAAAACATGGACTTGGAGATATGAACGAGAATGGAGAGATATTTGTGAATTTCTGTGCCCTTAATCAAGTGAGTCTAGGAGGAACAATATTCCAACATAAAAGAATACATAAAGCTACATGGGTGTCACCAGATCATAGAACGGAAAATCAAATTCATCACATATGTATTAATAATAAGTTTAAGTCATTCTTACCGGATGTAAATGTATATAGAGGGGCAGATGTAGCTTCAGATCATCATGTTCTGATAGCCAAACTTAAACTTAAAATAAAAAGATATACTACAACGAATAATGGTAGAAAGTATTTCAATGTAGGGATTCTATCCCTTTACTGCTCAATGTAACATATATATCATTTTAACTCAATGTTTTCAACGAATTAGGTATCCATTTACAACTGGGTGACACCAGCATATGACCTCCATGCTAAATCGCTTAATAGAAAGTTCACTATACGACTTCCTATGATTACAAAAGATTTAATAGAATGATGAACGAATTTGGAAAATTACTAAGAGTCAAAAGGAATACTTTATGACATTAGGAGATTATAAGTGTTGGAGAGTTTAATAAAAGACTATAACAGATTACTTATGGTTTTTTAATAAAAGATTACTTATGGTTATTTTAATAAAAGACTATAAAAGATTATTTATGGTTATTTTAATAAAAGACTATAAATGATTACTTATGGTTTTTTTAAATAAAAGACTATAAACGATTACTTATGGTTATGAGGAATGCAAAGAGCCGCGATAGCTCAGTGGTTAGTGAACTGGACTACCACGGACAAGGGATAGGGTTCGATCCCAACCGACGGCTTCCGGGTTCACCCAGCCTTAAATGGGTACCGGATTTTTTTATGGGAAAGTAAAGCAGCACGGGCGTAATAATGACCACATTACCCCAAAAATCATGTGCTGAAGGTCTGTAAAATATAGGGTCACTAACACCACATTTCCCTATACGCCACTTGGCGTGAGGGGGTACTTTACTTACTTTACTATGAGGAATACTGAACGACTTCTGTGTACATTGTACTAATAATGATAACGAATGACGAAATAACAAATAGATGTGTGTTTTTTTTTACCACACAATAGCTGACCATTCCTTGCGTACATAGCTTATCTTTAACCCTTAGCTCAAGAGGATTATATTTAAGTTTATCTCAACGTTTTTACATGCTTTACTCACCCCGTAGTGAATGCATGTAAAAAAAAAAAATGAAAAGTTCACAGTATGCATGCGGTGTCTATTACGTATTAACGCGTAAGATATTAAACCGCCTGTACTTCCTCCACAATCCCCTCCCACCACCACCCCCTACCCCACTCTCCAAGGAAGAATTAGTAACCCGCCAACGGTTTAACATGTGGCCACGTAATCAAGTCAGAAGATCTATCATGAATTACATGTAAACATTCCGGAACTCTACCGCCCCGCCCAACAAAGTAGCCGATGCACAAACCACAATTATTATATTGTCTGTTAGTTCTAGTTCTCTCTCTCTCTCTCTCTCTCTCTCTCTCTCTCTCTGGGGGCCTCGGTAGCCTAGTTAGGAAAACCACCCGACGGGACTACCGACGTTCGGACAACCCGTGTTCGATTCCCGCTGGGAGCAGTGTGAATTGTACTCGTGGTTGGACACAAAATACCCCCACGGTCGACCCAGCCGTTGGCAGAAATGGGTACCAGGGTATTACCCTGGGAAGATGAAGAATGTCGCCTCGCGTTGTGAGTTTCGATGCTTGAAGCGACACTATCCAGAAATCTCCGAACATTTCTGGATAGGCGGCCGAGTACATATGGATGGAGACTGGCGTGCAACGATGCCGGTTCTAGTTTCGTACTTGACCTTTACCTTTACCAGATTCTCTGCAGTACATCCGGTGTGATCGAGTTTACAGCTTCGGTGAAGCCTTCCAGCAGATCATCCAAGGATGAGTTGCGGACAGGAGAGTAACAAAACTTTCTTTATATCCTTCACGTACCCGTCAAAGTAAAAAGAAACAAACAGGTAAGTCAGGTACCTCAGGGGCTATTCGCGAACACCTGGTAATTTTGTCCAGCGTGGCCAGTTCAGTCGTAGGCAGTAAAAAAAGAAGTAAAGTACCCCCGTCACGCTAAGTGGCGTATATGGTATATGGTGTTAGTGACTATAAATTTTACAGACCTTCGGCACATGATTTTTGGGGTAATGTGGTCGGTATTACGCCCGTGCCGCTTTACTTTCCCATAAAAAAATTCGGTACCCATTAAAGACTTGGTGAACCCGGAAGCCGTTGGTTGGGATCGATCCCTACCCTTGTCCTTTGCAGTCCAGTTCACTAACAGTGAGCTACCGCGGCTCCCGTTTGGCAGGTGCTCGTTGTAAAATTTGAGGACATGAGATGTTAGTTCGGCGGTACCCCGTTTTAATGAAAAAAAAGGGAAAAAAATAACCACAACTCTCAGCTGCTAGTTTGTCACAATCGATACCTCTGAGCCTGCCCGCTGAGGGCGTTTTCCTGAAACCGCCCCAATACTTGTGACGTCTCGAGCCATGCGAGCTATAGATGGATGACCCCACTTTACCCACAACCGCCCCTGCTCGCAATGTTGAAAACGTCACAACTATTGGTCGGTCCCTCTCGACCTCCGCTCCTCAGAGAGCAGGCTCATAGATATCTGAGGCAATTATTGTTGTTAATGTATCCACGGTCACCATGATTATAAATATATTCCAAACAGTTTTTATTTGATCACTATATGAAATAACGGGCATTGTTTGTATGTGCTCACCTTGAATAATAACATGTGCTCACCTTGAATAATAACAACAATCTTTCTGTTATGGGAATGTGTTTACAATACATTGACTCTATACATATTCCCAGAATGAACAAAAATATAATTTACCTTTAAGCATTCACTTGGACACAACATGATGAACATAAAAGTAAAGTACCCCCCGTCACGCCAAGTGGCGTATAGGGAAATATGGTGTTAGTGACCCTATATTTTACAGACCTTCAGCACATGATTTTTGGGGTAATGTGGTCGGTATTACGATGATGAACATAACACAACAAAATGAAAGGAACACTAAAAGACACTACACAGAACCATCATATAAAAGAGGAGGGGGGATTACATCAAGTTGTATGTAGCAGCTTTACAAAAATAAGACAGAACTTAACAGCAGAACGTTACGACTGTAAAGCCTTCGTTAGCTATGTGGCTTTGTGTGATTACAATTCTACGTTTTAAATGCATATTTCCATTAAGTCGGAAAAAAAATGGTCATAATTTTTAATTTTAATGCACCTGACGTCACAACAGCGTCAACAAGAACATCGTCACTGTCACTTGCCACGCATGTCGTTACAGGAGACTAAGAATGTTGGGGTGTAGGTCTCCAACGGTGCTACGGAGCTCATGCATCTGACCTGAAGCCATCATCAGTGCTTTCGTTAATGTTTGGCGGGCTTCATACCGGTGAACGTGTTGTGGTGGGGACACTATGGAGTTGTCTATTGTGGAAAGAAGATAATAACACAGTTGGCTGTGTTCACTTTCTGTGCTGTTTCGCCTTATGTCTTTTGGCGTGTGCTGAGACTGCTATGATGGGGACTCCATCTATCTTTCTTTGTTTGGGGGATGAGTTAGTAGTTCGGATGATTTCACTGGCACAGGCGGTTGAGAAATTATGGATTTTAATTCGTATGCAGTGACACCGAGGCCAACCATAACCAAGGAACCAGAGATAATCTGTCGATTACACAAAACTAGACTAAACTGAATAAAATAACGATTATGATGATGATGGTGATGACGATGGCGCTACAATACTGTTGTTGACTAATCGCAGAAAGATAACTCACCTAAGTCGATAAGAAAATTACCTATAAAGTTGTAGTGGTTGGCATTTGTAATTCCTAAATATATTTATCGTTCTTCTTCTACCTTTCAGCTCCCTGTGGAGCATAGGTCTTCAATAAACACTTTCCAAATCGTTCTGTTTCTTTGACATTCTTTTAAGATCATTCCATGTCTTCCCCATCATCGCCATCTCAGTTTCTATCTGTCTTCTCCAAGAGTTCCTTGGTCTTCCTCTTTGTCTTTTCCCCTGGGGGATTCCAAAAAAGGGCCTGTTGTGTAATACTCTCAGTTGGCTTCCGCAGTGTGTGTCCTATACAGCACCATCTCTTTATCCACTGGTATTTGACTGGTACATTTCCATAATTATATGTTAGTGAATTTGTCCTGCCATTTCCATCCTTTTATTCTGCTTTAGAATCCATTAATGAAAATCTGTATCTTCATGACTGTCAATTGTATTGTTCTCCTTGATTCACAGCCATATAATAGGACTGACTTAACATTGGAGTTGAAAATTTTTATTTTTGCATTTAACCTAATTTCTTTGGACTTCCACATGTTTCCCAGTGCAACAATAGCTCCTCTTGCTTTTGATATCCTTATTTTAGTATCATATTTATTGTACACTTACTCTATAATACAACATAAAATAAAAATAATAATAAATAAATACAAAATCGGAAAACCTGACCAGATGTACATTATTAATCATTGTGATATTTGTACTGAAATAATCGGAATCACTTTGGGCTTTCTTTCATTTCCTATTAGCTTTCAATATGACTAACATTATTTTGAGATGGCCATGGTTCTCTCCTACGCGTGTCAGCCTCCATGGAATTGATCGGGCCTAACAATAATACCCTGTTTGGTTAGGAGACAGAGGTTTGTTGTCGCCCAGGGCAAAACAATGACACTGAAATACCTCCACAGAAATTTCACAGCTTTTTAGCAGCGATATATAAGTTGTTGTGTTGTTCTAGTTTTTAATACATATTTGATGATACAACAACACCATTCATGAAAACAAACTAGCTGGTCTGGTCAAAGAGTGAGAAAGGGAAACCGTCACCAAATAAGTGGAGTCTTCGGGTCGGAAGTACTGGGCCGAAAAAAGCAGATATCGCAGTTTGCTGTAACCTACGACAGATTGCCAATGTAGTCCTATTTTAAAGACTGGAAACGTAGACGTAATCTTGGTTATAATGCCAATGTAGTCCTATTTTAAAGACTGGAAACGTAGACGTAATCTTGGTTATAATGCCAATGTAGTCCTATTTTAAAGACTGGAAACGTAGACGTAATCTTGGTTATAATTCCAATGTAGTCCTATTTTAAGGACTGGAAACGTAGACGTAATCTTGGTTATAATGCCAATGTAGTCCTATTTTAAAGACTGGAAACGTAGACGTAATCTTGGTTATAATGCCAATGTAGTCCTATTTTAAGGACTGGAAACGTAGACGTAATCTTGGTTATAATGCCAATGTAGTCCTATTTTAAAGACTGGAAACGTAGACGTAATCTTGGTTATAATGCCAATGTAGTCCTATTTTAAAGACTGGAAACGTAGACGTAATCTTGGTTATAATGCCAATCTTGTCCTATTTTAGGGACTGGAAACGTAGACGTAATCTTGGTTAGAATGCCAATCTTGTCATATTTTAAGGACTGGAAACGTAGACGTAATCTTGGGTAGAATGCCAATCTTGTTCTATTTTAAGGACTCGAAACGTAGACATAATCTTGGTTAGAACGCCAATCTTGTTCTATTTTAAGGACTGGAAACATAGACGTAATCTTGGGTAGAATGCCAATCTTGTTCTATTTTAAGGACTCGAAACGTAGACATAATCTTGGTTAGAACGCCAATCTTGTTCTATTTTAAGGACTGGAAATATAGTCGTAATCTTGGTTAGAATGTCAATCTTGTTCTATTTTAAGGACTGGAAACATAGACGTAATCTTGGGTAGAGTGCTAAAGACTTGGAAGAAGGACACACACACACACATACACACACCGACATGTATATGTGTATATCATTCTTGTATAACATATACATGCTTAGCAAGAGCGTTATAGGACACATTTTATGAGGAGAGATGGAAATAAATGGTATGGTTAAAGTTTAACGTAATAAATCGACGACACAAATCTGAACGACGGTTTGGCTCAATAGGCCTTCTGCAGGAGCAAACAACATACAGGTAGATATGTAAGTAAAAAAAACAACTTAGCCCTACATAAGTTAAAAAAAAAGTAAAGAGTCTCATCAAGCCAAGTGGCGTATAGGGAATATGCTGTTAGTGACCATAAATTTTATAGATTTTCAGCACATGATTTTTGGGGTAATGTAGTGGGTATTACGCCCGTGCCGTTTTACTTTCCGAACAAAATATCCGGTACACATCTAAGGGTGAGTGAACCCGGAAGCCGTCGTTTGGGATCGAACCCAATCCCTTGTCCTTTGTAGTCCAGTTCACTAACCGCTGAGCTATCGCGTTAGCCCTACATAGCTAACTAATAATGGATTATCTAAAATAAAATAATTTCGCATTAGAATTTGAAATAAGAATAAAAATGTCTTCCCTGTGCACTGTGATGTGACCAGAAGGAAAATGAACGGTAGTAGCGTAAGATACCCGATGTGGCTAACGCTCCTATATCTCATGTGTCTAGGCTGTTCACTTCACTGTGCAAGATGATACGATACCCTTTCGGCCTACACTACACGGTACCTTACCTTTAACATGATCGTAGTGAACTCCACTCTGAGACATCTCACTCTTTCCTTCTTTCGGGTAACCTGTATTCTTCTTGACTGTTCTTTATGTTTTGTGTATACACACGGACCTAGGTGGACACTTGGATATGTATGCGCGCACCTTCATGTGTGTGAACGCACGTTTATAGGTGTAACCGTATATATGTATGATGATATATACATATATAAATATACATGTGTATGTGCATATATATATATATGTACATGTGTGTATATGATTGTATGTATGCGGGTGTATATATATATATATATATATATATATATATATATATATATATATATATATATCTACTTGAGGTAGCCTAGACAATGTCCCCTACATATATTTTAGAACCCTCCCACCAGTGTTGTCACCCTCCATTAGCATACATTAGCCACATCGGGTACCTTGCGCGACTATCGTTGATTTTCTTTCTTTCTGGCCACAGCCCAGTACTCAGGGAAAACATTTTTCTTCTTATTTCTCATTTCAGTCCGAAATTATTTTATTTTAGATAATCCATTATTAGTTACCTATGTAGGGATCAGTTTATTTACCAACATATCTATGTGTCTGTTGTTTGTTTGTTCCTGCTGAAGACCTATTGAGCCGAAACGTTGTTCAGATTTGTGTCTTCTATTTACTACGTAAAGCTTTAATCATACCATTTATTTTTCTTTTTTTTTTCCATTTCGTTTTCACAATCAGCTTTATTGTAGCTTCGCATTTTTATGCATTTCTTTGCTTTTGTCCCATAACTTATATGAACATTTACTATTGAATATGGATGTTTTCTATATAAAGATAGATTATAGATTATCGATAGAGAAAATAATAATTCACAATCTAATATTCATAAGTAATAAAGTAAAGTAAAGTACCCCCCGTCACGCCAAGTGGCGTATAGGGAAATATGGTGTTAGTGACCCTATATTTTACAGACCTTCAGCACATGATTTTTTGGGTAATGTGGTCGGTATTACGCCCGTGCTGCTTTACTTTCCCAGAAAAAATCCGGTACCCATTTAAGGCTGGGTGAACCTGGAGCCGTCGGTAGGAATCGAACCCTACCCCTTGTCCGTAGTAGTCCAGTTCACTAACCACTGAGCTATCTCGGCTCCCACTAATTTTTAGGGAATTAGCAAAACCCAGGTGTCCTCGCCAGGGTACGAACCCCGGCTGTTGCCGTGGTAAGCCAACCGCCTATCGATTGCGCTAACCGGACACCCAATATTCATAAGTACTAATCAATATTATCATGAATATAGTTACTTGGGACAAACATAAGCCACTGAATATGGAAGATATAAGAAAGAGAATGTGAATGACTTAATGTATAATTAATACCATTAAACTTCTTCTTTCCTTCCTCATTTGCCTTTCAGCGTAGAGGGGAGATATAATTTGCGGTCTTTTGCTCTTCTGTTCGCCTCTGCTGCTGTTAATGTTTCCTAATGCTTATAATATTCATTCAATCCATCTTTTTCGTGGTTGACGATTGGGTCTGGTATTCTCTCAACGTTTGTTGAAGGTTATTTGTGTTGTATTTTTATATTTCTGCCTTGTAACGTGACCAAACCATTGTATCTGTTGTTTCTTTATATATTCTATTGCGGGGGCTATTCCTTGCTTTTTTCTCAGTTCTTCATTTTTAATCGTATCTCTCAGACTGTTTCCTGTCATTCGTCTGACACATTTAATCTCAGTAGAGGTTACTTCTCTTATTGTTCTTGCATCTAGGGTCCAGGTCTGGCATTGGTTACCAATAAACGCCGTGATAAATATAACACCCTGAGATTTATTTTAATGTCGCAGCAAAATGAATAATTAACATCAAAAGTATGATATATTGTGATGTAATAAGGAAACAAAGTATTAAACTATTGTCTATTAATCATGTAAACAACAACTACGTAAATTCTGGCCACCGTTTGTTTCAGTCATTTTGCAGATCACTGTTTAGGTTTCGTGTTTATATTTCTCATTTTTATATTTTATAATTGTATTTGGCAGTCGTGCAATAATTTTTGTTTCGTACCTGATTACGGATTTTGCTGAAACCGTATTGTTTGTCTCGTTTCTGTACTCATTTAGTTGCTAGATACATTTCTATGTCTATATTGCACATTAATCTTCACCGTGCTGGGCTTTTGAAGGTGTGGCAGGACAGTACCCTTCTACGCTGTGTTTAAGCACCATGATTTTACCCTTCAACGACAATGCTAACGACTGAACCTGACAGTAGAAAAGCGTTAGGTCATTTCAATGTTTCTAATTGAAGCAGAATCGTGGACTGTATGTAATATAAACAAATGTACAAAAAAGGTTTTTGGATCTAATGTTCTGGTTGTGTTTACTGAAGGCTCGCTGCGTTGTATTGTGATGTCTGTCTTACCACGTAGCCAATCCATGTACCTGCTGTTCTTTTATCTCTTCAAGCGTAAGGATCATGCCTAACATTTTTACTTCTTCACTTCTAATCTTATCTCTCTGGTTGTTTCCTATCAATATCTTGCAATTTTTCATTTCTTTAGTGGTTATTTTTCTGATTATTCTTGAATCTAGCTTCCAAATCTGGCATTGGATTCGAAAATATCATACCCAGTTATTAAATGCCATGAACCAATATTGATATAAAATGTGAGTATTTTCATGCTGTGCAATTATCTAATCTCGTATATTATTTGACAAGCTTTAATTAGCAACAAAATATGTACGGAGTTTGGATGGAGTTTGTTGACATTTGGTGGTTCGAAAATGCAAGTTCGATAATTATGTCGAAAACAGCATAACAATACCGAGGTCAAAGGGCGAATGAACTGAATACTGAGAAAATAAATCTCTCTCTCTCTCTCTATCTATCTCTCTCTCTCTCTCTCTCTCTCTCTCTCTCTCTCTCTCTCTCTCTCTCTCTCTGTCTCTGCGATCAGGACTCAATAAGAGTAGGATTCCAGACTCCCACATGAAGTCAGCTGTCAGGTTAAGTGTGTTGATCGCCCCCACAGACAGAACATCACATTTAGAGTCTGCTAGATCCACTCTGACTGAACACCCGTTAAAACGTTGCACTGTGTTTTGCGCCAGTGGCCCAGTGCATCCGATTTCAGCCATCATTTTATTCAGGTTCGCTTTCCTTAGCCTTTGATTGTCCCCAATCTTCCTGCAAGGCAGCAGATTGTCTTTTCTGTAGGGGGATTCTGCCCTTAGATGGTCTGCCCTCCCGGGTTTACGAGCACCATCTGCCCGAGTCACTAGAGGTGACTAACACAGACATGCACACACAAAGATATGAGATGTGAATAACACAGACATGTACACAGCGAATACGAGACATGACTAACACCGACACACATCAAGATATATGACACATGAATAACATAGAAATGCACATAAAGATATGACACATACCTAACATAGACATACACGCAAAGATAATAAAATAAATGATTCGATATAATTATTATACAGAAACCTAATATTAAGTTACAATTATAAAAAAGCAATTATCATAATAATAAATTGATTTCTATCTCGAGAGGTGATCAATCGAAATGTTACAGTAGGTCGCTCAAGAGCAAGTACAGCGTGTGTTACGACTATTTAGTCTTATCTTAGAATGGCAGTCACGCCTACATATAGAACAAATGTAGCTTGATCTTAAACTGACGTTGGTGGAGCTATTAAGCTGAAATAATGCTTATATTTTATATTTTTTGTTTCATTCTAAACTTTACTGAAACGATCACAAGCATGAAGGGTATAATCTGAGTTCACGACGTGATGGAATCTGTCGGTTTTAAACATAGATTTATACAATGATACGATGTAATGCTCTTTAAATCAAATTAAATACAAAAATGTTTTTTTAATTCTTCAATATTCTAGGTTTGTTAGAGTTAATATCACATGCACACCCTGATACAGATAATACTCAAAACGTACAAATGGATATCAAAGTTGAAAGAATGCACCTGGAGACAGTTCAGGGTTGCAACTACATTAGACATACTATAACCAGTGATGGAAAATATACAACTGAAATAAACATAAGAATAGGAATGGCAAAATCAACTTTAATGCCATCAAAATATACTAACATCAAAACAGATAACACCAGGGCTAAAACTAAGAATAGCAAAATGTTATAAATTCTCAATATTCCTGTATGGTGCAGAAACGTGGACATTAGATAAGAAAACAACAGAAGATTGAAGCCTTTGAAATGTGGATTTATATAAGAATAAGAAGAATTGGATGGAAAGAAAAGAAAACAGATGATGAAGTCTTAAAACAACTAAACCTGAAAAGATAACTGCTAAACACAATTCAAAAAAGATATGAGATTTTTGAGGCATGATGAAAGACACATCAGTCTACTAAAAGTAATCTTGGATAGGAAAAAACAAGGCAAAGGCAGACCAAGTCTAACATGGACGAGTAACATCAAAAGATTGACAAGTCAACCTATGACAACTTGCACCATCAAAGCAAGAGACAGAGCGGAATGACGCTCCATGGTAGTCAACTTTCGATGCGGAGACGGCCTCTTTGTCCTTAGTAGTCCAGTTCACTAACCACTGAGCTATTGTGGTTCCCAAAATGTACCATAGTCTTCATAAATGCACAGACAATGTATGTAAGGATGTTTATTTTAAAAATGTAATAGTCTCACACACACACACACACACACACACACATCTATATATATATATATATATATATATATATGTATATATATATATATATATATATATATATATATATATATATATAAATTTGCTCAAATCACAGAAAAAGACTAAATGTCTGAAACATGCGATGTCTCCACAGAATAATGCACATCAAATGGCAGAATAAAATAACCAACTTAACTGTCCTGCAACGTGCTAAGACCCCAACAATCATGTCGATGCTCAGATGTCAAAGACTAAGATGGCTGGGGCACGTCCAGCGAATGGAAGAAAGCGCATCTTCAGGCAAATAATATATGGTGAACTAATACACGGAAAAAAGACAAATCGACGGACGTAAACTACGATATATATAAACTAGAGATATCTGTAAATCATTTCTAAATGTTTTCTCCATGTGTGAAAGTGATTGGGAAAAGCAGGCAAGTGATCGCACATCAAGGAGAGCATGTATAAGGAATGGTATAACATCTTTTGAGACTGTGCTAAGGCAATACTTAGAAGAGAAAAGATTCATGAAAAAGGGATGGAAAACCCTGTGGATCAGTGGGCCAGACTTTTTCATTCTGTGGCCGTGTGTGTTTGTTAAACATTGGTAGAATTAGCCACGAGAGAAGCTGTTCGACAAAAACAAAACCTCAAAAACAAAACAAAATACAGAACAGCCTGCACTAGACCGTCTGACAGGACGAAAAGGGTCATACATATATATTTTGCATTTATATATATATATATATATATTATATCAGCAAATTAAAAAGGTTACATGCAAAGAAAAACGTAACATGTCTACATTCATCACTTTAGAATTCCCAGCATGCCCTTTGAAGAACGTTGCTCTCGTCACTACCTGTCTGATGGCATGTCTGTCCATGGCTAGATCTAATACGTCTCTGTTGTCAGTTTCAACGTATATGTCATGTCTTTAAGCCGCCTTCTTCTTCGTTTGTCCCTGTCTCGTCTTCCTGGAATCAAGCATTTCATTATTATTCTTTCCCTACCACTGCCTCTTTTGATGCGACCGTTAGATTTTATTATTTTTTTCCTGTCAGATGTTTATAAGTCAGTTTTTTTTTTAATGTTTAGATCTTTTATTATGTCTTCATTTCTCATTTTATTTTCCCAGTATTCTAAAACTTGTTTACTGTGGCGTTTTGTTTTTGATGGATTCTGTTTGAGAGATTCTCAGTGATACACAACTATATGTTTCTATCAAGAATATACATGTGATCTATAGTATTACTTGCTATCAGGAATATACATGTACACAATACTAATACTTGCTGTCATGAATATGTATGCACTCAATATTATGTCTTGCTGTCAGGAATATGTATGCACTCAATATTATTTCTTGCTGTCAGGAATATGTATGCACTCAATATTATTTCTTGCTGTCATGAATATGTATGTACACAATACTAATACTTGCTGTCATGAATATGTATGTACACAATACTAATACTTGCTGTCATGAATATGCATGCACTCAATATTATTTCTTGCTGTCAGGAATATGTATGCACTCAATATTACTTCTTGCTGTCAGGAATATGTATGCACTCAATATTATTTCTTGCTGTCAGGAATATGTATGCACTCAATATTACTTCTTGCTGTCAGGAATATGTATGCACTCAATACTAATACTTGCTGTCAGGAATATGTATGTACACAATACTAATACTTGCTGTCAGGAATATGTATGTACACAATAGTATTTCATTCATTGTCTTCTTGGTTTTGTGCCTCATGTTCTTCGTATTTAAATTATGTATTGCTATTGCTTGTATACATACACTCGTAATGAAGTACACATATAAAAAATGAATATATACACAGGGAAATGTATTACAAAGCCTACACACATGCGAGGAAAATATTATAAAATATATATACACAGTGTACTGTATTTATGTATATGTAGTTCTAAATGTACACGATGCGACACGTATACTCAAATATTTTCTCAAAAGAAAAATGAAAGTTCTAAGGTGCTGCATTTTATACAGATCACATCACCAATGAGAAAAGGCGCAATCAAATCAAATATGCCCAGTTAAAAAAAAAATACTGTCAATAGTGAAAGAATAAAAACTCAAATGGTATGGACATGTTTCTAGATCCATGTGCCTTGCCAAGACCATGTTACTGGGCACAGTTCCAGGATAAAGATGAAGAGGTAGTTAACGTGATGAGAAATTAACATTAGAGAATTATCAGGATTAACTTTAGTCTTCTTCCTCTTCTACCTTTTCAGCTCCCATTGGAGCATAGGTCTTCAACAAGCACTTTCCAATTCGTTCTGTTTTTTTGTCATTCTTTTAAGATCATTCCATGTCTTCCCCATCATCTTCATTTCTGCTTCTATCGTCTTCTCCAAGAATTCCTTGGTATTTCTCTTTGTCTTTTCCCTTGGGGATTCCAAAAAAGGACCTTTTTGTGTAATACTCTCAGTTGGCTTCCGTAGTGTGTGTCCTATCCAGCGCCATCGTCTTCGCTGTATCTCTTTATCCACTGGTATTTGACTGGTACATTTCCATAATTCTATGTTAGTGATTTTGTCGTGCCATTTCCATCCTTTTATTCTGCGTAAGCATCCATTAATGAAAGTCTGTATCTTCATGATTGTCAATTTTGTTGTTCTCCACGTTTCACAGCCATATAATAGGACAGACATAACAGTTAGTCACATCGCCGAAAATAGCTGTAATCGGGAAGGTTGGAGGCTGTAATCGGGAAGATTAGAGGTGTAATCGGGAAGGTTGGAGGCTTTAATCGGGATGGTTGGAGTTTGTAATCGGGAAGATTAGAGGTGTAATAGCGAAGGTTGGAGGCTGTAATCGGGAAGGTTGGAGGCTGTAATCGGGATGGTTGGAGATTGTAATCGGGAAGGTTGGAGTTTGTAATCGGGAAGATTAGAGGTGTAATCGGGAAGGTTGGAGGCTTTAATCGGGATGGTTGGAGTTTGTAATCGGGAAGATTAGAGGTGTAATAGGGAAGGTTGAAGGCTGTAATCGGGAAGGTTGGAGGCTGTAATCGGGATGGTTGGAGGCTGTGATCGGGAAGGTTGGAGATTGTAATCGGGAAGGTTGGAGTTTGTAATCGGGAAGATTAGAGGTGTAATCGGGAAGGTTGGAGGCTGTAATCGGGATGGTTGGAGTTTGTAATCGGAAAGATTAGAGGTGTAATCGGGAAGGTTGGAGGCTGTAATCGGGAAGGTTGGAGGCTGTAATCGGGAAGGTTGGAGGCTGTGATCGGGAAGGTTGGAGACTGTAATCGGAAGGTTGGAGGTTGTAATCAAGCACATTGGAGGCTGTAATTGTGAAGGTTTGTGGCTGTAATTGTGAAGGTTTGAGGCTGTAATAGGAAATGTTGGAGGCTATTATCGGAAAGGTTGGAGGGTGTAATCGGAAGGTTGGAGATTGTAATCAAGAATATTTGAGGCTGTAATTGTGAAGGTTTGTGGCTGTAATTGTTAAGGTTTGTGGCTGTAATTATGAAGGTTGGAGGCTGTAACCGGATAAGTTGGAGGATGTCATCGGGACTGCTGGAGGCTGTAATCGTGAAGGTTGGAGGTTATAATCGTGAAGTTTGAAGGCTGTAATCGGGAATGTTGGAGGCTATTATCGGGAAGGTTGGAGGCTATAATTGTGAAGGTTTGAGGCTGTAATCGTGAAGTTTGAAGGCTGTAATCGGGAATGTTGGAGGCTATTATCGGGAAGGTTGGAGGGTGTAATCGGAAGGTTGGAAGTTGTAATCAAGAACCTTGGAGGCTGTAATTGTGAAGGTTTGAGGGGCTGTAATTGTGAAGATTTGAGGCTGTAATTGTGAAGGTTTGAGGCTGTAATAGGGAAGGTTGGAGGTAAATTGTGATGCATCGAGAGTGCCCTAAAGACCGGCAAGGTTACGGGATTAATGATGTTAAAGATATACACAAGAAAATGTTGCAAGGTGTGGATATAGGGAAACATAAAAAGATCATACATAGCGGAATGTGCTCTTCTATTGTTAGTTAGATTTTTAAGTAAATGTGAAGGTTTATATAAAATACGTTTGTTTAGAGTCTGATATCAAATCGTTATGACGGTGAGTGTTCTATTTGTGGTCTGATATCAAATCGTTATGACGGTGAGTGTTCTATTTGTGGTCTGATATCAAATAGTTATGACGGTGAGTGTTCTATTTGCGGTCTGATATCAAATCGTTATGACGGTGAGTGTTCTATTTGCGGTCTGATATCAAATCGTTATGACGGTAAGTCTTTTATTTGTGGTCTGATATCAAATCGTTATGACATTGGGTGTTCTATTTGTAGTCTGATATCAAATCGTTATGATATTGAGTGCTCTATTTGTGGTCTGATATCAAATCGTTATGATATTGAGTGTTCTATTTGTGGTTTGATATCAAATAGTTATGACGGTGAGTGTTCTGTTTGTGGTCTGATATCAAATCGTTATGACATTGAGTGTTCTATTTGTAGTCTGATATCAAATCGTTATGATATTGAGTGTTCTATTTGTGGTCTGATATCAAATCGTTATGACATTGGGTGTTCTATTTGTGGTCTGATATCAAATCGTTATGACATTGGGTGTTCTATTTGTGGTCTGATATCAAATCGTTATGATATTGAGTGTTGTATTTGTGGTCTGATATCAAATCGTTATGACGGTAAGTCTTTTATTTGTGGTCTGATATCAAATCGTTATGACATTGGGTGTTCTATTTGTAGTCTGATATCAAATCGTTATGATATTGAGTGCTCTATTTGTGGTCTGATATCAAATCGTTATGATATTGAGTGTTCTATTTGTGGTTTGATATCAAATAGTTATGACGGTGAGTGTTTTGTTTGTGGTCTGATATCAAATCGTTATGACATTGAGTGTTCTATTTGTGGTCTGATATCAAATCGTTATTATGGTGAGTCTTTTATTTGTGGTCTGATATCTAATCGTTATGACATTGAGTGTTCTATTTGTGGGCTGATATCTAATCGTTATGACAGTGAGTGTTCTATTTGTGGGCAGATATCTAATCGTTATGACAGTGAGTGTTCTATTTGTGGGCTGATATCTAATCGTTATGACAGTGAGTGTTCTATTTGTGGGCTGATATCTAATCGTTATGACAGTAAGTGTTCTATTTGTGGGCTGATATCTAATCGTTATGACAGTGAGTGTTCTATTTGTGGGTTGATATCTAATCGTTATGACAGTGAGTGTTCTATTTGTGGGCTGATATCTAATCGTTATGACTGTGAGTCTTTTATTTGTTATATCTAAACAATGGGCGTGCAGGCGTACAGCTTCAGTTGTATGGTCAAACACCTACCTAGTGTCTGATATCTATTTTAAGCAATACATTTATGCAAAGTAAACGTTCCCTCCCTGCCTTGCTAGGCGTATAGGGGAACATGATGTTAGTGACCATATTTGTTCATGACCACGACGCATGTTTGGGTGATGTGGTCGGTATCATGCGAAGCAACCTTTACTTCCAGAAATGTATTTGGTACTTATTTTTAGAGGCTAGGTGAACCCCGGAGCCGTGTTGATCCGAGAAAGAAAAAAAAATGTTCTACTTCTGGGAATAGAACCAAGACCACTCTGATCAGGAAGCGAACACACAAACCACTCTGCCACCGAAGTTCTCATTTCAAGTAATGCAGCACTAAAAATAGCATTGACTAAACTGATGTATTGTATATTGCAAGGTACGAGTAAAGAAGAAACATGAATTTCAATATCTGAGGTAGAAGAAGCAGCAGACTAATTCAAATATCTGGGTGTTTTAGTGGCATATGACAACTGAAAAGAGAGGATATAGACTCAAGATGCTGCAAAAACATGTGCTACTGTTATGGTAAAATTGTATCATTAGAACAAAGAAGAAAAGAAAAGAATCCAACTTTAACAACACTACATCGCAATCATTGTTCTATAAATGTAAAACAAGGACGCTAGAATCTAAAATGATCAACACGATATGTGCCACTCAAATGACATGAGTGTATCAGTCGCATGAAAAGAGTCGGTTTGAGTGACATATTCTAAATGAAAAACTAATTGGACAGTTATGAACCACCTTCGGTTCGGAATAGATTGTATTCTATTTATGGTTCAAACCACGTGACAAGACATAAACAATTACTTGCGATTGATGCAGCTATTAGTAGACGCTAGGAAAACAGCGATGTGAGGCGGATAAACAAAGTACTTGAACAATTCGTAAAGATGGGAGAGTCGAAGAGACCAGCCAGACAAGGAAATGCAAATCTCTCTCTCCTTGATACTGCCAAGTAAGAAATGAAGGCAAGGACTAGATGTGTATGTATTTCGTTCATCTTTGAGTGTTTGTTTCTTCCATTCCTTTTTACAAATACAAGTAGGAAATCCTTCTTACAATTACTATTAGCTGTCGAATCATATAGCGTGTTGCTAACACTTACTTTGATTTTTAACAGCACCTGAAGCATTGTCATGAGCTTCTGATATGTTCTCCTATGTAAGCACTCAAAAGTTTGTAACGTTCACTCCATATACATAAACATTAGCTGTGGATTCCTATATCTATATATATATTGTCCTTTCGAGCCGAATATGGCACATAGGGCAGAACCACATTCTCAAAAACAGAAACCTTGTGTGCCAAAATGGCACATATTGCAGAGATCACTGCTTCTAAAATCTATGGCTGTTTCCATAACAATACTTTTTACAATGACAGCTTGTCAAGCCATCGATCAACCTCCTTAGTCGCCTCTTACGACATGCCTGGAAGGTCACAGTGTCACTATTCTTTACTTTCCTCATAATGAGGCCCCGGTAACACACAGGATTCCTATAGCGTGTTGCTAATACTTTCATTGATTTTTAACAGCACCTGAAGCATTATCATGACCTTGTGATATGTTCTCCTATGTAATCACTCAAAAGTTTGTAACGCCCACTCCACATCAACAACGAGTTCGCGAGGAATGTTCGTGTTCTAGTTCTACTATAGCAGTTTTATTTATAGATTTGATTTCGTAAAAAAATTACTATTATTAATTATTGATAAAATTATATTTAAAATATTTTTAAAATAATAACTTATATGTTTGTTACTTTGTTCTAAATATATATGGTTAGTCACATAAGAACTTCGTATATCGTGAGCACAAAACAATGTGTTTACAAAAGTCACAAAATTATTATTATTATTTTTTTTTTTTTTGGGCGTTCGCCAGCTTTTATCTCGGATGAAGTCCCTAAAGACTAGGAACTAAATTTGGCGTGTTAATCCGCTTTCCCTGGCAACCGTGTGCCAGGCAGATAACTCCGTCTTCGGAGGTACTCATATTTTTTTTCCGTCCATGAGTGATTGACGTTTCAAGCCGGGCCTCACTGCTGAGACCAGGGATGGTTGCTGCAGAGAGAAATCATAAATAAAAATCCGAACTAACCGGGATTTGAACTCACAACCTCTCTGTCTCGAGGCGGGAGTCTTGCCTTGAGACCAACCAGTCCCCCACAACATTATTTCAATTCGTTTGGTAAGCAGAAGGAAGGACGACACTTCTTGCTGTGTAATGCTGTGTTTGTTTTATTTTTTGGTTATACTCTACGTTTGTTTTTTTATACTTGGCTTTTTGTCACTTTCTCGCTGACAGTATGTCTCACATTTCAGGTGTTGTGCGACCCAACAGTGCACGCGTGTGATAAAAGAATACATCAAGACTAGACTGGCCAGTCAGTCAGCCTGATTAAATGAGGCAGAAAACATCTATTAGTTCCCTACCCACAGTCGATAATGCCAAATTGAGTTTACAGCCATTCTCCACTGAAATAAGGTATTTATAACCTATTGTTTACCAGACCATATTGTTATCTCCCTCAATATAGTTATCGCTGTTTTGTTTTATTTAGTTTTTTCTGAACCTCCAATTCACCATTTAAAAAATCAAAATGTACAGAACATGTTTCTTTTAGTCTTTGGTTTTTAGTTTGGATTGGCATCATTGCAGTTGGAGCACTCCCATATCCGCCCTGCCGCCCGTTCCAGCATCCATAGAAACGTTCGTCTACTGATTGTTCCTGTCCTGCAGTTATTGAACATTCCTGTGGCTGCGTGCTCCACCATTCTTTTGACGTGTGTGTTATCCTCAGCTTCATTGTCGCCAACCTGTGAGAGGTGTATTTTTTTAAAGCCTTCGCAATGTCACAAAAAAGTAAAGTAAAGTGCCCTCGTCCCGCCAAGTGGCGTATAGGTAATATGGTGTTAGTGACCATAAATTTTACACACCTTCAGCACATGATTTTCGGGGTAATGTGGTCGGTATTACGCCCGTGCCGCTTTACTTTCTCAGAAAAAATCTGGTACCCATTTAAGGCTGGGTGAACCCGGAAGCCATTGGTTAGGCTCGAACCCTACCTCTTGTCCTTTATAGTCCACAGTGCACTAACCACTGAGCTATCGCGGCTCTTCGCAATGCCATACGTATCCAATTTTAAGGCTATCTGCACAATGGCAGGCCCTACCAACCTGTAAGCCATCTCATTGATATAAACTCCAGCGTGTCCGGGACAAATATAACCAAGTTAGGCTATCGATAGGAGACTTGTCATGTAGGTGCACCCACTCCCTGTAGAGTGAGTTCTTGTCAATAAGGCGAAGTGTGCTTTGAGAGTCAGTCAACATGACCGCGTGTGTTGTTGGTCTTTTAACCAGTCATGTGATAGCTTCTGTCACAGCCTCAATCTCTATGCGTGTGCTCGAGGTAGTAATCTTGTTGATTCCTGCACCTTTATCTATCAACTTTCCATTAGGATACGCAACAAAGCCCCAGCCGCTCCGCACACCGCTGGTGACCGAGGCTGTGACAGAAGCTATCACATGACTGGTTAAAAGACCAACAACACACGCGGTCTTGAGGCTGGGAATTAAATTACAGTATCTCCCGGTTCTCTGGGAGCCGCGATAGCTCAGTGGTTAGTGAACTGGACTACAAAGGACAAGAGGTAGGGTTCGATCCCAACCGACGGCTTCCAGGTTCACCCAGCCTTTAATGGGTACCGGGTTTTTTTTTTTTGGAGGGGGGGGGAAGTAAAGCGGCACAGGCGTAATACAGACCACATTACCCCAAAAAATCATGTGCCGAAGGTCTGTAAAATGTATGGTCACTAACACCATATTCCCTATATGCCACGTGACGTGACGGGGGCAAGGGATAGGATCTCCCGGTTCTCTGACTCAGTCACGCCTTGCATCCAGTCACGGCATTTCCTGTTCAAGTATGTGACGATCCTTGCTAGCCTACGCCTGTCAAGCCCATCTATCTAATCCCTGCCAGTATACATGTCCTCCTTGTTCATCACACCCAGCAATGTTGTCTCAATCACTGCCAACCATGATCTCCCGCGCTTAATGTGATTGCCCTTCATTGACTGTACTAGCTGTGGATATATTTTGTTACATGCCATCCCCTGGTACGCTTTCGCTTGTATGTACTGGTGTGGCGCTTGAATGCTTGGAATATCCGACATGAATCACATAGATAGGATTGGCTTGTCTTTGATGCATCCCAACACTGCTCGCATAACTTCGTTCTGTACCCTTTCCAACTTAGCTGAGGGAGAGATATGTTAAGATGGCCCAGCCCGCAGTCGATGACTGATAAAACCAGTGACTGCATTACGAGGTATACCATTCATTGATGGAAATCAGACCTTAATAACCTTTACTGCATTCACTCCTTTCCTGGCAGATTGGACTACACTGTTTATATGATGTTTGAATGACAATAATCTATCAAAATATATCTCAAGGAACCTCATGCTGTGGGCCCTTTCAAAGTGCGTTCCATTGTACTCCAGAATAGGCAGCTCTACATGCACAATGTAGACGTCTAGGACATACAATAACAAGTGATGGAAAATGTACAACTGAAATTAACAAAAGAATAGGAATGGCAAAAAATAATTTTGATGGCATGAAAAATATACTAACATCAAAACAAATAACACCATGGCTAAAACTAAGAATAGCAAAATGTTACATCTTCTCAATATTCATGTATGGTGCAGAAACATGGACGTTAGACCAGAAAATAGAACAGAAAATTAAAGCCTTTGAAATGTGGATCTATAGAAGAATAGGTAGAATTGATGGAAAGGAAATAAAACAAACGATGAAGTTTTAAAACAACTAAGAATGAAAAGAAAACTACTATACACAATTAGAACAAGACAAATTAAATTTTTGGGCAATGTTAAAAGACACAACAACCTAATAAAAGTAATATTGGAAGGAAAAATACAAGGTAAAAGCGGCAAAGGCGGACCAGGACTAACATGGACAAGTAAAATCGAAAGTTGGACAAGTCAACCGATGACAATCTGCACCATGAAAGCAAGAGACAGAGTGGAATGGCGCTCCATGGTAGCCAACCTTCGATGCGGAGACGGCACTGAATGATGATGATGATGCACAATCTGATTGTGCATTGAGCACCACAGCAACTTGGCCCTGCCAGGATTGATCACTGCAAGCATAGCTCATAAGCACAGCATACAAGAGGAATAAGGAGTGACAGAGACCTGTATGGTGAACAGAGTAAATTAACGCTGCTTGGAGACTTAGAAGGAGTACCACGAAAGAGTGGCAGACCAACAGAAACAACCTAACGGTCCCTGAACAGACCACTTTAGAAGGCAACATGCGAAAGGCCAGTTGCAATTTCATACAATTAGCTATGACGTCAAAGCAACAGTTTTGACAAAGATTTGTGCGGTAGAGTTTTTCTGAAAGGTCCATCTTTTGACAGAAACATGGACAATAGAAGAGATAGGAAAATGATGTACAGAAAAATGGACAATAGAAGAGATAGGAAAATGATGTACAGAAACATGGACAATAGAAGAAATAGGAAAATGATGTACAGAAACATGGACAATAGAAGAAATAGGAAAATGATGTACAGAAACATGGACAATAGAAGAAATAGGAAAATGATGTAGAGAAACATGGACAATAGAAGAAACAGGAAAATGATGTACAGAAACATGAACAATAGAAGAGATAGGAAAATGATGTACAGAAAAATGGACAATAGAAAAGATAGGAAAATGATGTACAGAAAAATGGACAATAGAAGAGATAGGAAAATGATGTACAGAAACATGGACAGTAGAAGAAATAGGAAAATGATGTACAGAAACATGAACAATAGAAAAGATAGGAAAATGATGTACAGAAAAATGGACAATAGAAGAGATAGGAAAATGATGTACAGAAACATGGACAATAGAAGAGATAGGAAAATGATGTACAGAAACATGGACAATAGAACATATAGGAAAATGATGTACAGAAACATGGACAATAGAAGAGATAGTAAAGTGATGTACAGAAACATGAACAATAGAAGAGATAGGAAAGTGATGTACAGAAACATGGACAATAGAACAAATAGGAAAATGATGTACAGAAACATGAACAATAGAAAAGATAGGAAAGTGATGTACAGAAATAAGAACAATAGAAGAGATAGGAAAATGATGTACAGAAACATGGACAATAGAAGAGATAGGAAAATGATGTACAGAAACATGGACAATAGAAGAGATAGTAAAGTGATGTACAGAAACATGAACAATAGAAGAGATAGGAAAGTGATGTACAGAAACATGGACAATAGAACAAATAGGAAAATGATGTACAGAAACATGAACAATAGAAGAGATAGGAAAGTGATGTACAGAAACAAGAACAATAGAAGAGATAGGAAAGTGATGTACAGAAACATGAACAATAGAAGAGATAGGAAAGTGATGTACAGAAACATTAACAACAGATTAGACAGGAAAGTGATGTACAGAAACATGGACAAAAGATAAAAAAAAGTGCATGTTAACATCCGAGATGAGGGAGGAAAGGCACTTGCGCCTCTGATAACGAGAAACGCACTGCTTTCTTTAAAGATACATCTTGCAATGGGATCAGAGCGACATCACAGTTGTTCAGTGATGATACAAACGCTTTCCGTTTCATTAGAGCGGCGCGAATTTAGTAATATCGTTACAATGGAAGAGATGGAATGGGTCATTGAACGGGGCCACACTTTTCTATGAAAGATTAATAGAGATCAAGTAAGTTGTCGTGAAGGTAAACCAGACATTGGTGCAGATCATTTTAAAATGGTAAAGGGCGATTACCGATTAGGCAATTAGTAAAGGACTGAAAATTAAAAGAGATAAGACCAACATTATGAGAATTAATGCAGTTGGCAATAACCATATACAACTAGGAGAAATACCTCTACTAGACGTACAATCTTATATATATCTGGGCAGTAATATAGATAAAGTAGGAGGAACAGAAAATGTTACCAAAATAAGGATATCAAAAGCAAGAGGAGCTTTCATTGCACTGGGAAACATATGGAAATCCAAAGAAATTAGACTAAATACAAAAATAAAAATTTTCAACTCAAATGTTAAGTCGGTCCTATTATATGGCTGTGAAACATGGAGAATGACAAAATTGACAATCACGAAAGTACAGACTTTCATTAATGGATGCTTGCGCAGAATAAAGGGATGGAAATGGCAGGGCAAAGTCACTAACGTGGAATTATGGAAATGTACCGGCCAAATACCAGTGGATAAAGAGATACAGCGAAGACGATGGCGATGGATAGGACACACACTACGGAAGCCAACTGAGAGTATTACACAACAGGCCCTTTTTTGGAATCCCCAGGGGAAAAGACAAAGAGGAAGACCAAGGAATTCTTGGAGAAGACAGATAGAAGCAGAGATGAAGATGATGGGGAAGACATGGAATGATCTTAAAAGAATGGCAAAAAACAGAACGACTTGGAAAGTGTTTGTTGAAGACCTATGCTCCACCAGGAGCTAAAAGGTAGAAGAAGAAGAAAGGGCGATTGCAAACAGAGAAACAAGCTACTCAGCAAACAAACAAAACTGGTAAACAAGCAAGAAAACTAGCAAATAGACGAACAGACAAACAAGAGAACTGGCAAACAAATCAAACAGACAGAAAATCATGGCGAACAATCAAAAAGACAGACAGACAAGCAAGCGAAATAGCATATAAACTAAACAGACATATAAGCAGGCGAACTAGCAAACAGATAGACAAACAAGCGAACTATCATCAGACAAACAGGCAGACAAACAAGCGAATTATTATTAAACAAACAGACAGACAAGCAAGCGAATTAGCAAACAGACGGACAAATGCAAGCGAATTAGAAAACGAACAGATAGACAAGAAAGAGAACTAACAAATAAACAAACAAACAGACAAGCATGCAAGTAAATTATCGAGCAGACAGACAGATGAGCAAGAAAACTAGCAAATAAACAGACAGACAAGCACGCGAATCAGCAAAATAAGAAACAAACAGATAAACAAACGAATTAGCAAACAAATAAACAGTCAGACAATCAAGCGAATTAACAAACAAACAGACAGACTAGCAAGCGAATTAGCAAACAAACAAACAGACAAACAAACAAGCGAATTAACAAACAAACAAACAGACAAACAGACAGACAAACAAGCGAATTAGCATACAAACAAACAGACAGACAAGCAAGCGAATTAGCATACAAACAAACAGGCAGACAAGCAAGCGAATTAGCAAACAAACAAAATGACAGACAAGGAAGCGAATTAACAAACAGACGGACTAGCCAGCGAACTATCAATCAAACCGAAAAAAAAGACTATTTAACGTTTCAGATGGAAAAGAAAAATTAATGACTCAGTAAAGACTTTATTTATCTTTTGTTGGAACGATTGAAGGAGGAATGACAAAGATACTGGTTCATTATTTTAGATACAGGGTCTCGGTCATGAATAATGTACTGTAACTTGAATGATATAAATGTGAGCACTATAAGCAGTTGTTACAGTATGCCCACCTAGAAGTATGTAGATATTGTGCAATCTAATATAATAATTAGCGTTATCAACTTGATCCTGCGTCACTTCCACTTTTGTTCTGTCTTGTGACTTTATTACAGTAATCCCATTCCTTAAGTACAAAATAATTATCATGTCTTGTTCAATGGTTCTCACGTGTCACTGGGATTCCCTATAGACTGATACAGTCTTTAGAACTCAAATCTACAGTCCGAAACAGTTTTTAGAACTGAATCTACAGTCCGATGTAGTTTTTAGAACTTAATCTACAGTCCGAAACAGTTTTTAGAACTTAACCTACAGTCCGAAACAGTTTTTACAACTTAATCTACAGTCCGATGCAGTTTTTAATGACACAGGGTTTAGATATTTTCATAGTTTTTACACATAGATCCCAATACGACGTATTAGCATTGTCTTGACATTTCACATGCAGTCAATAATCACTGACTATGACATTTTGCTTACACAAGTATATTAGATCGTCGGTGGTTGTACAAGTGAAGGTATAGTGGGTTACATCTAAAATTATAAATTCCAATTCTAAATTTAATGTTCTTGATGTGGATGCGCTCAAAAGGTTAGCACCGCTATTTATTGAGGCATCAATACATATTGTCTGTGACACTTCTAATGTTATCTTTCATTCTATTAAAATATTACAACTCGTCTTGTTTTCATTTGCTATTCTATATCCATGTCTTTACTTACTCAATGCTATTCTTAAGCTTCCTACATTGTTCTATGGAGCACACAACTTCTAAATCTAATTTGAAACACTCCTTAACTAAACTGTGTCTTCATAACTGATCTGAATCTTCCTGCTAAATCTCTATTTGATAAAAACTAACTCTGTGAAAGTCCATAACATTAAATCTTACGTCTGCCATTAGGCAGTTTTGGCCGAAGCCGAGCTAAGCTCGTCTACTTTACATTTTCTGGATGTTAATCTCGATGTTTCTAATATCGTTCTAAAATTAATTTTCAAATTCTTCTCATGCATGAAGTTGAATACATCTGTCTCATTTGCAAAATTTATTGGCTTAGTGGCTGTCTAGTAATCTCCCAGCTAATGACTTAAAACGAAAATCAACTTCGGATGACTTTTGTGTCAAATTTTGCAAAGCAAGACTCCGTCTTGACATTTTAGTTAACCTCTGAGTTTTAAAATAATGCTAACATGAACCCAAAGAGTGACATCCCTCTCATAAACTTAACCTACCCCCGAGTTTATTCATGAACCTAATTTCTGGACATGTGACAAATCGAGTCAAGTTTACACCGATTCCCCAAACTTTATAATAATAGCTAAAATATTCCATTCCAAAAACTTACTGTTTTTCTATTTATGTGACTATTATATGATTGTACTGCTATCATCTACTGAATTTGGGTTACAACAAATATATCCACCCCAATATATATCTCTATCTTCGATTATTTGATGTAGTCTCTCCTAGTCTATATATACTATTGCATTTAGACCTCAAATCTACAATCCGAAACAGTTTTTAGAATTAAAAAAAAATCTAGTCTGATACAGTTTTTAGCACTCAAATCCACAGTCTGATGGAGTTTTTAGAGTTTTATATCATCATCATCATCGAGTGCCTTCTCCGCAACGAAGGTTGGCTACCATGGAGCGTCATTTCGATCCGTCTCTTGCTTTGATGGTGCAGGTTGTCATAGGCTGATTTGTCCATCTTTTGATGTGACTCGTCCATGTTAGTCTTGGTCTGTCTCTGCCTCTTTTACCTTGTATTTGCCCCTCCAGGATTACTTTCAGTTGGCTGTTGTGTCTTTTAACATGGCCCAAAAATCGCATTTGTCTTGTTTGAATTGTGCTTAGTAGTTCTCTTTTAATTTTTAGTTGTTTTAAGACTTCATCGTTTGTTTTCTTTTCCTTCCATCCAATTCAACCTATTCTTATATATATTCACATTTCAAAGGCTTCAATTTTCTGTTCTGTTTTCTTGTCTAATGTCCATGTTTCTGCACCATACATGAATATTGAGAAGATGTAACATTTTGCTATTCTTAGTTTTAACACTGGTGTTATTTGTTTTGATGTTAGTATGTTCTTCATGACATTAAAATTACTTTTTGCCATTCCTATTCTTTTGTTTATTTCAGTTGTACATTTTCCATCACTGGTTATAGTATGTCCAAAGTAGTTGTAGTTCTGAACTGTCTCCAGGTCTATTCCTTCTATTTTGATATCCACTTGTGGGTTTTGAGTATCTTTGTTTATGATCATAGTTTTATTCTTTTTTGATATTCATATCTAGTCCATATTTTTTGCTTGTCATGTTTACTTCATTAAGTAATTGTTGTAGATCGTTAGAAAATTTCTGCTAGTAGTACAGTATCGTCAGCATATCTTAGGTTATTGATTATTTTTCTATTAATTTGTAGGCCTGTCATCTCTATGATGTTTTTAAAAATTTGTTCAGTGTATAGATTGAACAAACTTGGTGATAGAATGCATCCCTGTCTTACTTCTCTTTTTATATCAAGGGGAGTAGAGTTCTCTTTGTTATATTTTATTATTGCTGTTTGCTCTCGGTATAGATTCATTGTTCGGAGTGCAATGATGATGACCCGCAAATAACTCAATAACTCTCGGTATAGATTACATATTAGTCGTATGTCCATGTCCTCGAGGTGTATCTCTTTTAGGCATTCTATAAGTTGTTTGTAGTGTACTCTATCAAAAGCTTTGGTGTAGTCTATGAAGCTGGCATATATTGGTTTGTTTACTTCTGTGTACTAGTTTTATAGCAAACAAGAAAAAAATACAATCAGTAACTTTGGGAGCCCTCGGAGTTGCTTTAGTCAGCGGTAACAGATTAGTAAACGTCGTAAATGTGGTGCAAAATCTGGTTTCTGGTTTGTAAAATGTTTGCAACCTCTGGAACAATTGATTTACCAAGCTCGTGCAGCCGACAAGTGTCGTCGAGTATTCTTACACACACGACGAGATGGCTTTATCAAAGAGTTCTAATAGCACACAAGTCCTGGAAAGAAAAAAACCAATGATTTATGCATACTTTATGTGCCTGGCATGGACAATACAATGTTGTTTGTCAGATACTTTAGCTGATCATATGTATCCAGTCATTTAGATGCGCATACTCCATGTGTTTGAGGCGCGCGTGGCAGTGTGGCTAAACCCACTTTACCGCTGGCTTAAATGTCGGCGTATGGTGTTCGAAGCCCGCGGTAGACTGAAAGGATTTTTTCTATCTATCTATTGACCTTTCGAGCCGTGGCCGGCCCATAGGGCGTAGACCAAGATACTCCCTCTCTTATCTGAATTTTTGTTCCAGCAGTTTTCAATTCTTTTAAAGATATTTTATCAAATCTCGCCATTTGTCTCTGTTCTGTGCAAGCAACTCTATTTCATTGAGGGAGCCGATTCCTGCTGCTCTTGCCTCTCTCATCAATGTTTTTCTCAGTGTCTCTCTGTGTCTTCCTCGTTTCCTCTTTTCCTCTTGCCTGTTGTTTTCCACATGAGGGCTGGCTTTGCTATTCGGTTATTATCTCTTCTCATCACATATCACCAACATATGACCATCGTCATTTCTTTATTACTGAAGACATTAGTGGTTGATTGGCGATTTCTCTAATTTCCTCGTTTGTTTTGAATTCGTTCAACGCTATACCAAGTATTTTCCTTAGACATTTATTTTCGAATGCGTTCAACTTTGTTTCTATATCTCTCGTTGTTTTCCAGCTTTCACACGCATACGTTAGGGTTTATAGTATATTTGATTTGAATAGTTTAAGTTTTGTGTTTGTGCTGATGAATTTTGATTTCCACAACTTTTCAAGGCTTCTGAAAGACATTGCTGCTTTAGCTATTCTGATTCTAATTTCTTTGCTTGTATCCCCTTCTCGATCAATGTGGCTTCCAAGACAGATAAAGTGATCGATCTCTTCCACTGGTTTGTTTTCCATGTATATTTTGTCCTATCGGGGGTGAAAAAAAAATCCTATCTCACACGTCGTGGCGGCTGCTTGGCCCAGCGGCCTTTATCCCTCTGGTTCTCTCGTTGCCCTCCCCGACATACACCAGCAATGGTTCTATGTATCGTAAAGATAGTCTTCCGATTTTAGCATTAACGTTTTCTCGAGTTTTACAGTGACGTTTTTTTTTATTTTTGTTTTCCATATGCTCCGATCTGATGCCAGATTTTCCCATTTTCTTTTGCTGATAATAACTTCGCTCAATTAATCCCTGCAAACATCCTTATATCCCAGTTCTGCTTTTCCCTTTCTCTGTCTCTCGCTCTAAAGTTCACCCTACGATATTTGTTAAGGAATACGATTGTTTGCCATTCTTCTTACATGACCCAGCCACCTTAGTCTACGACTCCTAAGTTTGCATGATGGACGGAAAATGGGCATATTGTTAGACATTATAGTTGGTTACTTTGTTTAGCCATTTGATGTTCATTATCTTGCAAGGATAAAAAACATCAGAAAGAAACAATCAACATCGGGCACATCATTTCGGGCACATAATGAGAAGAGGAAAGTTGGAATACTTGGTTACAACTGGCAAAATAAAAGGAAAGAGAGATCATGGACGACAAAGAGAGAAAATACTGGATAGCTTGGTGTCATGGCATGGAAAACAGTCAACAACAAAACTGATATGATGCTCTGTAGATAGAAGATTGTGGAAGGACATGATCGCCAACGCCAACCGATATGGCACATGATGATAATGATCTGGCAAAGAAAACGCACATGAAAGATGTTTATCCTGCCTTGCATAAATCCACTATTGTCCATGCTTCACTTTGAAAGGTCAGAATCGGTTTCAAATAACTGATCTCCATTTCTTTGTAATAGATTTTTTGTACAAATACGTTTGTCATCTCGGAAATGTTCATTTTGGCTCGTTTTACTCAATTTGCATTTCCGCTTTTTATCTTCCATCACACGTTATTACTGTAGTCATGTCGGAATACATTTAATTTCAATGGGAAGAAGAAATGATATATGAGAGAGAGAGAGAGAGAGAGAGAGAGAGAGAGAGAGAGCCAAAACAGGCAGGATACTTTATTAGAGAAGGAAAATTCAATTGGTGGCGTTTAGGGAATATGACTTCGTTCCATATAGTTAAAAAAAATAAATATTGATGCGGTCGGTATTACGCCAGCTCCGTCCTTCTGTGTCATAATAATCTGCTATCCATTTACACCTGGGTGAATCTAGAAGCCGAAAATCAGGACCAAAATTGATCTTTTGTTTTTAGTAACCGGTGCACTAGCCACTCTCATGCATTCGAACAGAATAATTATTTTCTTGGAAAGAAAGAAATTAAAACTCTCTCTGCAGCATTTATTCAGTTTCATGAAGCCTACCCAATTTGTTGCAGACCACAAAGGCTCCGGGGTCCACTCAGCCTAAAAGAAAATGAGTACCAGAGATAATTTTGGGAGGTAACCCGGAATTGCGTGATACCGACTGTATCTCACAAAAATATGCCGCGGTCATAGAAAAATATGGTTCTAACACAGTGTACCCCCTTCACATAGCAAGGCAAGGAATGGAAGCTTTAGTTTATTTACGGCGAGGGGGAAAGTGATAGTTGAGGATTGGAGAGTAAATGACACATTCTCTAGAGCAGTCACAACATGATGTATAGGTTAGAGTGTCACATGATGTATAGGTTAGAGTGTCACATGATGTATAGGTTAGAGTGTCACATGATGTATAGGTTAGAGTATTACATTATGTATAGGTTAGAGTGAGAATAGATAATAACCGAATAGCAAAGCAAGCCCTCATATGGGAAACAACAGGTAAGAGAAAAAGAGGAAGACCCATGGAGACACTGAGAAGAACATTGATGAGAGAGGCAAGAACAGCAGGATTCGGCTCCCTCAATGAGATAGAGCTGCTTGCACAGAACAGAGACAAATGGCGAGATTTGATAAAATATCTTTAAAAGAATTATACAAATATGTTATAGAGAGAGTGTCACATGATGTATAGGTTAGTGTCACATTATGTATAAGTTAGAATGTCTCGTGATACATTGGTTAGAGTGTCACCTCAGATGTCGACATTTAAGAACCTATTTCAAAAAGCAATATAAAAGCAACATTACTCGTTGTGATCCTTTATTTATAAAGTCAATTTTGCATTTTTTGTTTGTTGTTGTTGTTTTAGTGTGCAAAATGAACTTACGTGGATTACAAAAGTGAAGCATTTATCAAATGGGCAAGATATGGTTATGGGGGTGCTAGATATGGTTATGGGAGTGCTAGATATGGTTATGGAGGTGCTAGATATGGTTATAGTGCTGCTAGATATGGTTATTGAGGTGCTAGATAAGGTTATAGAGGTGCTAGATATGGTTATGGGGGTGCTAGATATGGTTATGGGAGTGCTAGATATGGTTATGGGAGTGCTTTATATGGTTATGGGAGTGCTAGATATGGTTATATAGGCGCTAGATATGGTTATATAAGTGCTAGATATGATTATAGTGGTGCTAGATACGGATATGGAGGTGCTAGATATGGTTATACAGGCGCTAGATATGGTTATATAAGTGCTAGATATGGTTATAGTAGTGCTAGATACGGATATGGAGGTGCTAGATATGGTTATGGAAGTGCTAGATATGGTTATGGGGGTGCTAGATATGGTTTTATAGGTGCTAGATATGGTTATATAAGTGTTAAATATGGTTATAGTAGTGCTAGATACGGATATGGAGGTGCTAGATATGGTTATGGAAGTGCTAGATATGGTTATAGTGGTGCTAGATATGGTTATAGTAGTGCTAAATATGGTTATAGTGGTGCTAGATATGGTTATAGTGGTGCCAGATACGGTTATGGAGGTGGAGGTACTAGATATTGTTATGGGGGTGCTAGATACGGTTATAGTGGTGCTAGATATGGTTATAGTGGTGCCATATACGGTTATGGAGGTGGAGGTACTAGATATTGTTATGGGGGTGCTAGATATGGTTATAGTAGTGCTAGATACGGTTATGGACGTGCTAGATATGGTTATGGGGGTGCTAGATATGGTTATGTGGGTGCTAGATATGGTTATGGGGGTGCTAGATATGGTTATTGGGGTGCTAGATATTGTTATGGGGGTGCTAGATATGGTTATGGGGGTGCTAGATATGGTTATGTTGGTGCTAGATATGGTTATGAGACTGCTAGATATAGTTACGGGGGTGCTAGATATGGTTATGGGGGTGCTAAATATGGTTATGGAGGTGCTAGATATGATTATGGAGGTGCTAGATATGGTTATAGGGGTGCTAGATATGATTATGGGGTGCTAGATATGATTATGGGGGTGCCAGATATGATTATGAGGGTGCTAGATATGATTAAGGGGAAGTTGGTAACTGTTCTCCCTATCGGCGTGGCTAGTGGTGGTAGGAGTGGCGGGCAAGTTAAGAATGACTACCCCGGGCGTTGATATTTTTTTTACGGGTGCAATAATTCAAATCTCAAAAAATAAAACTAATAGATTATACTAATAGTAATAACAATACAAATAAAGAAAAAGCATGATAGGGACGTAATATTGACCTTGTCTAGGGCGCTGGTAACCCAGGGTTAACAATTCATCGATTGTCGATGATGACAAGTTATATCTGCCACCCTCCCACCCTGTCTCTCTCTCTCTACATACATATATATATATATATATATATATATATATATATATATATATATATATATATATTCCCAATTACATTTCATCAACTTCTTCCTTCGTTCTCTCTCTCTCTTTCTTTCTCTCTCCACAGCTTCATCCCTGTATCCACCCTATTTGAGTCTCTGCCATACTTCTCAATGTCCGTTTCATTTTTTCTATATATATCTCACCCCTCCCATTTACCAAACGTTTCTACATCACACCCCCCCCCTATTTCTACATATCTCTCTCCTCCCTTTTACCTTTACCCTTTCATTTACCAATCACTTCCTCTTGTCCTCATCTCCCCGCTCTTTCCCTATACATCATACATCTCACTTACCACTCGTCTCCACAACTCCTCGCTCTTACCCTCACATTTCACCCCTCAATAATTTCCACATATCCCTCTTTTCTCCATCTTTCGTCACATACATTTCTCTCTCCCACATTTACCATCTACTCTCCTCCTCATTTTTTCCTTTTATCTCTCTCGTTCTCTCTCTCTCTCTTTCTCTCTCTCACTTTCTCTCTTTCTCTCTCTGAACACCATTTTCTATCTCTCCTCCCTCTCATTACACACACATATTCTCACTCACTTTCACCTGTAATTACAACATCCTTTTACACACCTGTATTATCTTCATCTTCTTCCCTCTTTCTATCTCCAAAAACGCACTATAATACGGTCACTCCGTCCGCCTATCTCCAATCTGTTCGTTACAAAGCGATCGTTACAAAACCCTCAAGAAGGCCTTGGTCCGGACAAGTGTTGCCATAGTTTCTGCATCCAGTTACAATCACGCGGTGTAATCCTCGGCAGACGTTTGACTTGTGAGAAATCAGAGACAGACGGACCGACTTCTTCTTTATCGACTTCCGTTCCTATCCTCCAATCTATTTACTGTCATTTTCTACAACGCGATGGGTAGCTGTCGTTACTTGATGAGATTTTGTGTCCGCTAGGAATAGAAACTTGTTTCGAGTTTTAAATGACAACAAAATAGAGCGTTCTCTACACTGATGACCACGTTAATAACATTCAATTCAGGCAGAAAATCGTGCGTTAACAAGCTTGTAATAGCAGCAATAGTATTTGCGGACTGACATAAACAACGTTCGTGAAGTCACAATGGGCATCATTAACTTGTGCCTTGCCTATGAGACCAAGTGATCATGTACTACCATGCATTCCTGTCATGGGTGTCAGTAGCGGATGGTCAGTTCGAAACTTGAGCGGCCCGGGATATGATGATTGGTCACATTATGTATATACAAAATACAAAGACTACTAGTACGCATACATTAGCCTGTTACTTGTACAGAAAATTCACTCGGAGCTCCTTTCCCCTGGCGGCAATACAGACTTCCCTTTGTTATCCCGCCAGACAGCCATTTGTATTAATTGTACCATTTAGATTTAAATGTTCTTGCTGCAAAATAATTCTTCTTTCAACGCCATTTCGTTGTGAAAAGAGAATATCCAATTAAAAAAAAAAAAAAACAGCATCATTTGGAATCATCTGTCACGTCTATTCTAATAGTCTATCCAGCAATTCACACACATTTTGCTTCCATACGGCCGTTTAAACTGCTAGGTTTGACCTTTAACCTGATAATTTACAACTAAAGAATTCAGATCTAAAATAGTTCCTTCAATTATTGCCCTAATTTGTTACAGTTATAATTACATCATTGCATTTTAGTTATTTGTATTGTCAGTTATGTGAAACCACTTAGTTTTGCTGTTACCCGATGTGTTCAATTTTTTTAGCGCAATGATTTAACAGTGCGATTTGTGCTGCTCTTTTCCTGTCCTGCCTAACTTCTATAGGTTACGAAAAAGAGAAAGTGAACCATTTAATTAGTTAAATCATCGTTGTCATAGCAACGGGGAAGCAACTTATGAAATGGTCTACCTACAGTTCTCCTACGCAATGTAAACTCGACATATGTCGCTATACGGCTGAAGTAAGTATGATTTTAAGACATTGAAGTTTATCTGTTAGTAGCGTGTCAAAATATTTGAGCTATATATCACGGCTGGTTTGGATACAGTGACTGGCTGTACACAAACATATAAATTTAATTAACTCATTGAGCTGCAATGTGATTCTGTTGAAAATATTAGAGGGGTCGTGGCCTGCGTTCCCTCCTCTGAATATCCGCCACTGCTGAGTGTTGTACATCAGTTCTATTGTTAGTTTGTTTCCATCATCATCATGTACCAGGCCTGCTGGCGTAGGTGTTCATGTCACTCCACAACTTTTGATCTCGACAAATATTTATCATTTCTGTTGTTGACCTTCTGCCAAGCCATTCTCTTAAGCTGTCTGGTATTTTTTCTCTTTGCTTCCCTCTATCTCTTCGTCCCTCAATTTTTCCAGTTGTTACAATATATTCCAGTTGTTCTCTTCGCATTACATGGCCAAAAAATGATGATTGTTTCTTCCTAATATTGGAATTTAGCTCTCTTTTTGCTTTGACCTCTTTCAGAACATTTTCATTACTCTTCTTTGCTGTCCATGGTATTCTCAACATTGTTCTATAAAACCACATTTCTACAGCCTCCAGTGATTTTCTTGTCTGTTGTCCTATTGTCCATGATTCACATCCATATGTTAATGTGTTGTTTCTATACAAGACCTACATTTCCAGTTTTGTAACAGCTCATGGCGCATGACAACGCATTAATGCCCAGCTTGCCATCAATGAAGACAATCAATTGATACCATCATACAACAAATAGCATATACTCCAATTGTAAGAAAGTCTTCGCTTTAATCGTTGCTAAACCTCGCCAACATTGTTATATCAATTGCTCTTGATGTTTGCAAAAAAAGTTATGGTCAGCCCAGTTTGTTATTAAATTTTTGCAAATTAAACTTTACATTAAAAATGTTATCCAGAGAGGAAGAATACTAGCAGGTGTAGTTTGGTATTTCCGTCCATGCGAGACTTTCTCCTTTTCACGTTTACTCGATGGCCCCTAAAAGAATGAATAGCCCTATTCGTCATCCGTCCTTAAAAGGACGTTCAGTTATAGCATAGATGCGTCGTATTGTGGTTTATTTCCGACTGTCGACCCAAAACATCCGACTTCAGTGAGTGCTATTTTTTTGTACCGAGTCGCCTCCCCTCTTAGATCGCTAATCTTCTGGCCAAAATGGGCAGACTTTTTTCCAGGAGCACCACTAGATGTGACTTTCGGTAAATATTGCAGATAGGCGGCAGGAACCGTTGAGGTTCAATCTGAAAAGTGTTCCTTGTTGTTGTAATTTCCTCATATTTCAAATCCGGCTTGCTGCCGGAGCTACTGAGTTTAGTGCTCTGTGCACACCGCGAGCTGTGTTTTCAATATTCCGATTGCTTACGATGAATGACCGTATGTCGAAGGACAGTTGAGCTGCGTTCATTTTCAGTGCCGCATGGCCTTATGTATTTGGGCGTGTGCTGTAGCTGCAATAATTGGGACTGCAGATACCTTTCTTTGTTTGGATCCTTAAATCAGATGAGTTTTAATTCGGATGATTCCACTGACACGGGCGATTGAGCAATTATGGACTTTAATTCGATTTCAGTTATACCGGGGCCTTCGACTAACTATAACCATAACCACTAGAGGTGGATCAGGTACTTTCAGTTGTTCCTTGATCCTGCGCATACGGTCAGCTGTTGGTCGTTGATTGCACTAGCTCAGTTGTTCCAATTGTTTTGAGTGTTCTATCTTTTAATTAATAATATTCGCACCTAACCAGTAATGCAATAGCGGAATAAACCAACATCTAACCAACCTAATTAAAATCTCTACATCAATATCAGTTGAACAGTCAGAACAGCAGCAGGTTACACACTACTTTGATATTATATCAGGTGTGAGACAAGGGTGTTACTATCCATCCTACTGTTTATTACATATATGGACAATATATGAAAGTTAGCCAACCTTTCAGAGACAGAGGAGAGCAACGAGCTTCTATTTGCAGACGATCAGGCACTAATACATAGAAACATGGAAGATATACAAGAACACTTAAATAGACTAAACGGCACAGGCACAAATTACAACATGAAAATTAACATCAATAAAACTGAAGTCATTAATATCTCAAAAGAGAAACATAATACCAACATAACTATAAACGATAGACAACTAAAATAAGTAGGCGAATTTAAATACCTAGGAAGTCTAGTGACAAACGACAATTCACAAACAGCAGAAATATACTCAAGATACAACACAGCGTGTAAAATCATTGGACAGCTATCACCACTTTTGCAAAACCAGGAGATAACACTAGAGATAAAATGGACGTACTTTACAATACAATCTTCATCCCAATTTTATGCATTCAATGCCAGGCAATATTCCTTTTTGACAAATCAATTGTTGTGAATGTGACCTTCCACCGTCTAGAGTTGATATGCGGTTAACGTCACATTGGTGCTGTTCATGACCGTTGTTGGAATTGTTTGACGCAAATCATTTACTTGTTCCAACTCATTAATGTGGATTGCTCCGTTAAGTCAGCCGAAGTTTTATCTCTTTAGGGAATTTGCACCGTGTTTCGTTCGTTGTAGGCTGCATTCACTAGAGTAATAAGGAATCTATGGGCGCAGTGATTGTTGTGTGTGCTACGTCATCATAATGGCTCATCGTATATCCCTAGACCGCCAGACGCTAATCTTACGGTCTGTTGTTTGATGTGCGACGGGGATTAGTCCGACGACAGTGTTTTATATGTTCGGAATTGGAGTCAAAAACGATGTCCTAACATCATCAAGCGTTATACATTTTAAAAAAATATGACGATCATTATCTTCAGGAGGACGTGAACTTCCGGTCAATATGGGGATAGGCGGCAGGAACCGTTGAAGGCTATGTATGAAAGTGTTCCTTGTTGCAGTTTCCTCATATTCCAAGACCGGCTTGTTGCAGGAGCTACTGAGTTAGATGCTCAGTGCACACCGTGAGCTGTGTCTCATCCGTTTTGATCATGTTTCGATATTCCAATTGTTTACGATGAATGATGATATCGTACGACAGGGAACAGTTGACTGTGTTCACTTTCTGTGCGGTTTCGCCTTATGTCTTTTGGCGTGTGCTGAGACTGCTATGACGGGGACTACAGCTACCTTTCTTTGTTTGGGAGATAATTTAGTAATTCGGATGATTCAACTGGCACGGGCGGTTGAGCAATTATGGATTTTAATTCGTTTGCAGTGATACCGGGGCCTTCCATAACCAAAGAAACAAAGCACAACCACGATAGTTTTATGTTTGGTAAACACAAATTCTGTTATTACATATCTAGGTTGTATTCTACAAACGTCTGCATATATATGCACAGTCGCTTTGTCTCGCGCGTCCCCCTCCAAATTACGCCATCTTTACCTATGGCCCCTGGAACATCATGTGACCCCTGGAGGGCCATATAGCCCCATTTGATAACAGCTGATATATGCTACAAATATCTTATCGACGACATTGGCCAGAGGCGGGTAGAGTAACATGACCGAGGGTTGCAGATTACAATCGAGATCAGACTTGTTCCAGCAACAATCTTGTCCATAAGGTTGATAGAGGAGTCTTACATAGAGACCCAAGATGTAATGTTGTATACATGAACAACCTTCGTGAATTCATTGGAGCTTTTGCCTTGATTCACCCACTAACAACTACAGTATTACTAAGGCATGCGGTTTGAGAGGGTTTTTCCGATATCCCGCAATGATTGTGTCATCTTCAGCTATTGGCGGCTGACGTCATTTTACCTGCAACTGCCCTGCTCGTAATGCTTAAAACGTCCCAAGCTTTGGGTGCTCCCTTTGAGCTCGCGGGGCTTAGTAAAACTATAGTTGATTGTGATACATTGTGATGTCGACTTATCTACCTGTTGGTGTTGTAACTGCTCTCAACATTGAGATTTTACTGACTTTAATTCATTATCCGTTCCGGTATTTGTATGTTCGCCTTAGACAGAGGACTGTTTCCTTTAATAGTTTCAAGGAGTCGTAGTATTATTGTAGGATCAAGAGAGCCATAAATATTTTTTGACCGAATGTCTACTCTCTTCTCCATCGTCACTCCTTTAAAGTTAAAATTTACAACTTCGTGTACTCTCTATCCTGATGTTTCCCATAGAAGAGTCTGTTTTGGAAATATCTTGTCTCTTCTCAGCACATGTCCAACATATGTCTATATTCTTTCCCTAATTGTAGATGCGATCTTTGGTTGCATGGCCATTAATCTGACATCAATATTAGTCTTGAATTAGTTTCATTGTACACTGAGTATTTTTCTAAAGCGTTATACTAGTTACTGGGTCATAATCTAGGAGCCCTGCAATATTAATTATCGATACTTTGAAAATGTGTATCTCTGGACTTTTAAAGTCAAAACAGTTTACAGGAACTCGTTCCGTCTGAAAATAAAAGGTGTTTTTGCTTTGTACAAATGGGAAATATCAGCGACATTTGAATTGAAGCGTTTTTCTAACATCAAATCTACAATTTTCTTAAATGGTTTTTCGAAGAGTACACAAGTAGTGTGGGTGGTTGGAAAGAAATGCAAATAATCAATCATTTTCAAGATAGATCACTCTCATGAAACTAGCAAAGTAACGCCGAAAGTAAATAATGTATTGTCTTCTGTACTATAAAAATTTTAAAAGCCCGTCTTCCATTTTTTTTAGTCGGATGCCCCGTAAAAGTAGTTATACTACTGCGCTAACTACATGATTATAAACACATATAGAGATTATAAACACATATAATTTATTGAGTCAGATAAAAAGTATAAATTATTTTCATGAACATATAAAGTCAGCATAAACAAAACAGCATGAAGATTCAATACTTCTCAATAGTTAATTAGAGAAACAAATATTTATAACAAAGGGCAGGGCCGGGTCATCCCTGTGACAAACAATGTTCGGACGACGCCACGATCCCGTGGGAGTGAGCACTGAGCCCAGCAACGGGCAACGCCAGACCGGCTAAAGACCATCACAATCCGGTGTCGGATTTCACTTTCCTGGACGACAACGCCTGAAATCCTGGATTATTGAGCGCTCACATTTTCCTGGAAGACTCAGCTTTGGGGAATGTTTTATTTCGTAGTAACACGAGAAAGCCACGCTGGGAAATGGTAAGAAAATAAAATAGACCAACACTCACAAACAAAACTAGATTGACAAAACACAGACGTTATTAATGACTCATTACATGTGTATACCAGCAGAGACATGCAAGTGTTTATTATAACAATAAAGATGAACTTCAGGCGAGAAGTAACGGAACGTAGAAGTTTGTTTATTTTGTTTTCTTTTTTTCCTGTCCGTCCGTGTGTTTGTCTGTCAATACATTTAATTTCAGCTTTTTCTAGAAATTTGCGAAAATGAAATGTTGAATCTATTTTGTAAATATAAGCTTTTATTTATTGACTTATATTTTTAAAATTAAATATGTTCTAAGTTAGTCTAATCCAGATGTCTACTCAATGGAAATGTACCAGTGAAATATCCGTGGATAAAGAGGTGCAGCGAAAACTATGGCGTTTGATAGGACAAACACTAAAGAAGCCAGCTGAAAGTATTACATAATTGGCCCTTTTTTGGAATTCCCAAGGAAAAAGAAAGACAAAGGGGAAGATCAAAATATTCTTAGAGAAGACAGATGGAAGCAGAGATGAAGATGATGGGGAAGACATGGGATGATCTTAAAAGAATGACAAGAATCAGAACGACTTGGAAAGTGTTTGTTGAAGACTTATGCTCCACAGGTAGCTGAAAGGTAGAAGAAGTTAGTCTAAGCCTGAGTTATTGTTTTAAAGTTTTGCGCGAGAATACAAAAGATACTTACTCGAGTGCATATCGTTCACGTGCCTAATTCTAATAAGTGTTTTTATTTCTTTGTTAACTTGATTGAGTTATTTATTGATTGAATGATTGATGATGATGAAGTTCCAACAGCGCTGCACTAAAGCTCATTTGCGATCTAGTAAACTGCAGTATAAAACAAAGAAAATACAAACTGATGACCCTGTGATGTACTGGCTGAACAGGCGCCTCAATCTATGTGTTAATAATTGCCTCCCAATCTTTCTATTATTGGCTTATTATTGATTTATTTATCAAATAACGCGCTTGCTGACTGTGTCTGTTAATTCATTTCTGCCACTACAGCTGTTTATCAACTTTATTGTTGACTTCTACCAAATAATTCTCTTTAATTGTCTCTAAATATTTTCTCTCTTTTTCTTTCGATTTCTTTTCTCAGCTGCCACAATAAATATATTGCTGTTGTTTCATTTTCACTGAATGGCAACCAAAAATGTAATGATTGTTTCTTTCTCGTTAAATGACAACCAAAAATGTAATGATTGTTTCTTTCTCGTTAAATGACAACCAAAAGTAATTATTCTTCCTTTCTCGTTAAATGGCAGCCAAAAATAATTATTGTTTCTTTCTCGTTAAATGACAACCAAAAGTAATTATTCTTCCTTTCTCGTTAAATGGCAGCCAAAAATAATTATTGTTTCTTTCTCGTTAAATGGCAACCAAAAATAATTATTGTTTCTTTCTCGTTTAATGGCAACCAAAAATAATTGTTTCTTTCTCGTTAAATGGCAGCCAAAAATAATGATTGTTTCTTTCTCGATAAATGACAGCCAAAAATAATTATTGTTTCTTCCCCGTTAAATGGCAACCAAAAATAATTATTGTTTCTTTCTCGTTAAATGGCAGCCAAAAATAATTATTGTTTCTTCCCCGTTAAACGGCAATCAAAAATAATTATTGATTCTTTCTGGTTAAATGACAGCCAAAAATAATTATTGTTTATTCCTCGTTAAATGACACCCAAATTAATTATTGTTTATTTCTGGTTAAATGACAGCAAAAAATAATTATTGTTTCTTTCTCGTTAAATGACAGCCAAAAATAATTATTATTTCTTTCTCGTCAAATGACAGCCAAAAATAATAATTGTTTCTTTCTCGTTAAATGGCAGCCAAAAATAATGAACGGTTTTGTAAAATTGTTAATTGGTAACCAAAAACAATGATTGTGTCCTTGTCGTTAATTGGGAACCAAAAATAATAATTGTTTCCTTACCGTTGTATTGCAGCCAACAGTAAGTATTGTTACTTTTGACGCTTGTACCAAGCCTTCACTTTGCCTTGACCTCTTTTAGAATGGGAGCAGCGGTTGCTCAGTGGTTAGTGAACTGGACTACAAAGGACAAGAGGTATGACTCGATCCCAACCGACGACTTCCGTTTCACCCAGCCTTTAATGGGTACCAGATTTTTTTCTAGGAGAGTAAAGCGGCACGGACGTAATACCGACCACATTACTCCAAAAATCATGTGCCGAAGGTCTGTAAAATGTATGGTCACTAACACCATATTTCCTATACGCCACTTGGCGTGACAGGGGTACTTTACATTTTTTTTTTACTTTTATAATGTCCTCGTTACTATATTTAGCCCACCTGTGGTATTCTCAACATCCATCTGTAAAACCACTTTTCTGCTACATCCAACTACTATTGCCTGTTTGCACACAAGCAAATGATTACTTAAATGGCATCTTTAGAGTTAATGACTTGTGCAGATTCTTCACTTCCTGTTATTTTGCAACATAAGAAATTGAATCAGAGACACAAGAATGCATAACAAAATCGTTGTGTCTCCTTTAAGGTAGTCCCCTCGTTACACCGGTTCCATCGTTTCTTCCACTGAACGAGTGCTTCTTGGAATACGCTTTCTGTGATGGCTCTTCTCTTATCGCATGTTCCAGGAACTCTTCTCCGGTTTTATAACTTTCGTTCAAAGTAATTTTTAATTTGGGAAGTTGGGGAAATCTATAAGTTTTTTTAAGGCAGCAGGCTGAAAATAGAACCGGAAAACCCACCAACTAGCGTGACGTATGTCAATCCGAGCTACAAGTGGGTGACAATATTCTACCCAACTACCTCTGTTCGCATATCTATAAACGTCACGCTAGTTGGAGGTTTTCTGGGATTTCCCACTCAGTCCGCAGGGCTTAGTAGATCTAAAGATGGATGTAGTTTTAAGACAAAAGAATACGGTGGACAGAACACAAGATTGTATATTTGTGTTTTTGTTGGTTGATGTTTTCTCAAATACGTCACGTGCTTTATCTTCACAACTAGACAAGTCAAACAACATATAGAATGAGGAAATAACTTGTCGATTTCAACATAGAAATTTAGTATTGTCAAGTTTGGTCATAGACAACGAATCAATTCAGAGGAAGAGGTATGTTTACAGCACTGGGAAAAAATGGCAATTAATCAACAACAGAAAAAAACAAAGAACAATATATGGAACAAAGAAGGATCGAACGTGTACTGAGTTTTCGTGGCAAGGCGCTGTGCCATTGAGAAAAATTAAGTAGAGTATATCAAATATAGAGGTTTTTACCCTCTCAGTCTAGTAGGAAAGTTATATATCAAAATTAGAGAGAAAGGGTTACGACAAATTATAGAGATACAGCGACTCCCAAGTGGACTTCAGAATAAAATAGAGGATGTGATAACGCACTATGCACTTTCAGGCAGCTAGGAGAAAATACAATTACAATCTGTACTTAGCTCTCATTGACCAAAATAAAGCATTCAACCGAGTAAACAGAGAACACTGATGGGAGATACTAAAAACATACGAAGTAAGCCAACATCTAACCAACATAATTAAAAGTCTCCACATCAGCACCAGTTGCACAGCCAGGACAGTAAGCTACGCAGACCACTTTTAATTAGAATGGGAGTAAGACAAGAGTGTGTACTATCTCTCCTTTTGTTCATTGCCTACATGAACTACATTTATGTGTGTTAGCCAACCCATCGGAGACTGAGATTATTACAGAACTTTCAATCGCAGAAGATCAGGCACTAATATATGGCAATATAGACCTACAAGAACACTTTTATAGATTTACTGCACAGTCACTCAATACAACATCAATGAAAATCAATGTAACAAAATGTAAGTCATGAATAATTCAAAAGCAAAACAGAACATCAACATAACGATAGACGGCAGACTATTAAAGCAAGTCTTGATCTTGATCCTTCCAGGGTCGCGAGACGTCGAATAGGGCTCGTGGTGTTTCTCGATATCCATCTCTATACTCAAGATGCAACGATGCTTGTCAAATCATTGCACAAATCTCACCACCGCTGACCAACAAGGAAATAGCACAAGAGTTAAAACAAAGAACTAACACTACCTCCATTCCAACCTTGTACTACTATTGCCAGGCTTGGACGCTAGACTCAAAAATAATAAAGATTAAACAGATAAAATAACCACTGCAGAAAAATAACTGTGCCACAGACATGGGGAACTGCGAGACAGATAATATAAGAAGTGAAGAACTGTAAAAAAAAATAATAATAATAATAATAAAGCTGTGAATAATTACCATCACAAAGAGAAAAATATATTAAAATTGTTTCGCTAAAGTGATAAGATAAAGATTAAAATACAGCAAAACGTGCCTTCACCAAACTTTGCAAGAAAACAAGGCCCAAGGGTCGACCAGGAACAAGTTGGATTGATGGAATATTAGAGAAACTAGGAAACATGATAGCAGGTGAAGCCAACAGAAGAGCACAAGCTTGCGAACTAAATTATCCCACGACCGGAAAGGTAGATGAGGAAAGAAAGAGAACGACAACGGGTATTCAGAGAAGGCAACGAAGACCACGTCTCCTCTAATATTTTATCAGGATACATAAGACAATCACATTCCAGCTTAATGAGTTAAATGTCAGTGTTCAACCAGCCACTGTATTCCCTAGTATAGCCTAGTATATCATACAGTTGAAATAACGCAGCGAATCATTTCAGAGGAAGAGGTATATTGACAGAACTCGGAAAAAAAACAACTAAGAACAATATATGGTCCGAAGCAGGATCGAACCCGTACTCCTTGGCACACCGACTTGCAACGCGGGTAGCCCCGTTTACAAGACTTCATTCCAAGACTTCATTCCAAGACTTCATTCCAAAGCTTCATTCCAAGACTTCATTCCAAAGCTTCATTTCAAGATTTCATTCCAAAGCTTCATTCCAAGACTTCATTCCAAGACTTCATTCCAAGACTTCATTCCAAGACTTCATTCCAAAGCTTCATTCCAAGACTTCATTCCAAGACTTCATTCCGAAGCTTCATTCCAAAGCTTCATTCCAAGACTTCATTCCAAAGCTTCATTCCAAGACTTCATTCCAAAGCTTCATTCCAAGACTTCATTCCAAAGCTTTATTCAAAGACTTCATTCCAAAGCTTCATTCCAAGACTTCATTCCAAGACTTCATTCCAAAGTTTCATTCTAAGACTTCATTCCAAGACTTCATTCCAAAGCTTTATTCCAAGACTTCATTCCAAAGCTTCATTCCAAAGCTTTATTCCAAGACTTCATTCCAAAGCTTCATTCCAAAGCTTCATTCCAAGACTTCATTCCAAGACTTCATTCCAAAGCTTCATTCCAAAGCTTCATTCCAAGACTTCATTCCAAAGCTTCATTCCAAGACTTCATTCTAAGACTTCATTCCAAGACTTCATTCCAAAGTTTCATTCCAAGACTTCATTCCAAAGCTTCATTCCAAAGCTTCATTCCAAAGCTTCATTCCAAGACTTCATTCCAATGCATCATTCCAAGACTTCATTCCAAGACTTCATTCCAAGGCATCATTCCAAGACTTCATTCTAATGCATCATTCTAAGACTTCATTCCAAAGCTTCATTCCAAGACTTCATTCCAAAGCTTCATTCCAAGACTTCATTCTAAGACTTCATTCCAAGACTTCATTCCAATGTTTCATTCCAAGACTTCATTCCAAAGCTTCATTCTAAAGCTTCATTCCAAGACTTCATTCCAATGCATCATTCCAAGACTTCATTCCAAGACTTCATTCCAATGCATCATTCCAAGACTTCATTCCAAAGCTTCATTCCAAGACTTCATTCCAAGACTTCATTCCAAGACATCATTCAAAGCTTCATTCCAATTCTTCATTCCAAGACTTCATCCCAATTCTTCTTTCCAATGTTTCATTTCAAGACTTCATTCAAAGACTTCATTCCAAGACTTCATTCCAATTCTTCATTCCAAGACTTCATTCCAAGGCTTCATTCCAAAGCTTCACTCCATTCCAAAGCTTCATTCCAAGGCCTTATTCCATGACTCCATTCCAAAACTTCATTCCAAGATTTCATTCTTATTCTTCTTTCCAATGTTTCATTCCAAGACCTCTTTCCAAGACTTCATTCAAAAACTTCATTCCAAAGCTTCACTCCATGACTCCATTCCAAAACTTCATTCCAAGGCTTCATTCCAAGTCTTCATTTCAAGACACCATTCCAAAGTTCGTTCCAAAACTTCATTCCATAGCATGGGAACAATTTTATGCAGCCGGTTTTGCTGATCGAAAGAAGAAAAAGAGTTCTTCAAATATATGTCGAGTCGTTCTTGGCGTGTGGATGCGAGAACTGAACTATGTTACAATAAACAAGAAAATCTTTGGCGACCACACAAATGTTTTACAGAATAATGTTCAGAATAGGGGCCAGTGGTGGGGAGTGTAGAACACTCCAAAGTATGAAGACAGCTTCACAAGGGAGGAACACAACACAATACTGACGTTTCGGTTTGAGGCCTTTTTCAGAGTACCAGGACAACGAAAACTGTCCTTGTTATATATAAATGTTCAGAATACCTTTGACTACTAAAAATAGTAATGAAGTTCCAAAAGAGGAAAAACAAAACAACTTATTTTCAACATGAGCTAAGAAAAGAATCATTATTACTGGCCATGTTATGTGAACCCAGCCTTAAATGGCTACCTAATTTTTTTCTGGGAAAGTAAAGCGGCACGGACGTAATACCGATCACATTACCCCAAAAATCTTGTCCGAAGGTTTATACAAATTACGGTCACTAACACCATATTCCCTATACGCTACTTGGCGTGACGACGTTCTTTACTTTTATGTCAAGTGAATGGAAGAGCTGGAATATGTTGTGACAACAGGTAAAAAGGAGGGAAGAATAGATAGAAAAAAAAACGAAACAGTTTAACTCTTTCCATACGTTTCGCCGCACTGTGCGCCATGTAGATTTCGACCGCGTACGTTTCACCGCATAGTGCGTCACTCTCAATTTGATTAGTGTAAACTGTCATCTAACCGTATTCTTTTATATGTCTTGTATCATCTTGGTTTTGGTGAAATCTAATTCCTTGTTTAATTATCTATAAAATAATATATAGTATTTTATATGTTAGTTAAATATTCATATGTAGATTTATTCTTAAAACAATGAACAATTTTATCTCTGAAATCGCTTGCGTGGCATTGATAAAAAGCTTCTGCACGGAAAGATTTAAGATAGTGGTTTGGTAGGAAGTTAACAATTGTCTCAGACGAGAAGGAATAAAAAAATTGTGGACAGACGTGGTCACCTACGCCAGTAGACAAGGTATTTAATGATGATAATACAAAACATAAGACGTGTATTTGGCTTATCTTCTTCGGAAAATATTAACTTCTAAGAACAACCGAATAGCATTCCTAACACGTAGCCTTCTTCCTATTGTAATGCATCATAATTAGCCAACTGACAGGCAACACCAGCATGCGTTTCCTGTATTTCGAGCATCGAGAATTTACTTCAGCCAAAGCTCTTCAGATGAATGTCTTATTTCCAAATATACTGAAGAACAGCTGGAAGATCTTTAGCAATTCATGACAAGCAGTTTGAATGTTCTCGGTTTGTAAAGAAAGAACACAACTTCTCCGTCATTAAGATCTTTCACTATTTTATTCATGTCTTGAGCTTTAAACTTTCTTATAAATGTCGTTTGTGAGTTTCCTGGACATTAAAAGAACCAACGAGGCCAACACGAAAATAGAGCTCTCGAAAACATCATAATGAAACAATCAAAAAATGTTGGATCACATCATGAGAAGAGGAAAATATGAATGCTTTAACAACTTTCAAAATACAGGGAAAGAGAGACAGCGAGATAGCTAGATGTCACAGCACGGTAAACAGTCAACAACATAATTAATTCCATGAATTGAGGATATAGAATTGTAGAAGGATATGATCGTCTTTGCCAGGCGGTATGGCACATGATGATAATAAAGATCACACGTTTCAAGTTCTTCTTTCACTGTCAATCTTTTTCTCTTCTTCTCTTGCTTCTTCTTTTCTTTCTGTTTTTGTTCCAGCTTCAATCTCCACTCTTAACAAGGGCGATAAGTGAACGCAATATATCAACGTCCCCTCAAAATGATTTTTATTTTAACGTCCCCTCAAAATTTTAAATTGATTTTTATTTTAACGTCCCAACAAAATGGTTTATATATTTTAACGTCCCCTCAAAATGATTTTTATTTTATTGTCCCCTCAAAATGATTGTTATCTTAACATAAAATTTATTCATATATTAATATCCTTTCAAAATGATTCATATATTAAAGTCCCCTCGAAATGATTCATATATTAAAGTCTCCTCAAAATGATTCATATTTTAATGCCACCTCAAGTTGATTCATATTTTAATGTCCCCTCAAATTGATTCATATATTAAAGTCTCCTCAAAATGATTCATATATTAAAGTCCCCTCAAAATGATTCACTTACTAAAGTCCCCTCAAAATGATTCACTTACTAAAGTCCCCTCAAAATGATTCACGTATTAAAGTCTCCTCAAAATGATTCATATATTAATGTCCACTCAAAACGATTCATATATTAATGTCCCCTCAAATTGATTCATATATTAATGTCCCATCAAATTGATTCATATATTAATGTCCCCTCAAATGATGCATACATTAATGTCCCCTCAAAATGATTCACAGTTTATTGTCCTCTTATATTGATTAATATATTAATGTCCCCTCAAATTGATTCATATATTAATGTCCCCTCAAAATAATTCATATATTAATGTCCCCCCAAAATGATTCATATATTAATGTCCCCTCAAATTGATTCATCAATTAATGTCTTCTCAAATTAATTCATTTATTAATGTCCCCTCAAAATAAATTATTCATATATTAATGTCCCCTCAAAATAAATTATTCATCAATTAATGTCTCCTCAAATTGATTCATCAATTAATGTCCCCTCAAAATGATTCATTTATTAATGTCCTCTCAAAATAAATTATTCATATATTAATGTCCCCTCAAAATAAATTATTCATCAATTAATGTCTCCTCAAATTGATTCATCAATTAATGTCCCCTCAAAATGATTCATTTATTAATGTCCCCTCAAAATAAATTATTCATCAATTAATGTCTCCTCAAATTGATTCATCAATTAATGTCCCCTCAAAATGATTCATTTATTAATGTCCCCTCAAAATAAATTATTCATATATTAATGTCCCCTCAAATTGATTCATATATTACTGCCCCCCCCCCCTCAAAACGATTCATATATTAATGTCCCCTCAAATTGATTCATATATTAATGTCCCCTCAAATTGATACTTGTATCCCATCTGTTTAAATTGGAAGCAGTGTCGTTGTTCATCGTCTCTGTTTGACCTTACAGCCTTGGTTCCTTGTCTAGTGTCCCTGAAAAAACTCGCAAGATTTTTTTTTTTTTAGTCGTGTTGTGGACGTTGGCTCATGCATATTATTTTCATTTTCAGTTACGCCTGAAACCACCAGCCAAAACCATCAGCCATCCAATCAACTAACCATCCATACAATCTACCAGCAAAAACATCAGCCATCCAATCAACTAACTTATTAATCATCCATTTAATAAGCAAACGACAAACCAATCAACTATTGTACTAACCAACCATCCATCCATCCAACCATTCAATCAATCAACCAAAAATTCAAACATTCAGCAATCTAACAAATCGATTAATCAAACAACCGTCCATCCATCATCCAAAAACCACCTCATAATCCATTCAAACAAGAAACCACCTAATCTTCCATCCATCCATCCATCCATCAAGTCATCCAGTTGTAAATTTCCCCCTGGATGCTTTATTTCAACCAAGTTAAATATTAAAACCACTTTTAGAGAATTGTTGTAATAGGAATAAGGGAAAATGTATCAAGTTCAAGATATCTTCACATAAAAACCAAATAATAATAATTGTCATATTTCTAAAAGATAAGTCCACATTTACTGTGTGCACTAATGGCACAAGAAACCGAGCAAAATGTCGCTCCATAAAATGCAATCTTCTAACCTTGTAACATTTAACGTAACCGTAAAACACCCTAGGATACTTGTGATCTTTAGAATTCTATGAATAGTCTGACAAGTTCAAACATACTAAAGTTATCAAAATGTCAACAGGCTAAAGTATTGATAATATTTTGACAACTAAATGGCTCTGGGCATTACATTTTAATCACGTGTTCTAGCGGCAGTATTAATAATAGACGAACAAATAGGAACCGCGGAGCAAATGGAACATAGATTTTAGACAAATAACGTGAGCTATCGACCATATGGTTATCTTGTCTGTGCAGCGACGGCAGTGATGTTCAGGGAGTATTATAATCATCATGTGGTATACCGGTTGACGTGGACAATCATTTCCGTTCACAATCCTCTGTCCACAGTGCATCCCATCTGCCGTGTTGACTGATTACTTTGCCACAACATCAAGCTATTTGGTATTTTATTTCTTTGTCGTCCGCGACCTGTATTCTTGTAAATTGCTAGTTGTAATCAAGTATTTCAACTTTCTAGCTTCTCATGACGTGCCTGTGAAATGTCGATTGTTTCTTTCTGATGTTTTTAGGAATTATTTTTGTGTTGGCTTTTTTGAGAATTTCTTTGTTGGTCTTTTTAGTTGTCCAGGGAACTCTCAACATTCTTCTGAGAAATCCCATCACTGAGGCCTCTACCCATTTTCATTTGTTTGTATACTGTCCATGATTTGCTTCCATAAATTAGAACTGGCTCTATATATTACTGATGGGCACTATTTCTCACTTCTTTTGACATGGACTTGTTGCACGAGATCTATTTCATTTTCTGATGTGCTATTTTTCCCTGAGCTATTCTACTTGTTATTTCTGTGGTGCATCTTCCGTCTGATGTTATAACTGTGCCCAAGTATCCGAAGCTCTTCACTCGTTCTTCCAGTAATATTGCATCCTGGTGATAATTGTTCCTTCGATAGTCATATTACATTACTTCTGTTTTCTTACTGTTTAGACTGAAAGCATTCATGTTCCTTTCTTTCAATTTTGTCTATCATTTCTCGTAGTTCATTCCTCGTCTTTGCTTTTAAGACTGTGTCATCCGGATATCGCATATTGTTAATATTGTCACTATTGCCTTTAATTCTTTTTTTTTTTTTTTTGCATAATATTTATCTCATGATACTTTCTCTGTTACGTGAGAACATATTTGGAAACAGAACATAGCCTTGACTGTCTCCTTGTTTTATATATTGGAACTGTCTTGTATGGTGCTAGTTTTTATATCTGCTATTTGTTGCCAATACATAGTTTCATTTTTATGATTCTCAGATCCTTGTCATTAATGTTTTAATTCTACAACATATTGTTCATTTCCACATGCTTTTCTTTGTCAAATGTTTTCGTGTAGCTTATGAAGCACATGTTAGAACTTTCTTTATTATTATATCTCTGTCTGTCAGTGTTTTCATGATGTATATTGCATTATTGATGATTTTTCTTTCCGCCAATCCACTTTGCTCCACACTTATTTTTCCGGGTTTCTTTCAGTGAGGACATTGGAGGAATGTTCGCTTGTTCTGGTCACAGCAAGAATGATCTACAACAAACTCACTTACTCTTCTTTGCTGAGAAGAATGTTCGCTAGTTCTGGTCACAAAAGAATAATTTGTAACAAACACACTTACTCTTCTTCTATTTTTTTGTTAGTTTACCAGTCTTATTTCAATAAATTTCCTCCTTTTAATTGGCAGTTGTCTCACATTTCTAGAGCTCGACAGCTTCTGTTTTACTCTAAAAGTTAAAACTTTGGCTACTATATCATCAGTATTAATTATAAATTTGATGCCTGAATTTGATGAACCATTCTCTCATATCATCATCAAGTACCGGACCTGCTGGCGTAGATGATCATGTCTCTCCACAACTTTCGATCTCGGCAGCTATTTATCATTTCTGTTGTTGACCTTCTGCCAAGCCATTCTCTTAAGCTGTCTGGTATCTTATCTCTTTGCTTCCCTCTATCTCTTCGTCCCTCAATTTTTCCAGTTGTTACAATATATACCAGATGTTCTCTTGTCATTACATAGCCAAAAAATGATGATTGTTTCTTCCTAATATTGGAAATTAGCTCTCTTTTTGCTTTGACCTCTCTCAGAACATCTTCATTACTCTTCTTAGCTGTCCATGGTATTCTCAACATTCTTCTGTAAAACTACATTTCTACAGACTCCAGTGATTTTCTTGTCTGCTGTCCTATTGCCCATGATTCGCATCCATATGTTAAGACTGGCTCTACATAACATTTAAGAACTCTTTTTCTTGTTTCTATTGTCAAAAATGGACTGCATAGTATCTTCCTCATTTTTTGGAAAATAATATGAAAGTTAGAATATTGTTAATATTGAAAGTTAGAAGTCGAAAATGGCCGTTGGCAGGGCAGTAATTGTTAAACAAATCTACCACTGACAAAGACGGATGTGTTGGAGCTAAAGGCGCAGATATTATAACTAAGTCGTAAAGTAGCGGCACAAGGCATCCACGTCCACTTAACGTCCACACGAAGAAGATTTCTATTGACAAAGACTTGTTTAACAGTTGTTGTGCTATAAGAGTTAAACCGTTTGTTTGTCTCACGCGTGGATGAATGAACCAATTCTTTTACTGTTATAACTGGCGCAAGTGTTCTATTTTACTTTCGTTTTCTTGTTCCTTTTCGTACCAAATGAGAGTGAAGTGTTGTTGCTAGCTCTGGAGTTGTTTGCATTGAACGTTTTAGTTTGTGTATTTTATGGTGTATTTTTCTTTATTTCACTACTTTTGTCTTTTAATGGATTTTCTTTTCTCACTTGTGCTGTTTCGTGTAGTTTTTAATGTTTGTTGTCTGCTGGCTCTCGTGGTTTTAATTAACCAAAGTCATTCAGACCTATTTTAGGATCCCAGGCCACCGACAGAATCTCCCCATCCATCCATTTTGCTGAGTTCTGTTTTGTTTTCTCCTCTATCTCCTTCAAATTAGGGCCAAAGTCCTATATATTTTAAATTATTTCTATTCTACCTGCATTTTTCAACATTCCCTTTTATCTCTTTACTTGCGGGGTCGATGACAAAGCCAGATTTGCTATAATAGGTCTTTTTTTAATCTCTCTCTCTCTCTCTCTCTCTCTCTCTCTCTCTGTCCATCCTATTTCCATATCATTTCCTGTTCATTTTTATTAGCTGTCGTGTATCCACACGATTTAATTTGCTGTTTCTGAGTGTACATCGAGTAGATCTCAATCTTCGAAATCTTCGCCCGTGATATTCTATTTATTCGCCTGAAGTATTGTCTATATCTGCAATGTCGTTTCCTGTATAAATTTTACTGTCTTTTGTAATTCTTCTCATCATCATCAAGTACCGGGCCTAGTGGCGTAGGTGATCATGTCTCTCCACAACTTTCGATCTCGGCAGCTATTTATCATTTCTGTTGTTGACCTTCTGCCAAGCCATTCTCTTAAGCTGTCTGTTATTTTTTCTCTTTGCTTCACTCTATCTCTTCGTCCCTCAATTTTTCTAGTTGTTACAATATATTTAAGCTGTTCTCTTCTCATTACATGGTCATAAAATGATGAATAATTCCGTAATTCTTCTAGTGGCCCATATAGTTTTGACTCTAGTGTTGTTTCTATGGGCCAATGGATTTTCCTCAGTCTACTATATTCAATGCAATCTTGAGGTTCGTGTTCAGCAGTCTGTGGCGCTTGTCCTCATGCTCGTGATATTAACTTTTATTGTTACTTTGAGTACTTTTCAGAGATGTCTCTTTTCAATGGTAGTGAACTTCCTTGTGTCCACTGTTGCTAATGTCCATGTTTCACATTGATAGCAACATGTTGGTACATATGCGGAGCTGTAATAAGACGAAAATAATAGAAAGTAATTACTTCGTGGAACCCGGAAATAAGAAAAAAAAACGACATCCTTCGAATTAGAGGATTTTGGGCTGTAAGAAATATGATTTCTCAAAAATGCAACATGAAAAATGAATCGCATAAATTCAAAACAATTTTGTAGGTTAGAATCTGGATAACTCGAAATTATTGATTGAGCCAAACAAAATGAAATAAAAATAAATTGAGCTTCCCAACATCTTTCTGTTCCACAAGCAGCTTTGCTGCTTGATAAATATATGGCAGGAAATAATATGTTTCTGGAAAAAAGTCATTCGCAAATCTGAACTTAGGCTTCCTACACAGACGGCATGTATTACATGATCGATCATGTAGAGCTGTGTTTAAATGTTCTCCTGTTGTATATAATATCATTTGCTCTGAGCAACGGCAAGAAAAGTACAGAGATGAGCAGGGCTAAAGCCAGTGTGACAAGTTGTTTTCCAATGAAAGTGTGTGCTATCATTTCAAACAAGACCAACTCTGTCGCATGTAAGTTAATTACAGATGATCCACGTTGTGTTAAGCTATACTCGACATCTGTCTGTCTGTCTGTCACTTTGTCTGTTTGCCTCTCTTTTTGTTTGTGTGCCTGCCTACCGGCCTGTCTGTCTTTCCGTCTGCCCGTCTGCTTCCTTGTCTGTCTTTCCGTCTGCCCGTCTGCTTCCTTGTCTGTCTGACTGTCTGCTTGCATATCTGCCTGCTTGTCTGTCTGTCTGCCTCTCTGTCCGTCTGTCTTTCTGTCTGCCCACCCGCCCGCCTGTAGGTCTGCCTGCCTGCCTGTCATATACAGCTGTAACATTACATTTCTTGCAATTTTTTTGTTTAATCCAAGCTAACTTTGAGTCAACTCCTCATGATGATACCATTTTAAAGTTCTTTGCCCAACTATACGTCACACAATACATAACCGCTCATTTTAAATCCAAGCTAACTTTGCGTCAACTCCTCATGATGATACAATGTTGATGTTCTTTGCCCAACTATACGTCACACAATACATAACCGCTCATTAGTTTTTATTCCATATCATCTTTTCTATTTATGTTTTCATCAGTTTTCATATCATTCTTTAATCTGTAATCTGTTCTATTTCGGTTTGTCCTCAGTTGAAAACCTTTAGCTGATGTGTCCGCAATGCTTTTAATTATGATAACATTTTTGTCTCTGGTTCTTCGGCAGGTTTGCCACGGCTACGCAAGTTAATGACACCTATGACAAGTATTCATTAGAAATGCCACGAATTTTGAAGATAAACGTCGTCGTGTACGCCTACTCCTGTGCCATTACCCGTTAATAAAACTATCGGAGAACCGCTTGCCCACCTCTCCTTTAGTTACTTCCAAACGTTGTCATAGACTCACAGTGTGTGCTCACTTCATAAACCCTAGACCGTCTAGTGTAATACAATCGTTCTTATATTTAAAAAAAACAACAACAACAACAAGCAATCACTTGGCAGTGCGATTAGTTTAATGTATTAGACAAAACATTAATCTTATTGGTTATATTGAATGGCCGACATATTTATTGCAAATATATATTTCCTGATGGACGAACAAACATGAAAGTCAATAGGTATATTGTTTTGACCTTCCCCTCCATCTTCCCTTGCAGTACTAGAAGGTTTAATGTAGACATTTCCTTTAAAAAAAGTAAAGTACCCCGTCACGCCAATGGCGTATAGGGAATATGGTGTTAGTGACCATAAATTTTACAGACCTTCGGCACATGATTTTTGGGGTAATGTGGTTGGTATTACGCCCGTGCCGCTTTACTTTCCCAGAAAAAAATCCGGTACCCATTTATGGCTGGGTGAACCCGGAGCCGTCGCTTGGGATCGAACCCTACCTCTTGTCCTTTGTAGTCCAGTTCACTAACCACTGAGCTATCGCGACTCCCAGACATTTCCTTTACATGCTATATAATATGCTTTCTGTAACATACATACATTTCTTATACATCTGTAACATCACAATTAGCTACTTGGTTAGTTAGTTAGCTTGTTAGTTCGTTAACTAGTTAGATAGTTATCTAGTTTGTTAGATAGTTACTTAGTTAGCTGGCTTGCTAGTCGGCTATTTAAATTAATATTGGAATCGTTCGATAGCTAGTTCATTACTTATTTAATTGGCTGACTGACTGACTGGTTGGTTAACTTACCAGTTTATTCACTTAGATAGTTAGTCAGTTAGTTAGCAAGCTATACAACTAGTCAGTTAGTGTTGGTTGATTAGTGCTGGCTGGCTGGTTGGTTAGCTAGCTAGTTATTTAATTATAAAGTTAGTTACCTAGCTAGCTATCTAGTTAGTCAGTCAGTTATTTAGTTAGTAGTTAGTTAGTTTTGGTAGGTGGATTGACTGGTTGGTTAGCTAGCTAGTTATTTAATTATAAAGTTAGTTACCTAGCTAGCTATCTAGTTAGTCAGTCAGTTATTTAGTTAGTAGTTAGTTAGTTTTGGTAGGTGGATTGACTGGTTGGTTAGCTAGCTAGTTATTTAATTATAAAGTTAGTTACCTAGCTAGCTATCTAGTTAGTCAGTCAGTTATTTAGTTAGTAGTTAGTTAGTTTTGGTAGGTGGATTGACTGGTTGGTTGGATAGTTGGTTAGTTTATTTAACTGGTCTGTTGGTTACTGGTTTATCCAATTGCACATCGAACAACCCAGAAAGCGCTAAGATCCATCCGCAGTATAACCCTTGTTGTGTAGCGACTGAGGATCCCCAGTTCTGTGATGGTTTACTAGCCCTCATTGGCTTCCCACAAAAACACTCTTGTCTAGCATGCACCAAGATTTACTTGATGGTCTTGCTCAAGGTTGTAGATCCACATTCATTACCTGAATCACTCATGCGCCCCCCCCCCCCCCTTGAGAACATTTAGATTGTTCGCTTGACCCATTCCCCCCCCCCCCCTCACAACAACCAAACTTCACACATGTACCATACACGTAACATATCTTGAAGTGTCAGAGATGAAGGCAAGTAGCGCCCGTTACTTTCCATCTCATAAGTATGTATTTTTCTCTGATGTGGATTAAACCACATTTTCCAATTTAGGGAGGATTTTCAAAGAAAGGTTATTCATCAGTTCATTGATCTGTTTCCTTTCAGACTAAATTCACTCATTGTAAAAAGTAAAGTACCCCCGTCACGCCAAGTGGCGTATATGGAATATGGTGTTAGTGACCATAAATTTTACAGACCTTCGGCACATGATTTTGGGGGTAATGTGATCGGTATTACGCCCATGCCGCTTTACTTTCCCAGAAAAAATATCCTGTATCCGGAGGTTTGGATCGAACCCTACCTCTTGTCCTTTGTAGTCCAGTTCACTAACCACTGAGCTATCGCGGCTCCCTAAACTCACGTATTGGGTTGAAACTATTGTTTTCAGTCTGGGACATTGCAATGCTAGTTAATTCAGGTCGCATTTGGTGTAAAACCTATAGCTAACTAAGCTTTTTATTTTTTAAATAGTACCTTTCTCTCATTTATTCTTTTTCGGTGACTGCATAGTTCGTGTGCTCGCTTTCTCATCAGATGGATACTGACATTTGTATTCAAAGTTAAGTATATCTATTCACAATCAGTGCTAAAAATAGTTTCCAGTTATCAATTATTCTTTCAGTGAAAGGAGTAGCCAGGTAGGTGCAATAGGTCGCTTGTTAATTACATGACGTCAGTATGGTAACGGTAAAGTACGAGACTTGAATCGGCGTCTTAGCACGCGAGTTTTCACCCATATTTGCTCAAGTGTTCGGAGTCTTCTGGATAGTGTCGCTTCAAGCATCGAAACTCACGATACGAGGCGGCATTCTTCACTTTCCCAGAGTACTACCATGGTAACCATTTCTGGCGTCAGTAAGATTTCTGGCTACGGAAACGGACTCTTCTATTGTGAAGGTAAATTAAATACTCATTTATACACAACTAGGCGGCAGTATTTGCTATGTGGCATTTATTCTCAGGCCCTAAGTTAAAATATTGACTGGATTTGGGCAATGCAGATATGGTTTTTTTTTTCCCTGCATATATTTAATCGCTCCATTATTTAAAGAAAGCATACAGATAGAATAAAATTGAGAGAACGAGAATAAGAGTGAGAGAAATAAACGATAGAGAGAGAGAGAGAGAGAGAGAGAGAGAGAGAGAGAGTTGATTAATGAAAGTACATTTACACGTAGCTGTTTGTTGAATTATCAGCGAATTAAAGTTAACTAAGACCCGACATTAGTTAGCCGTGATAGCTCAGTGGTAAGTGAACTGGACTACAAAGGACAAGGGATAGGGTTCGATCTCAACCGACGGTCCGGGTTCACCCAGCCTTAAATGGGTACCGGATTTTTTTCTGGGACAGTAAAACGGCACGGGCTTAATACCGACCACATTACCCTAAAAATCATGTGTCTGTAAAATTTATAGTCACTAACACCATATTCCCTCTACGCCACTTGGCATGGCGGGGACTCTTTACTTCTCTTTTTTTAAGACCCGGCATTACATTTACGCCTCCATGTAGAGATGGCAGCCTAGGCAAGTGTGTAAGGATCAAAGAGGAAAGGCAAAACCGGTTTTAAAAAAATGCCAGATGTGTGAGTCGATGCAGTACATAGTCTGAGAAATATATTTCTCGGAACTAATGGTATCGTCGGAGATAAAGATGAAGAGAAAATGGAATAGAAAAACAAAAGAGTAGAAAAAGATAATGAAGAAACACAGAAACAGATACAAGAGAAAACTAAAGGGTAAATGAGAAACAAAGATGAGAAAATGGAAAACGGAGAAGCAGAAGAAAAAGGTGAAAGAAGGAAGGAAGGAAGGAAGGATGGAGGAAGGAAGGAAGGAAATATATATGTGTGTGTGTGTGCGTGCGTGCGTGCGTGCGTGCGTGCGTGCGTGCGTGCGTGCGTGTGTGTGTGTGTGTGTGTGTGGATAGTGGGGTGAGGATGATAGATGGGTAGATGGGTGCTTGGGAGGGGGATGAGCATGATCGATGGTTAACGCGTGGAAGTTTGTGTTGGTGGATTTTTAAGCAATGGGTGTATTATAAGCATTAACGGATAGATAGATGGACCGGTGGATGAATGGATGGATGGATGGACGGAAAGACAGACAGTCAGACAGACAGACAGACATATAAACAGAGAGACGGATAGAGAGACAGAGAAATAGGCTGATAGACAGCCAGACATACGGATAGACAGACAAACAGGTAGGCACAGATCATCATCATCAAGTACCGTGCCTACTGGCGTAGGTGATCATGTCTCGCCACAATTTTCGATCTCGGCAGCTATTTATCATTTCTGTTGTTGACCTTCTGCCACGCCAATCTCTTAAGCTGTCTGTTATTTTTTCTCTTTCCTTCACTCTATCTCTTCGTCCCTCAATTTATCCAGTTGTTATAATATATTCCAGCTGTTCTCTTCTCATTACATGGCCAAAACATGATTATTGTCTCTTCCTAATATTGGAAATTAGATATCTTTTTGCTTTGACCTCTTTCAGAACGTTTTCATTACTCTTCTTAGCTGCCCATGGTATTCTCAACATTCTTCTGTAAAACCACATTTCTACAGACTCCAGTGATTTTCTTGTCTGTTGTCCTATTGGCCTTGATTCGCATCCATATGTTAAGACTGGCTTTACATAAAATTTAAGAATTCTTTTACTTGTTTCTATTGTCAAAAATAGATTGCATAGTATCTTCCTCATTTTTTGGAAAGCTGCTTTTGCCTGAGCCATTCTGCATCTCACCTCTTTTGTACATCTACCATCTGAGGTTAACAAAGTTCCCAAATATTTAAATTCATTTACCTGTTTTAATATTGTTCCACTTGTCTTTATTTTGCACTGAGGTGATGTCTTTTTCTTTGTTTTTACCATTGCTTTTGTCTTTTTGCTTTTAAGGCTGAGTCTATATTTTTGCTTTCCTTCACTATAATGTCCAACATTTCTTGTAACTCATTTTCACTATTAGCGATTAAGACTGTATCATCAGCATACCTTAGATTATTTATATTATGACCTCCAATTGTTATTCCAAGCATGTCCCTTATGGATCTTAAAATAATCTAACTATAAATATTAAACAAATCTGGTGACAGTACACAACCCTGTCTAACACCCTGTTTTATTTGTTGAAACATTCCCAATTGGTTTCCAGTTCTTATGGCCGCTGTTTGTTGCCAGTACATGTTCTTTATTATTCTTAGATCTATGCTGTCTACGTTTATGATTTCTAAAATTTTGAATATTTCTTGGTGCTTTACTTTATCAAATGCCTTGGTGTAATCTATAAAACATAGGTATAGATCTGTCTTCACCTCTATGGCTCTTTCTACTAAAGATCTTATGATATAAATGGCATTGCTTGTTCCTTTATCTCTAACAAAACCATACTGTTCATCGCTAATTTCTGGACTGATTTTGTTTTGCGCTCTTAGCATGATGATTCTTAGTAATATCTTAGTCATATGACTCATAAGGCTTATTGTGTGATGATCGTCGCATTCAATCGCACCCAATTTCTTTGGTAGGGCTATGAATATTGATTTGAGCATGTCGTCTGGTATATATCCGATGTTGTAGATATAACTACTATTTTTGGTATTATTTTTATTCCAAAATCACCCATGGCTTCAATCTCTTCTTTAGTTATATTATCTGGTCCAGGAGCTTTGCCTGCTTTCATATTGCGCAAGGCATCTTCCACTTCTTCTCTGAGTATATTCAGGTCCTTCTCCATTATCCTTAATATTTACTTCTGTCCGTTCATCATTATAAAGATCTTTAATGTATTCTGCCCATCGTTCTCTTATGTTTTCTTGATCAATCAACAGTTCTCCTTCCTTTGATCTTAGACATCCATTTTTGATTGCGTTTTTCTTCCTGTTAATTCTTCAATTTGTTTGTATATAGCTTTAGCATCTCCTTTTTGTTGCAATTCAATCTCTTTGCATCTCTCTTTTAGCCATGCTTCTTTTGCTACATTGCATTTTACTACAATTTCTTTATTTAATCTCTTATACTCATCTTTATTTTCTTTATTTCTTCTTCTTGTATCCATTAGCTGCAAAATGTCGTCTGTCATCCATTTCTTTCTTGAAATTGTCCTCACTGGTGGTATGAACTCTTTTGATGTTTGTTGCATTGATTCTTTTAGCATTTCCCACTGTTCATCAATGCTTTTTATCTTCTCTATTGCAATGTACTGGTTCTGAATTGTGTTTTTATATTTGTCTTGCAGCGTCTTGTCTGATTTGAGTAAATCTAAATTTAACTTGATGTTAACTGAGGCTCGTTTTGTTGTTTTTAATTTTACTCTAAGCGTTCCCACAACTGGTACATGATCACTATTGCAATCTGCCCCTGGTACCCACACACACCAGACTGTTTCTAAATCTATTGCTCATCATTATATAATCAATTTGATTACGTGCGTGGCCTCCTGGGCTTTTCCATGTCCACAGACGTTTTGGATGTTGCTTAAACCGGGTGTTTCCTATCATCATGTTGTGTGTTCTTGCCCAGTCAATAAGTTTCTCACCTTTTTCATTCCTCTCGCCTATGCCATAATGACCAACTACTTCTTCAACTCTTTCCTTTCCTACATTTGCTTTAAAATCCCTATGGTGTTTTCATGTGGTTTGCATTTATGAAGTAAGTAAGTATACAGATAGATAGACAAGTAGAAATACAGACAGAAAGACAGACAGTTAAACAAAAAATGTACTGATAGACAGATACACTGAGTGACAGACACACAGATAAACAAACAGATAGACAGAGGGATAGGCTGACACATAGAAACAGGGAAAGACAGGTTGGGTGGGTGGGTGGGTGGACGAACTTATAGACAGACAGACCGACCAGACACCAGACATACGAGACAGACCAGACAGACAGACAAAAATAGAGACACTCAGACAGATAGACATACATATAGTTAGATAGACAGACAGACCAGACAGATAGCCAGAAAGACAGAAAGACAGACAGATAGCGACAAACATATAGAGACAGACATAGATACAACTGACAAATAAACAGACAGATAAACTTTAGACAGACAGATGGGATAAATATTTAGGTGAAGAGAGTTTCCGTGCTTCTTGTGCGATTCCTTTATTTGCTATTAATCCACGGATCATAATGTTTGACTTAAGATCTAATTCATGTGATTTGGAAAGGCCTGAACAAGATAACGTTGACAAGCAACAAAATCAACAACACGTTAGAGACGATATTAAAATATGCTTTCTATCAAACCTGGTATTCTAAGTTACGAGAATTAAAATAAATAATTAAAATGACCAAAGTGGTGATTGTTGCGGGAAAATTCATTGTAGATTTATCTCCCATTGCTGGTCGACATCTGTATCATCAAAGCACCTGATGGTCAGGCTTATATCGGCTCATGACAAGCTGGGCTAGAAAACGCTTCTGTTGGATGCACCGCTGGACACATCGGAGCTACATGACAAAAACTGCGAAAAATGTATTACACGACCGTGCTATATTTTTGGCTGGGTAAAAATAGTGCACTGGCCAAAAAGCCTAAACATTTAAGACTGTATGAGTGTATACAACAGATACAGCAAACAACTATAATAATAATAACAATAATTAAGCGTATATAACAACTAAATACTTGACTGTATTAACATCCAAATGTGAAAATAAAATGGTTGATGCAAATTCGTTCAAAAGATTGTATTGGTCGCTGCAGCCAAATCTGGATCCATTTAACAGAGAACTAATTTTTAGTAATGATCTTCAAGAAGAGTGCGAAACAAAATCAGTCCAGAAATTAATGGTGAACAGCATGGTTTTGTTAGAGATAAAGGAACAAGCAATGCCATTTATATCATAAGATCTTTAGTAGAAAGAGCTATACCGTTGAAAACAGAACTACACCTATGTTTCACAGATTTTACCAAAGCATTTGGCAAAGTAAAGCACCAAGAAATAATCAAAATTTTAGAAAGCATTAACGTAGACAGCAAAGATATAAGAATAATAAAGAACTTGTACAGGCAACAAACAGCGGCCACAAGAACTGGAAACTAATTGGGAATGTTTCAACAAATAAAACAGGGTGTTAGGCAAGGTTGTATGCTGTCACCAGATTTGTTTAATATTTATAGTGAGATTATTTTAAGATCCGTATGGGGCATGCTGGAATAGCAATCGGAGGTCATAATATAAAAAATCTAAGGTATGCTGATGATACAGTCTTAATCGTTAAGAGTGAAAATTAGTTACAAGAAATGTTACAAATTATAGTGAAAGAAAGGAAAAATAAAGACTCAGCCTTAAAAGCAAAAAGACAAAAGTAGTGGTAAAAACAAAGAAAAAGACATCACCTCAGTGCAAAATAAAAATAAGTGGAACAATATTAAAACAGGTATGTTAATTTAACTATATGGGAACAATGTTAACCTCAGATCGTAGATGTACAACAGAGGTGAGAGGCAGAATGGCTCAGGCAAAAGCAGCTTTCCAAAAGTGAGGAAGATACTATGCAATCCATTTTTGACAATAGAAAAAAGAAAAAGAGTTCTTAAATGTTATGTAGAACCAGTTTTAACATATGGATGTGAATCATGGACAAGAGGACAACAGACAAGAAAATCACTGGAGTCTGTAGAAATGTGGTTTTACAGAAGAATGTTGAGAATACCATGGACAGCTAAGAAGAGTAATGAAAACGTCCTGAAAGAGGTCAAAGCAAAAAGGGAACTAATTTTCAATATTAGGAAGAAACAATCATCATTTTTTGGCCATGTAATGAGAAGAGAACAGCTGGTATATATTGTAACAACTGGGAAAATTGAGGGACGAAATGATAGAGGGAAGCAAAGAGAAAAGATACCAGACAGCTTAAGAGAATGGCGTGGCAGAAGATCAACAACAGAAATGATAAACAACTGTCTTGATCGAAAGTTATGGAGAGACATGATCACCTACGTCAGCATGCTTGGTACTTGATGAATGGTCTTCAATGCTGACTGTGGGCAAGGAAAACTTATAAATTTGTAAATGTGTTCTCGAAGCACTTCGTTAATTCATTACTTTAACAATTATTACCATTATTATTATTGGCTTGGGGGACACATGTAGCGACGAACTGTAGTCCGCGATATTTTAACGTAGATGTGTGAAGGTGCTGTTCTGGCTGCTAGTTCAAAAGTGTAGTGTTCACTTCGTCTTTTAGCTGATAAAATTAGTGTTCACTTCGTCTTTTAGCTCATAAGTTGGGTGTTCACATCGTTCTCTAGCTTTTAGGTTGTGTTCACTTCTTCCTTTCGTTGAAAAGTTGAGTGTTTTCTTCGCCTTCTCGCCCCATAAGTTGTGTTTTCACTACCTCTTCTCTCTTTATGGGCGTGTTCACTTTCTCGTTTAGCTCACAAAATGTGTATTCACATCGTCTCTCGCTCATATGTTGTGTGTTCACTCCCTCCTTTAGTTCACAAAAAATATTTTCACTTCGTAATCTTGCTCATTAATTGTGTGTTCACTTCACCCTTTTTCTCATAAGTTGAATGTTCACATGACCCTCTTTCTCATAGGTTGTATGCTCACTTGACCCTCTTTCTCATAAGTTGCGTGTTCACTTGACCCCCTTTCTCATAAGTCGTGTGTTCTCTTGACCCCCTTTCTCATGAGTTGTGTGTTCACTTGATCCTCTTTCTCATGAGTTGTGTGTTGACTAAACCCTCTTTCTCATGAGTTGTGTGTTGACTAAACCCTCTTTCGCATGAGTTGTGTGTTGACTAAACCCTCTTTCTCATGAGTTGTGTGTTGACTACGCCCTCTTTCTCATAAGTTGATTGTTCACTTCACGCTCTTGGTTCATAAGATTTGTGATCACTTCGCACCCTTGCTTACACGTTTTGCATTTACTTCACCTTCTTGCTCGTAAATGGTATGTTCACTTCACCCCCTCTCTCATATGTTGAGTGTTCACGTTTTTCTCTTTCATAAAATGTGCGTAAATTCGTCATCTCGCACAAACGATGTATTTTCAACTAGTACCCTAGGCGTGTTCCTAATTTTTGTTTAAAAACGACCATTTTTGTTTCAGGCCGCGTTACTCTGTATTACAGGTTCCTGGCTACAAAGGAACCTGTGGACAAAACTCATGTCCTATATGTACACAGAGTTTCATAAAAGGAACTGAAACGGGTAGAATAATCACCGCCCTTCAGGCAAAATAAAAATACATCATAGAATGTCTGTACAAGTGTGTTATTGACAAATGTTAACTGATTAAATATAAATCATAGAATGTCTGTACAAGTGTGTTATTGACAAATGTTAACTTATTAAAAATAAATCATCATCACCAAGTACCATGCCTGCCATATAGGTGATCATGCCTCTCCACAACTTTCGATATCGACAGTTATTTATCATTTATGTTGTTGACTTTCTGCCAAGCCATTCTCTTAAGCTGGCTGGTATCTTTTCTCTTTGCTTCCCTCTATCTCTTCGTCCCTCAATTTTCCCAGTTGTTGCAATATATTCCAGTTGTTCTCTTCTCATTACATGGCCAAAAAATGATGATTGTTCCTTCCTAATATTGAAAATTAGCTCCCGTTTTGCTTTGGCCTCTTTCAGAACGTTTTCATTACTCTTCTTAGCTGTCTATGGTATTCTCAATATTCTTCTCTAAAACCTATTTCTACAGACTCCAGTGATTTATTATGTTGAGTGTAAATATAAATACCTCACTGATATTTCGAAGTCTGTTCAACGCTTAAATAACCCAATGCATTCAGCAAAGAGACGGGTAATTGTAATAACAATAGTATATTAATTATAGTCATATATATGAGATCAAAAGAGAGTTCTTAAATGTTATGTAGAACCAGTCTTAACATATGGATGCGAATCATGGACAATAGGACAGCAAACAAATAAATCATTTGAGGCTGTAGAAATGTGGTTTTACAGAAGAATGTTGAGAATACCATAGACAGCTAAGAAGAGTAATGAAAACGTTCTGAAAGAGGTCAAAGCAAAACGGGAGCTAATTTTCAATATTAGGAAGGAACAATCATCATTTTTTGGCCATGTAATGAGAAGAGAACAACTGGAATATATTGTAACAACTGGGAAAATTGAGGGACGATGAGATAGAGGGAAGCAAAGAGAAAAGATACCAGACAGCTTACCAGAATGGCTTGGCAGAAGGAAACAACAGAAATGATAAATAACTGTCGATGTCGAAAGTTGTGGATAGACATGATCACCAACGCCAGCAGACCTGGTACTTGTTGATGATGATGATGATGATATGAGATCAGTCAAAAGTGTATATATATATATGAAAGACTATTGTAAAATTCTGCTTGAGCACTGCACTAACATCATCATACTTAAAAAGTATCCAATAGGAATGCATTCAATTTCCAGACTAACTGACAAGATGTCAGCAAGGGGCATGAACTGTGTAATGCTCAGAACGTACATCGCTGGTGTCATTTGAGCGGTGTAATATAATCTCAATTAAGGCAGGAAATAACGTTTTGAAATTTAGTTAGTAAATTTAGTAGTTAAGCTTTTTTTGTTTTGTCATTGCCAAGTTTATGAATAGTTCTCACGATGTCAACTTTATATTTATCCCTCTATCCAGCCATCCATTTATCCGGATTTCCTGTTTATACACCTGATTGTATTATCTCTATAGAGAAACAAATTTGTAGATAGAAAAATGCCCAGAAATATAGTGAGGGAAGGAAATAAAGAGAGATGTGTGTGTGTGTGTGTGTGTCGGGGGGGGGGGGGGGCCTTCGGCAGATACTATAAGCTTATCTTCTAACCAACTTCACATTCACCTATCGAACTTAACACTGTTTTTTTTTTTTATACCAGAGTTGATCTTTCACGCTCAATCTGACTGAAATAAGCATTTGCTTATTTCCTTACATGCATATCTTCACCTGTTTCTTTTTTCTTTCATTCTGTGTATGTGTGTGTATATGTGTGTGTGTGTGTGTTCTCTCTTTCTTTCATTTTCATAGTGTGTATATGTATGTGTGTGTGTGTGTGTGTGCTCCCTTTCCTTCATTCTCATGGTGTGTGTGTGTCCTCCCTTTCCTTCATTCTCACTCTCACACAGTCTGTCTCTCACTGTAATCCGCCACTCACACAGCTAGCGCCAGGAATGGACAGCTGGCGTCGATGTAATTAAGATCCGTGTTTTCAATGGCGGTGATGCTGAAGGACAATTTCTGGTGGTTTTTTTTCCCCTCATGTCCTTTTTTTCTGAGAAGATTAATGTGCTGTGAGCTAGGAGCAAGATGTTATCATCAACGATATGTGCTCACTTCTTTATCGTTCTGTGAAGTTGGAAATCGGGAGGGTATTGAAGACAAATTGTGTTGGCTTTATCCACTCGAATCTAGAACGTTATTACATGTAATACAGTCTATGTAATGCAATCTATGTAATGTAATCTTTGTAATGCAGTCTATGTAATGCCGTCTATGTAATGCAGTCTATGTAATGCAATCTATGTAATGCAGTATATGTAATGCAGTCTATGTAATGCAATCTATGTAATGCAGTCATTGTAATGCAATCTATGTAATGTAATCTATGTAATGCAGTCTATGTAATGCAATCTATGTAATGCAGTCTATGTAATGCAATCTATGTAATGCAGTCTATGTAATGTAGTCTGTGTTATGCAAGCAGGTTTAAAAGTGACACTATTGTTTTCTGGACAAAAATCTTCTATAAGTATCTTCTTCTATCATTTTAGCTCCAAGTGGAGCATAGGTCTTCAACAAACATTTTCCAAGTCGTTCTGTTTTTTGCCATTCTTTTAAGATAATTCCATGTCTTCCCCATCATCTTCATCTCTGCTTCTATCTGTCTTCTCCAAGAATTCCTTGGTCTTTTTTGTTTGTCTTTTCCCCTGGGGATTCCAAAAAAATGGCCTGTTGTGTAATACTCTCAGTTGGCTTCCGCAGTGTGTGTCCTATCCAGCGCCATCGTCTTCGCTGTATCTCTTTATCCACTAGTATTTGACTGGTACATTTCCATAATTCTATATTAGTGATTTTGTCCTGCTATTTCCATCCTTTTATTCTGCGTAAGCATCCATTAATAAAAGTTCTTTTTTTCATTTCATTGACTTGTCCATGTTTGTGAAGTTTTTTTCGGCTTATTTTTTTACAGTTTGTGATAGCCAGTCCCATGCCAAACCCTCCTTTCTCGCCTCTTACGAACATGCCTGGTAGGGTACAGAGCGGCTATTCTTTACTCCCTTTTCGGGCCCCGGCAACGCACGAGCGTCCTATAAGTATACTTCATGTATATGTCCTCTTATTTACTTACTTATTAGTTGTTTGGACCACAAAACACCTCTGGTTACCCTCATATTTATGTTCAAGGTTGTGTCGTTCAAAGCAAGAATAAAAGAGTTATAGAAAGCTCAACAGATTGAAAACACATTGAAAAGCAAAAACCTTTTGTACTTAACTTCATCGACTTCAAATAAGCATTTGATAGTATTCATAGAGATTCTTTGTGGAAAATTCTGAAGCAATATGGCTTACCATCAAAAATCATAAATATTATTAAAGAGATGTATGATGGTTACACATGTGCAGTTCGAACAGAGGAAGGACTGAGCGAATGTTTCCCAATAGAAACTCTTGTTAAACAAGGATTTATTTTATCGCCCTTGTTATTTGGAATTGTTATGGACTTCATAATGAAGAAATGCTGCACTGGTAATAAAGGCATCGAATGGATACAAGGAGACCATTTGGAGGACCTCAACTTTGCTGATGACATAGTTTTCATCAGCAGTGAGATAAAAACGATGCACGAAAACACAAATTAACTATCATCAATAGCCAGAAAAATTGGGCTTGAGATCAATCATGAAAAGACTAAAGTCATGAAAAGTTTAATTCCAACAGATGACAAAATATACATGTAAAACAAACCAGTAGAAGAGATCGATCACTTTATCTATCTTGGAAGTTACATTGACCGAGAAGGGGATACAAGCAAAAGAAATTAGAATCAGAATAGCTAAAGTAGCAATGTCTTTCAGAAGCCTTGAAAAGTTGTGGAAATCAAAACTCATCAGCACAAACACAAAACTTAGACTATTCAAATCAAATGTACTATCAACCCTTACGTATGCGTGTGAAAGCTGGAAAACAACGAGAGATATAGAAACAAAGTTGAACGCATTCGAAAATAAATGTCTAAGGAAAATACTTGGTATAGCGTGGAACGAATTCAAAACAAACGAGGAAATTAGAGAAATCGCCAATCATCCACTAATATCTTTAGTAATAAAGAAAAGACGATGGTCATATGTTGGACATGTGATGAGAGGAGATAATAACCGAATAGCAAAGCAAGCCCTCATATGGGAAACAACAGGTAAGAGAAAAAGAGGAAGACCTAGGGAGACACTGAGAAGAGCATTGATGAGAGTGGCAAGAGCAGCAGGATTCGGCTCCCTCAATGAGATAGAGCTGCTTGCACAGAACAGAGATAAATGGCGAGATTTGATAAAATATCTTTAAAAGAATTGAAAACTGCTAGAATAAAAATTCAGATAGGAGAAGGTGTATCTTGGTCTACGCTCTATGGGCCGGCTACGACTCGAAAGGTCAATAGATAGATAGATAGAAAGCTCAAATGAACTGATAATATCAAAATGTGAAGATTTTAGATTATTCCATTAGCGTAAGAAACATAGTGTCGTTCTATGGTAGGTAGTCTTTGTTGTAGAGCCGGCATGTTGATGCACTGTTCATGTTTAAAACATCAACTATTTATTACTACACATACCCCGCTGTGTACGAACTTTACGTCTTCTTTCGTTACAATTACATGCTCTATTTTTGCTTCTTTCTATTATTAACGATGAGGAACGAAGAGATAATGGAAAACAAATAGAAAAGACACTAAACAGCTTAAGAGAAAGGCTTGGCAGAATGTCAACAACAGAAATGATAAATAACTGTCGTTTATTATGGATTAATTCGTTTGCAGTGATACAGGGGTCTTTCATAATATTAACCATAACTGTCGAGATCGAAAGTTTTAGAGAGACATGATCACCTACTCCAGCAGGCATGGTACGTAATGATTATGATTGTTAGCGGTTATTTTTTTTTTGCATTGTCTTTTGCACCTTACTGTCTATGTGGTCCATCTTAGGCGCGTATGTGTTCGGGACAATTTCCCAGGCCTTTGATTTCCCTTAATTTTCTTGCAAAGTTGCAGTTTATGTGTCATCAGAGGGGAGTCTCAAAGGAAGCCATCTTACCAGACTATGCCAGTCTTTCCTACACGAGCTTGTACCAAGTTCTCATTTCGCCTGGTAGCTTTCGCGGTTCAGTTAGCCCCTTAAATATTCTAACAAATATTTTGTTCAGCAATTTGTTTTTAACGCTCCTTCAATGTTGATCTTTCCTGTCATTATTTGTGAATTTGTTGATGACTTTCATATTTGACAGCAGCTTCATTATCACTACACATGGGCAATGTAGGAACGTCATTACCACTACACATAGACAATGTAGATACTTCCGGTTTCAAGATGGCGCGGTCATGTTTGCGTCAACGTTCACTGTTACGTTTTTTGAGCCGGAAAGATGGTTAACTCTATCTTTCCAATGCAGATCAGTGTATAGATAAAAAGTTCCACTGTTGGGATCTTTCCCGGTGAAGCGGAGTACATGCATGTGATCTGAAGTCCTCTACAGTGTGCGCAATAGTGTGTTCTGTGTTGATTGCAATATACGTCATCGTTGGAATACCGGTCAATATGACGGTTAGGCGTCAGGAACTTTTAATTGCTGTGTCTGAAAAGTGTTCCTTGCTGCAGTTTCCGCATATTCCAAGTCAGGCTTGCTGCAGGAGCTACTGAGTTAAGTGCTCTGTGCACACCGTGAGCTGTGTGTATCATCCGTGTTGATCATGTTTCGATATTCCAATTGTTTACGATGAATGCTGATATCGTATGACAGGGAACAGTTGGCTGTGTTCACTTTCTGTGCAGTTTCGCCTTATGTCTTTTGGCGTGTGCTGAGGCTGCTATGATGGGGACTACAGCTACCTTTCTTTGTTTTGGAGATGAGTTAGTAATTCGGATGATTCCACTGGCACGGACGGTTGAGCAATTATGGATTTTAATTCGTTTGCAGTGATACCGGGGCCTTCCATAACCATAACCATAACCATAATGTAGGAACATCATTACCACTACACATAGACAATGTATGAACATCATTACCACTACACATAGACAATGTATGAACATCATTACCACTACACATAGACAATGTAGGAACGTCATTACCACTACACATGGGCAATGTATGAACATTATTACCACTACACATAGACAATGTATGAACATTATTACCACTACACATAGACAATGTATGAACATCATCACCACTACACATAGACAATGTAGCACCATCATTACCACAAAAACATGGGCAATGTATGAACATTATTACCACTACACATAGACAATGTATGAACATTATTACCACTACACATAGACAATGTATGAACATTATTACCACTACACATAGACAATGTATGAACATTATTACCACTACACATAGACAATGTATGAACATCATTACCACTACACATAGACAATGTATGAACATCATTACCACTACACATGGGCAATGTAGGAACATCATTATCACTACACATAGACATTGTAGGAACATCATTACCACTACACATAGACAATGTAGGAAATTCATTACCACTACACATAGACAATGTAGGAACATCATTACCACTGGACAATAAAGTACCATCATTACCACTATACAAGGACAATATAGCACCATCATTACTACTATACAACGACAATATAGCACCATCATTACTACTATACAACGACAATATAGCACCATCATTACTAATATACACGGACAATATAGCTCCATCATTACAACTATACAAGTACAATATAGCACCATCATTACTACTACATATGGACAATGCCTGAGAGAGTTCCTTCTCTTTCTTAACACAGCATGATCTCAGCACAGTGCTCGAGCTCCGTAGCCCAAGCGATGGGACCAATGGTAATAATGTGGTCATGTGCTCATTAATAGTTTATAACTATATAACTGGGTACATTAATGGAGCAATTTGTGGATAGGCTCAATATTAGTGTATGAATGTATATACTGGTAGATTAATGAAACAATTTCTTGATGTCCTTAATATCAGTATTTTAATATAATAACTCAGAAAATTCGTATTCTTTTTTCTTCATCATTCTCTAACCATACTGGTCGTTGGGGCACTACTGACAAACTTCATCAACCTTCCCCATTGATTTATTAAAACACATTGAGTGCGCAACTTTTTGATATCAGCAACCTCCATTACCTTGGATAGACTAACAGTATTATTCGTAAATGACACGCAAATAAATCGTTTGATAACTGGAAAAATAAACCAGCGGTAACATAAAAGAATTATATTCATCATAGAAGGTACCACTTGAAGTGTGCATTGTACCTATGGTGGGGCCTATATCAAGTTTCCTGTGAGAAATCATTATTGCTAAATGTATTTTTATAATTATTTCGCGCGAATGATTGTCGACGTTTCAATTTTTTTACATCGTATTTGTGTAAGATATAGATATATTTCTTAGAATTGCTTTATTATTATCTTGCAGATGCACAAAAACCTGGCACGCACTTCTAGAAACGAGAATCCCAGACGCTATTTCTCATCTTCACATTTTGAGTGTTACGAAAGTAGACACAAACACATTTCGACAGAAGACATGCCTTTGAATAGAAATAGAAGTGTTTCCTGAAAATAGGATGATATATGTGGCTCATAAGTAGAGCACATACGCATATACAAATCTATCTATCTATTGACCTTTCGAGCCGTAACCGGCCCATAGGGCGTAGACCAAGATACACCTTCTCCTATATGAATTTTTTTGTTCTAGCAGTTTTCTTTTAAAGATATTTTATCAAATCTCGCCATCTGTCTCTGTTCTGTGCAAGCAGCTCTATCTCATTGAGGGAGCCGAATCCTGTTGCTCTTACCTCTCTCATCAATGTTCTTCTCAGTGTCTCCCTGGGTCTTCCTCTTTTTCTCTTACATGTTGTTTCCCATATGAGGGCTTGCTTTGCTATTCGGTTATTATCTCTTCTCATCACATATCCAACATATGACATCCTCTTTTCTTTATTACTGAAGATATTAGTGGTTAATTGGCGATTTCTCTAATTTCCTCGTTTGTTTTGAATTTGTTCCACGCTATACCAAGTATTTTCCTTAGACATTTATCATATACAAATACACACATATAAAAGTAAATATAAAACATAAGTTAACATACAAGCGAAATAGTATATTTATTATGTACAGTTAAAGATACACCATCATAGTCGGGCAGTTTGTGTCCATCTTGAAGCGCTCTAGACCAAGAGGAAGACCCAGAAGAAGATGGATAGATGCAGTTACAGAGATAAATAACAACAAAGGAAAACCACTAATTCAGACAGTTCGAGCAGCTCAAGGACGACAAATAATATAACCACGACACCTTTTCGGTACAAGAGAGAAAGAGAAGAGAGAGAGAGAGAGAGAGAGAGAGAGAGAGAGAGAGAGAGAGAGAGCAGCGCTCTCTTCAATGCCAGACCGAATGATTACAATGGACAGCTAAATGAAAGACAAAGGTGTTCAGAATGATTACCATCGACAGTTAAATGAATGACGAAGGTGTTCAGAATGATTATCATAGACAGCTAAATAAATTACGAAAGTGTTCAGAATGACTACCACGGACAGCTAAATAAATAATGAAGGTGTTCTAAATGAAACTAAAAGAAGATAAAGCTTATTATCAACATCAAGAGGAAGCACTGATCATTTTATCTTTTTGGAATAAAAAGTTGAAATAGATTGTGACAACTGGAAAATAGAGGGAATAAGAAACTGAATGAAACAGAGACTATACCAGACAGTTAAAGAAAGTGAATAGTAGGAGGTCAATAACAGACTATAAGCAACATTTGAGACAGAAAAACGTAGACAGACATTATCTTCTACGCCAGCAGATACGGTACTCGATGATGATCATGATGAGGATTATGATGATGACGATAATGCAAATGTCTTTAGTTGTCTCTCACAGTGCATTTAGATCGAGGAACTATACCCTCCATTATTGATCTTCTTAGCTTATTTGTTTAAATTGGAATGGACTAAACGATATGGGCATTCTTTGCTTCATTAAAGTATATAGGAGTAAACATACTATATCTATTAGGGGTAAACTAAAATACGAGTCATTCAAAGTAAGGTAAAGTACGAGACTTGAACCGGCGTCTTAGCACGCGAGTTTACACCCTTATGTGCTCGGCCGCCTATCCAGAAATTTTCGGAGATTTCTGTATAGTGTCGCCTCAAGCATCGAAACTCAGATGCGAGGCCACATTCCTCACCTTCCCAGGGTAATACCCTGGTACCCATTTCAAAGTATTAATCATATCATCATAATTGAGGGCCGTCTCAGCATCGAAGGTTGGCTACCATAGAGGGCAATTCCGCTCTGTTTTTTGCTTTGATGATGCAGGTTGTCATAGGTTGACTTGTCCATGTTAGTCTTGGTCTGCTTCTGACTCTTTTACCTTGTATTTTCCCTTCCAAGATTACCTTTTGTAGGCAGTTGTGTCTTTTAACATGCCCCAAAAAATCTCATTTCAAAGTATTAATCAGAATTATATATTTATTATACTTTATAAACTTATATACTTTATATATTTCATGTATGCCACAGTATGTCCAGATAGATACAGTAATGCGTGAAGAACAGGCTGGGTTTAGAAAAGGGAGAAGCTGCCTTGACCACATTTTTACTCTTCAACTTATATTGAAAGAACACATTGAAAAACAAAAACCTTTTGTACTTAACTTCACTGACTTCAAGAAAGCATTCGACAGCATTCATAGAGATTCTTTGTGGAAAATTCTGAAGCAATATGGCTTACCATCATAAATCATAAATATTATCAGACACGTATGATGGCTACACATGTGCATTTCGTACAGAGGAATGACTGAGCGAATGTTTTCAAATAGAAACTTGGGTTAAACAAGGATGTATTTTATCGCCCTTGTTATTTGGATTTGTCATGGACTTCATAATGAAGAAATGCTGCACTGGTAACAAAGGCATCGAATGGATACAATCCATTGCCTTGAAAAGCTGTAGAAATCAAAACTCATCAGCACAAACACAAAACTTAGACTATACAAATCAAACGAACTATCTACCCTTACGTATGCGTGTGAAAGCTGGAAAACAACAAGAGATATAGAAACAATGTTGAACGCATTCGAAAATAAATGTCTAAGGAAAATACTTGGTATAGCGTGGAACGAATTCAAAACAAACGAGAAGATTAGAGAAATCGCCAATCAACCACTAATATCTTCAGTAATGAAGAAAAGACGATGGTCATATGTTGGGCATGTGATGAGAAGAGATAATAACTGAATAGCAAAGCAAGCCCTCGTGTGGGAAATAACAGGTAAGAGGAAAAGACGTCGACCCAGGGAGACACTGAGTATACATTGATGAGAGAGGCAAGAGCAGCAGGAATTTGATAGAGTTGCTTGCACAGAACAGAGACAAATGGCGAGATTTGATAAAATATCTTTGCAAAGTTTGAAACTGCTAGAATAACAATTTATAAAAGAGAAAGAGTATCTGAGTCAATGCCCTATGGGCCGGCTATGGCTCGAAAGGTCAATAGAATAGAATGTCCAAATGGGATATATTATATCTCTTAATATATCAGTTTTGTCTCTGACGATGAAAGTAAAACAGTAACAGCTGGAACGATTTCACAACCTCTGAAGAATGAAAGGGCATCAATCATAAAACACACGATCCTTGTATCACCAATACACTATAAGCGTAATTCAAATTAATTTCAAAGTAAGATTAACGTGTGCAATCCATCTTTGACAATAGAAACGAGAGAAATGTTATGTAGAGCCAGTCTTAACATATGGATGTGAATCGTGGACAATGGGACGACATACAAGAAAATCACTTGAGGCTGTAGAAATGTGGTTTTACAGAAGAATGTTGAGAATACCATGGACAGCTAAGAAGAGAATTGAAAACGTTCTGAAAGAGGCCAAACCAAAAATAGAGCTAATTTCTAATGTTAGGAAGAAACAATGACCATTTTTTGGGCCATGTAATGAGAAGAGAACAGCTGGAATATATTGTAACAGCTGGGAAAATTCAGGGACGAAGAGATAGAGTGAAGCAAAGAGAAAAGATACCAGACAGCTTAAGATAATGGCTTGGCAGAAGGTCAACAACATAAATGATAAATAACTGTCGAGATCGAAAGTTGTGGAGTGACATGAGACCTACGCCAGCAGGCATAGTGCTTGATGATGATGATGAAGATTAACATATAACCAGAGATATCGGTAGAGTGTACATACAATTGGAAGGTAGACAAAATATTTTGTAATTTTCACGGTCCTTCTGACAGACAACATTACCATATTGTAGAAATGAAAACACACAAAAAATGTTATTTTTTTCTAATTTCGTTGGTCCTACCGATATTTCAGAAGCTAATTTCTATTTCATTTTTCTTATTGACTGTAGTTGTAAAATGGCAGCTGGTTAACCTCTGCCTCGCATTTTTGTTTATTTCCAAGAATAATTATTTTAAAATATAGAGGAAATGTTATCTCCAGTGTTACATTCCATGAACAATTATTGTTAAATTCTCAGACATTTTGGTGTTTTGATTTCTTGACATACCACGAATAGTTATGTTTAATTTTAGAAAAATGTCGATGTCCCATTTTAGACACACTTAGAGACAATCATCTATAAATTACCAGACAATTGTTTGTTAGCAAAATAAAGGTAAATTTGAATTATTGAGTTATTTGCGGATCTTCATCATTGCATTCCGAACGTGTCCATAGGTGCTCAGATCTCCTCCTCAGCAAGTCTCACAAATAATAAATGTAAATATAGTAAAAGTAAATATATCTTTACATAAACTTTTTCTTTATATAAAAGTAAATATATCTTTACATAATCTTTTTCTTTACATAAAAGTACCAGAATAGCTGGTACTTTCTTTACACAGAAGTAAATATATAGAAATTCAAGGAAGAATAGAGAGAACTTTGCATTAGAAATGTTTTTTTGTTTTTTTCGTTCGCCAGCTTTTACCTCTGATGAAGTCTCTAGAGACTAGGAACTGAATTTTGCGTGTCAATCCATTTTTCCCTGACAGCCGTGTGCACAGGCGTCCCTCGCCGCACAGGCAGATAACGCCGACTTCGGAGGTACTCAATTTTTTTTCCATCGATGAGTAACTGACGTTTCTAGCCGGACCAAATCCCAACCAACCGGGATTTGAACCCACAATCTCTCTGTCGCGAGGCCGGCGTCTTGCCTCGAGACCAACCAGTCCCCTACTGCATTAGATATTACTTCTTATATTGCTATCCACCCCCCACCCCCACCCCAACCCCACCCCCAAACACTCTGCCATTGTATTTAATAACAGTGTGCTTTCCTGGTGGTACATTTGACTGCCAGTCATGATTTCACTTTCACCTCTTGTTATTTGTTTACTACGCCAGCTACAAGGTTCCTTGTTTCATACTTGTGTTTCTAATTCTATAGATTTACACAGTTGCCTTTGTTTTACTTTAATGTGCTATTTTAGTTCCAATATTTACGTACTTTGCTGTATTTATGAAAGAATATGTCCTGCACAGTCTGTTACATTTCTTTCCCATACATTAACAATAAAATGTATTTTACTTGAAATTAGTTTCTGTTTGTGACAAAAGATAAAAGTGTGAATCCTGTAAATGAATTAATGTTAGCATTTGTGAAGCCACATGAATTCTTCGTATAATAAGAAATAACCCTATCATCATCATGTGCCATACCGGCTGGCGTAGGCGATCATGTCCTTCCACAATCTTCTATCCACAGTGCAGCGTATCAGTTCTGTTGTTGACTGTTTTCCATGCCATACCACCAAGAATCCAGTATTTTCTCTATTTGTCGTCCGCGATCTCTCTTTCCTTCTATTTTGCCAGTTGTAACCAAGTATTCCAACTTTGCTCTTCTCATGATGTGCCCGAAAAATGTTGATTGTTTCTCTCTAATGTTTTTTTAGGAGTTCCCTTTTTGTGTTGGTCACTTTGAGAATTTCCTCATTGGTCTTTTTAGCTGTCCAGTGAACTCTCAACATTCTTCTGAGAAATCCCATCTCTTTAGCCTCAAATCGTCTTTTAATGTTTGTGTCTATTGTCTATGATTTGCTTCCATAGGTCAGAATTGGTTCTATATATATATATATATATATATATATATATATATATATATGAACTCTCTTTCTTACTTCTATTTGACATAGATTTGTTACATAAGATATTTTTTTTCATTGTCAGAAATACCATTTTGGCCTGAGCTATTCTGCTTTTTATTCCTGCGGTTCTTCTTCCATCTGTTATTATTGTGCCCAAGTATTTGACGCGTTGCACTTGTTTCAGATTAACCCTATACAGTTTTATAAACCTAAAGTATAACTAAAGCACTGACAATAACCGGCTGAGATCTATGTTTCTGCAAGGTTCTATGATTTATATCAGAACCAGTTGTTTTCAAAATGTTCACCGCCAGAAAATGTTCCGGCCATCTTTCGTGCAACCAGAAGTTCTAAGACGTGAAGTAACTTCAAATCTTAATGAAAAGAAACATCTGCAAAATCCCCAAAGCAAACACAAATACTAACCAGTTCTCCAGCGACATTTTTCGGGGGGAAATAATCGATATCTTGGCACGTTAAGGAACACCACAAAGGAGGTGGTTCAAAGTTTCTGTTAACTGTCGCCCCAGGGACAATTCCAGGACAGTGGAATAAAGGGACAATTCCGGGACAGCGGAATAAAGGGACAATCCCAAGACAGCGATATAAATTGGCACTGACTACCAACTACCGACCAACATTCGGCTTTGTTGCCGGCCATAATGTGTCATTTTTTTCCCATTTAAGTCTGCGAAGATGAGGTATAATTTGTTTTGTTTCTTCTGTAGCCAAACTATTATTTTGCTTTAATGCAAAATAGGCAGAGCTACTCATTGTTTCCAAAACAACCACTAGCTATTATTTCTGTTTTCTTTCTAACAAATCATAGCTTTATTTTCTTTAATATCTAATTCATCTTTATTTCGAATTCATATTATTATTATTTTCCTATAAGAAAACAGAGTTACTATATTTTTGTTCCCAAATCAAGAATTGTTATATTTTTTCGAGCCTTCAAACCTAATTCATGTTTTGTTTATCTCAAACAAAAATAAGTTATACATTTTAAAACACTCAATTGTTATTTATTTTTTTGTGCTGAATATGGATATGTCAGGCCGATTGGCGCAAATATTGTGGCTTGCGGCAAATTAACGACACGACACATTAACGCCTATTTAACGTCCTTTTAATGGTGGGAGATGAAAAGCAGTAGTCGTCGAATAAATGATGAAAAAAAGGCTTTTCTCTTATTTGAATTGTTATTCTTTTTAAAACATAGATAAGTTATTGTTTTTCCTTCAGAGGAGAGACAGGCATTAGCGTGTTCTTAAATGAAGAGACAAACTTTTATTAATTTTATAAAAATAAAGAGATAAGCTTTCATATTTTAGACAATCTTTATTTAAAGAAAGGGAGCCACGATAGCTCAGTGGTTAGTGAACTGGACTACAAAGGACAAGAGGTAGGGTTCGATCCCAACCGACGGCTTCCGGGTTCACCCAGCCTCTAATGGGTACCGGATTTTTTTCTGGGAAAGTAAAGCGGCACAGTCGGAATACCGACCACATTACCACAAAAATCATACGCTGAAGGTCTGTAAAATATAGGGTCACTAACACCATATTCCCAATACGCCACTTGGCGTGACTTGGGTACTTTACTTTTACATTTTTGTTGCTCTAGAAGACTGGAAACATGCCATCATCGGTCCTATATGGACAAAGAATTGTAGAGAATGCAACAAATATAGAGATATCTCCCTATTCAACCATATAGGGAATTTGTGCGCCAAAATTATGGAGAAAAGACTCACACTAATTATAACGACTACAGATCGACGACTCACAAATCTTTATTTCCGGAGGTAGAGAATGTTCTGACTCATTATCTAAAACAACTAGAAGAAGCGAAAACAAAATACAATACAAATCTAGCTATAGCTTTCGTGGACTTGGAACAAGTATTTCACCGAGTAAACAGAGAACAATTATGGGAAATGCTAACAACATACGAAGCCAACATATAACCAACATATGTAAAAGTATCTGCATCAGCAGCAGCTGCATAGTCTGGGCCGCAGCAGGTTACACAAACCACTAAAGAGTTATTGAGTTATTTGCAGGTCATCATCATTGCACTCCGAACATATCACGTAGGAGTGAGACTGGAGTGCACACGATCTTCCCTATTACTGATTCTTCTTCTACCTTTCAGCTCCCTGTGGAGCACATGTCTTCAACAAACACTTTCCAAGTCGTTTTGTTTCTTGTCATTCTTTTAAGATCATTCCATGTCTCCCTCATCATCTTCATCTCTGCTTCTGTCTGACTTCTCCAAGAAATTCTTGGTCTTCCTCTTTGTCTTTTCCCCTGGGGATTCCACAAAAGGCCTGTTGTGTAATACTCTCAGTTGGCTTAACACAGTGTGTGTCCTATCCAGCACCATCGTCTTCGCTGTATCTCTTTATCCACTGGTATTTGACTGGTACATTTCCATAATTCTATGTTAGTGATTTTGTCCCGCCATTTAAATCACTTTATTCTGCGTAAGCATCCATTAATGAAAGTATGTATCTTCATTATTGTCAATTTTGTTGTTCTCCGTGTTTCACAGCCATATAATAGGACTGACTTAACATTTGAGTTGAACATTTTTTATTTTTGTATTTAACCTAATTTCTTTGGACTTTCATATGTTTCCCAGTGCACCAAAAGCTCCTCTTGCTTTTGATATCCTTATTTTGAGGTCATTTTCTGTTCCTCCCTCTATATCTATATTACTGTCCAGATATATGTAAGATTATACGTCTAGTAGAGATATTTATCCTAATTTTATTTGGTTATTGCCAACTTCCTTAATTCTCATAATGTTGGTCTTATCTGTTTTAATTTTCAGTCCTAGCTGTTGTGATCTCTCATCAAGCATGATCATGTTATCCTGCATCTGTTGATGGCTGTGTGATAGGAGAGCTATGTCATCAGCAAAGTCTAAATCATTAAGTTGCTTGGTCAGTGACAACTGGATTCCATTTATGTTGTTTTGAGTTATTTTCATAATCCAATCTATGGCCAGTAGAAAGAGAAATGGAGATAGAAGGCATCCCTGCCTTACTCTTGTTCTTATTTCAAATGATTCTGTAAGCTGCCCTTAATGCACCACACTACATTTCATTCCTTCATATATTGTTTTTATCAGGTTAATAAACTTTATGGGGATTCCGTAATGACTCAGCAACCTCCAAAGCACTCTTCTGTCTAAACTATCAAATGCCTTTTCGTAATCTATGAATCCAATATAAAGTGGGGATTTTAGTTCTAAACTTTGTTCAACTATTATACGTAGAGTATGTATTTTAATCAGCACACGATCTGTTCTTCCTAAAACCTGTTTGTTCATCTCTCAAATGTTTCTCTATGGCCTCTTTTAGTCTCTCCAGAATGATTCTGCTTAATATTTTTCCTGGCACTGATAGTAGCATAATTCCACTATAATTTGTGCACTCCTGTAAACTTCCTTTCTTTGATAGTTTGATCATATAACCTTTCCAGTCTTTAGGTATTTCTTCCCTCTCCCAAATTTTTTCTAGTAGATTATGTAGCATCTTGGTAGATGTGTTAATATCTGCTTTAATGGCTTTCGAAGGAATTTCATCTGGTCCTGTGGCTTTACCATTTTTTAATAGTTTGATGGCTTTCATTATTTCTTCTTTGCTTGGTTTTCCACAGTTAACGTGTATCTCTTCTTCTGCTGGTAGTATATCTGGAGGATTATTTGAGCTGGGTCTGTTCAAAAGTTCATCAAAGTGCTCTTTCCATCTTTCCATTTGTTCCCTTATATTACTAAGCAGATTTCCTTTCTTATCTTTAATAAAGGCATTTCTGTTTGTATTTTCCACTTAATTTCTTTGTGCTGTTCTAGAATTCTCTCATATTCCCTTTATTTGCTGCTTCTTCTGCCTCTTTAGCTAGATCATCTATATATTTCCTCTTATCCCTTTTAATGCATCTTCTCATTTCTTTGTTCACCTCTGTGTAAGCTTCCTGTGTCTTGGCTTTATTACTTCTCGTTTTGCTTTTATTTATGTCTGCTTTCTTGTTTTTTCTTTCTTTAATTGTATCCAGGGTCTCTGCTGTCATCCATGCCTTATTCTGTCGTTTTCTTTTCCCAGCGTTTTTTTCTCATGTCTCTTTCCATATATCATTTACCTGTTTCCAATGATCTTCCATATTTTTTTGTATTTTCTAGTTGTTGGAGGACTTGGTATTTGTTTGATATTGTGACTGCGAATTTATCTTTAATTCCTTGTTCTTTAAGAAACCCTACATTGAAATACTTTCTACCCGTATGCATTGTAGTATACCTTTTTAGTTCAATTTTAAGTTTGGTTATCAGAAGATGATGATCAGAAGCTACATCTGCCCCTCTATATACTTTTACATCCTGTAAGGATGACTTACACTTATTATTAATACATATTTGATCAATTTGATTTTCCGTTCTATGATCTAGTGACACTCATGTAGCTTTATGTATTATTTTATGTTGGAATATTGTTCCTCCTAGGCTCACTTGATTAAGAGCACAGAAATTCACAATATCTCTCCATTCTCGTTTATATCTCCAAGCCCATGTTTTCCCATAATCTCTTCGAAGCCTATGTTGTCTGATCCTACTTTAGCATTTAGATCTCCCATCCAGATTATAATATGGTTAAAACATCATTTATTGTTTTGTTTTAAATGTAGCTCTCATTAGTCTTAGCCCTACTGTTTTCCATTCTTTCAGTGTCTTCTGTGCATTCCTTGATAACATTATACCTTTTGCTTATTACTTGCTTGAATTATATATGTAAGTTAGCCAACCCGTCGGACAAGAGGAGATTATCAAGCTTCTATTTTCAGACGATTAGACGCTGAAACATGAAGAAGATCTGCAAGAACACTTAAACTTAACAGCACATGCACCCGGTAAATACGAAATTATAAATCAACAAGACAGAAGTCATGAATATCGTAAAAGAAAAACAAAAATCAACATAACGATAGACGGCAGACAAATAAACAAGTGAATGAATTTAAATATTGAAGCAGTCTAGTGACAAACGAAAATTCACAAGTAGCAAAAATAGATTCAAGTGGGAACAAGGCTTGTGAAATCTAAGGACAACTCTCACCACTGCTGTCCAACAAGGAAATAAAACTGACGGCACAACAGGCACTCTACAACATTGATCTTCGCTCCAACGTTATGCTCCCAATGACAGATCTGATCACTTGCTAGACTCAAGAACAACAATAAAGAAAAATAAACGACCGAAATGAAGTCCGAAAAAAAAACAACAGTATCTTTCAACAAGCGATACAAATAATTGAGATCTGATGGTCGACCACTAAATAGATGGAGTAGTAAAATATTATAAACACAAGGAAACATAACAACACAAGACCAAATGATCGCTAATTACATATCCTGGAGAGAGAGAGAGAAAGAGAGAGAGAGAGAGAGAGAGAGAGAGAGAGAGAGAGGAAGAGGAGGATGAATAATCAAGTTGCACGCCCTTTTTTTTTTAACTCAAGTTACAGGTCATTTTCTTCTAAGCAAAAATGCGATATTATAGAAGCAATTCACTACGTTTACTCAATAAAGAGATAGGGTTGCATTTTTCATTACATTTTATTTCTTTTCTTGTTAAGCTTCTCTAACAAATGGAGGCAAAGACGAAAGTGATAGCTCGGATTGGAAGGAAAAACTATCGATCCTGTATAATCAATGAACCGTGTTTATTAAAAAAAAAATAGCAAATCAGTCTTGATAATGTCGCTGAATGAGCACTAATTACGGGGTTAGTTTTCAGGGAAACATTAAAGGGAGCGACCTAGAAAATTGCTGGTCGAAGATATAAATGATTTCTTATAGACAACACTCACTGAGGCAGACTGAATAACGAGACAACGAGAAATATTCCAGCAACTGAGAAAACGATCAACGATGATCAACAGGACCACTCTATTCCTTTAATTTCCTCACAAAGTCAAGCCATGCATTAGCACGTGAAAATGTAGATAGATTTCTGTGTATATCCGTATATATTTTTGTTTTGTTATTTATTTGTCCTGCTAAAGGTCTTTTGGCCGAAACCTCGTTCTACTTTTTGTTTTGTTTCTCACCTACGTAAAGTTGTTGCCATACCACTTCATTTTTAAAATGTTCATTATTACTTGTTCCTTGTGGGAGTGAAGATGCTCGCTTGACTATCGAAAAGTGCATGGTTCGAGCTCCACTGGAAGTTACTGGAGTTTTATTTTGTTGAACCCTGATCTCAAAGTACGAGAAATTGAGTACATAGCCCTACCGGATGTGAACGATAATGGTAAAAAAATGTCCAGAGTTCAAGCTGAGCACGTAAAATAACCCTTGGCGGTTTTAATTTGGAAATAATAAGTGGTAAAATAAAATAAAGGTAAAGTACGAGACTTGAATCGGCGTCTTAGCAAGCGAGTTTTCACCCATATGTGCTCGGTCGCCTATCTAGAAGTGTTCAGAGACTTCTGGATAGTGTCGCTTAAAGTATCAAAACTCACGTTGCGAGACGGCATTCCTCACCTTCCCAGAATACTATAATGGTACCCATTTTTGCCAGCGGCTGGGTCGACCGCGGGGATACTTTATTCCAACCACAAGTAAGAGTCACACTGCTTCCAGCGAGAATCGAACCCGGGTTGTCCGGACGCGGTAGTCCAGTCCGGTGGTTATGTGGTATGCAGTTGAAATAAAATGTTGCAGTAAAATGTGTATCAACTTTCATAATAATGAGCTGGTTTTTTAATTAGCAGGGAGCCCGCTTCGGTGCTAGTATTCGTTCTCTGTGCAGAGGTCTTACTGTAGCAACTCTAATGGTTGGAATATAATATGAATGATCATTGTCGGAGTGTAGTTAACTATAGTCATAAGAGAAAGACAAGAATAATTAATTAGGTTAACAATTACTTTGTGGTCTTCCTCTCATTATCTTTCATCTACTTGGTATGATGTCCTCCTTAATGATCTATCCAGGCCATCATGTAATTTTATATAACCAAAATAATTATCTTCAACTTTTTTTGGTTCTTTTCTTTGTGAATGGTACTTTGAGTATTATTCTATAACACCTGCATTCAAAGACATTAATTAATTTTTCGGGGAACGGTTAAAAAAAAAAATTAAAGCGCTCCATCACGCCACGTGGCGATTAAGGAATATGGTGTTAGTAACCATACTTTTTACAGACCTTCGGCACATTATTTTTGGGGTAATGTGGTCAGTATTACGCCTGTGCCGCTTTAATTTCTCAGAAAAAATCCGATGCCCATCACCGGCCAGGTGAAATGGGGAACGGTAATTCCTGCAAATTGTTCATCATTCTATTCTGCTCTATTCTATTCTATTCTACTCTACTTTAGTATTTTCTATTCTACTCTATTTTACTGTATTCTACTCTATTCTACTCTATTCTACTCTGTTCTATTATACTCTATTATATTATACTATATTATATTCTCTCTCCTCTGCGATCAAGACTCAAATCAGAGTAGGATTCCAGACTCTCTCATGAAGTCAGCTGTCTGTTTAAGTTATTCGATTGCTCCATATAGTTTATCTTCCAGAGAGGTGGGTGTGGACCACATTGCTCTTCTCAGGTCTGTGTACTGGGGACAATCCTGTAGAACATGTTTTGTACTCATATTGTCCAGTGTACAGTGTCATATGCTAGTTGTACCTATTTTGAATTTTGTGAACATGTGATTTCTCATTCTATTGCGGCCAGTGCGTAGGCGAAGCATGATGACTTGATCCCTCCTTGATAGTTGGTGGTACCCTTCACTCTCGTTATGCTTTGGGTGTTCTCGTTTCCATTTTTCATGGTACTGACCTTTGAAGATGGATTTGGCTTCATCATAACTGAGCGGATGGTTCTCTTGTGGTAATTTCCCTCTATTCTATTCTATTCTATTCTATTCTATTCTATTCTATTCTATTCTATGAATCAGTTTCACTGTAATCAGGGCATGGCCAGATCAGTTGTACCGCCACGAAGCATAAACAGATGGACTGTTCCTGTAAGGTGTTGATTGTAGACACATCTGTCGTTCACACTAATCACTCCGGATCGACCAGATCCCTTTTCCACATTTAGACTAATCAATCTCTCATTATATACATCCATACCTCACCCATCCTTCCCCCTCGTCACTCTAGGAATGAAGAACACACTTGGTGACGTCCCTTTTGTTCAGAATCAGACCACCTTCAGTGTCAGAGCTGCCAGTTATCAGCTATTCCGTGACCTCCAGCATGTCCCAAGCAGTAGACCCACGTTACTGAGCTCACTTTATAGTCATTAAGAAGCTGAATATTCTTCACAACTGTCTTTAATTAATCTTCACATTTTAAAAATAAAATCTAAAACTATTATTCACTCCTTTCATCATCATGTGCCATACCGGTTTGCGTAAGTGACGATGTCTTTCAACAATCTTCTATCTACTATGCATCGTATCAGTTCTGTTGACTGTTTTCTGTGCCGTGACACCAAGCATCCTAGTATTCTCTCCCTTTGTCGTCCGCGATCTCTCTTTCTCTGAGTTTGCCAATTGTAACTAAGTATTCCAACTTTCCTCTTCTCACGATGTGCCAGAACAGTGTTGATTGTTTCTTTCTGATGTTTTTAGGAGCTCCCTTTTTGTTTTGGCCTCTTTGAGAATTTCCTCATTGGTCTTTTGAGCTGTCCAGGGAACTTTCAACATTCTTCTGAGAAATTACATATCTATCGTCTCTAATCGTCTTTTCATTTGTTTGTTTCTGGTCCATGATTCGCTTCCATAGATCAGAATTGGCTCTATATATTTATTCACTTCAATGTGTTAGATAAGTCCAAGTAGTAGGCCAGAACATCGTTGCTTGAAAGCGGTCATCGATTCAAAGCTTGTGTTAGTCAGCGAATTAAAAAACTCACAAATGTCATAGGCCATCTCCTTGACAAGACTTGGAAATGGACTAACCAGTTCGGCTAAGTCTGGCATTAATGGAAAGTGGATTAGTAAAGCAAACCCGCTACACAAGACATGGTGAAGACGAGTTCGTTCGCTCAAAACGAGTACTTGACTCAATTCTGTAAACACGAAACAATGCAAAGACGCCCAATTAGCACCACTATAAGTGCGGATAACCAAGCCTAATTAATACAAAAAATTAAAGGTATGAGGACACATTAAAACATATAAGCTGTGCACGTTGCATTAATACAAGAGAAAAACCGAAAGATGAAGAAACAGTTTGCATGGCGAGCTTTGCAATGTACAACTTGTGTAAGATTATTAGAGAGATTATTCATCATCATTGTGTAAGATTATTAGAGAGATTATTCATCATCATTGTGTAAGATTATTAGAGAGATTATTCATCATCATTGTGTAAGATTATTAGAGAGATTATTCATCATCATTGTGTAAGATTATTAGAGAGATTATTCATCATCATTGTGTAAGATTATTAGAGAGATTATTCATCATCATTGTGTAAGATTATTAGAGAGATTATTCATCATCATCATCATCATCATCATTGTGTAAGATTATTAGAGAGATTATTCATCATCATTGTGTAAGATTATTAGAGAGATTATTCATCATCATCATCATCATTGTGTAAGATTATTAGAGAGATTATTCATCATCATTGTGTAAGATTATTAGAGAGATATTCATCATCATATATAGAGAGATATATATATAAGATATATATATATATATATATATATATATATATATATATATATATATCTGCGATCAAGACTCAATCAGAGTAGGATTCCAGACTCTCTCATGAAGTCAGCTGTCTGTTTAAGCGAATCGATTGCCCCATATAGATTTTCTTCCAGGGAGGTGGGCGTGGACCACATTGCTCTTCTCAGGTCTGTGTACTGGGGGCAATCCTGTAGAACATGTTTTGTAGTCATATTGTCCAGTGTACAGTGGCATAGGCTGGTTGTACCTATTTTGAATTTAGTGAACATGTGATTTCTCATTCTATTGTGGCCAGTGCGTAGGTGAAGTATGATGACTTGATCCCTCCTTGATAGTTCGGGATATCCGTCACTCTCGTTATGCTTTGGGTGTTCTCGTTTCCATTTTTCATGGAACTGACCTTTTAGGATGGATTTGGCTTCATCATAACTGAGCGGATGGTTCTCTAGTGGCAATCTCCCTCCCTCTTTAGCTAATTTGTCTGCGCGTTCGTTCCCGTGTATATTATAGTGTGATGGTATCCACTGAATGACTACTCTCTGGAAGTTATTGCATAGTTGGTCCAGGGTTGTTCTTAAATCATCTAGTTTATTGTTATTGGGGCTTTTTAGAGCTGATAGTACTGACAGTGCATCAGTCAGAATCACCAATTTATTGTGCATGTTTTTTGTGTGTTGAGTAGCCAGTGTTGCAGCATCTCTGATGGCCTCAGTTTCTGCTTTAAAGTTGTTTGAGAATTTCCCAGTAGCTATTGACTTGGTGATCTCGTCATGATTATTCAGCGTCAAGAACACACCTCCCCCTCATTTCTGGTGGCATTTGTAGCAGAGCCATCTGTGTATATGTGGGACCAAGAGTCCTGTGGGTAGGTATCGTGTATGTGTTTTTCTGCAATGTGTTTTCTTTATGTGTCTGATTGGGTGCCTTTTTTCATGATTCCTGTTATATTTTCATTAAGTTCTGGTATTTTATGTTTTCCATGAGGAGACATATCAGTTGGGTCCAAGGGTTTCGATATTGTTTGGGAAAATACTGGGTCTCCAGTAGTTAGTTCATTGCCAATTGCAGCGAAGTTACTCCTATTAGTCGTACAATTCCGGAACCAGTTATTCTTTTGTGCATGGGGTGGCTAAGGAGCCTTCTATATTTCTCCGCTTTTTGCAATACTTTAGTGACCCGTCTGTCATCTAAGGGTTGTAAACCTGTTACTGTTTCTAGAGTCTTGATAGATGTAGATTTCATAGCACCAGTGATGGTACGGGCAGCTTGGTTCTGTGGTGTGTTAATTTTGCTAAGGTGTGATTTTGATGCATTAGCTCAGGTTGTGACTCCATACTCTAGAACTGGTCTGACTCTTCCTACGTATAGTCTTTTTAAAATATTGCTGTCTGGCCCCGAGTCCGTTCCTGCCAATTTCTTCATAATATTTATTCGTTTTCTGGCTTTTTTCCTTGCTCTGTCTATCTGATTTTTCAAAGTCATTCTGCGATTCATGGTGACGCCAAGATATGTTGGGTTTTGGTCAATAGGGAGTGTATGGTCTTTTATCTTCAAGTTTGCAGAGAGTGTGTTTCTTGATAGGCTGAAAATTGTGTATGTAGTTTTTTTTCGTTGATTGGTAAGAACCAGGTGTCCGTCCATTTTTCAAGTTCACATAGGCCATCTTGCATCCTGGGTTCAGCCACTGACATACTTTCCTCGCGAGCCCACAACGCCAGATCATTAGAGATATTATTCATCATCATCATTGTGTAAGATTATTAGAGAGATTATTATAAATCATCATCATTGTGTATGATTATAAGAGAGATTATTCATCATCATCATTGTGTAAGATTATTAAAGAGATTATTCATCATCATCATTGTGTTAGATATTAGAAAGATTATTCATCATCATCCTCATCATTGTTTAAGATTATTAGAGAGATTATTCATCATCATCATCATTATTGTGTAACATTATTAGAGAGATTATTCATCATCGTCATTGTGTAAGATTATAAGAGAGATTATTCATCATCATCATTGTGTAAGATTATTAGAGAGATTATTCATCATCATCATCATCATCATCATTGTATTAGATTATTAGAGAGATTATTCATCATCATCATTGTGTTAGATTATTAGAGAGATTATTCATCATCCTCATTGTGTAAGATTATTAGAGAGATTATTCATCATCATCATCATCATTGTATTAGATTGTAGAGAGATTATTCATCATCATCATTGTGTTAGATTATTAGAGAGAATATTCATCATCATCATTGTGTTAGATTATTAGAGAGATTATTCATCATCATCATCATTATTATTGTGTAACATTATTAGAGAGATTATTCATCATCATGATTATGTCAGATTATTAGAGAGATTATTCATCACCATAATCATCATTGTGTAAAATTATTAGAGAGATTATTCATCATCATTGTGTAAGATTATTAGAGAGATTCATCATCATCATCATTGTGTAAGATTATTAGAGAGATTATTCATAATCATCATCATTGTGTAAGGTTATTAGAGAGATCAAATGTATGGTTAGAAATAGTAAAAGGGCATTCTTTGTAAATGAAACTATCGAAATGGGGAGAATTGGGCGGATAGAGAAGAAAATCAATAATGAAGCTTTGAAACAGATGAGAATGAAGATATAATTAGTTAACACAACTCAAACTTTACTTAACAGAATTGAAACTTTAGTTAACACAATTCAAACTTTAGTTAACATAATTCAAACTTTAGTTAACACAATTCATACTTTAGTTTATAGAACTAAAACTTTAGTTAATGCAACTCAAACTTTAGTTAACACAATGCAAACTTTAGTTAACACAATTCGAACTTTATTTAACACAATTCATACTTTAATTTACACAACTCAAACTTTAATTAATACAACTCTAGCTTTAGTTAACACAATTCAAACTTTAGTTAACACAATTGAAATTTTATTTAATACAACACAAATTTAGTTAATACAACTCAAACTTTAGTTAACACAATTCAGACTTTAGTTAATGCAACTCAAGCTTTAGTAACACAATTCAAACTTTAGTTAACACAATTCATACTTTAGTTAATACAACTCAAACTTTAGTTAACACAATTGAAACTTTTTTTATACAACACAAACTTTAGTTAATACAACTCAAACTTTAGTTAACACAATTGTTACTTTAGTTAATACAATTCAAACTTTATTTAACACAATTCAAACTTTAGTTAACACAATTCAAACTTTAGTTAATACAACTCAAACTTTAGTTAACACAATTCAGACTTTAGTTAATGCAACTCAAGCTTTAGTAACACAATGCAAACTTTAGTTAACACAATTCATACCTTAGTTAACACAATTCAAACTTTAGTTAACACAGTTCAAACTTTAGTTAACACAATTCGAACTTTAGTTAACACAATTAAAAGTAGACAAACGATATTTTTTAGACACCCAAATAAACAATTACATATTTAAAGTTATCAGATTTGGTAAGGATACAAGGTAAACGAGGCAAAGGTAGACAAAGACCAAAGTGGACTGACAACATCAAGATGCACGATTAAATGGCGCTCATTGCAGTAAACTTTCGATGTTGAGACAGCACAGGAACACAAATAAATATAAAAGGTAGTCACATAATAATTGTCGTTGAGTAATAAACATTTAGTGATTTCATTGTGCCAGGTCTCAGCTTCATGAGATAGGGTGATCAGTTCCCGTCCTCGCTGCCTTTCCTTCCTAGAGAATATCTCAGTAATTAATGTAAAAAGGTTGGGTGGACCTCGGGAGCATTTTTAGTTGGAAGAAAATGTGTGGCCTAAATGGCATTTGAACTTGGAACCTTCATATCGGCATATGAATGTAATAACCGCTGAGCTACAGGGAAAGATATGAGAAACATTTAGATAAAACGTGTGTTGTTGTCGTCGCTGCCGCTGCTGCTGCTGTTGTTTCGGTTGTTGCTGTGCTGGCGTTGTTGTGGCTGTTGTTGCTGCTGTTGTTGTTGCGGCTGCTGTTATTGTTGTTATTGCTGTTGTTATTGTTGTAACTGCCGCTGCTGCTGCTGTTGTTTCTGTTGTTGCTGCTGCTGCCGTTGTTGTTGCTGTTGTTGTTGCGGCTGCTGTTATTGTTGTTATTGCTGTTGTTGTTACTGCAGCTGCCGCTGCTGTTGTTTATGTTGTTGTTGCTGTTGTTCCTGTTATTGTTGCTGTTGTTCTTGTTATTGTTGCTGTTGTTCCTGTTATTGTTGCTGTTGTTCCTGTTATTGTTGATGTTGTTCCTGTTATTGTTGCTGTTGTTCCTGCTATTGTTGCTGTTGTTCTTGTTATTGTTGCTGTTGTTCTTGTTATTGTTGATGTTGTTCCTGTTATTGTTGCTGTTGTTCCTGTTATTGTTGCTGTTGTTGCTGTTATTGTTGCTGTTGTTCTTGTTATTGTTGCTGTTGTTCCTATTATTGTTGCTGTTGTACCTGTTATTGTTGCTGTTGTTCCTGTTATTGTTGCTGTTGTTCCTGTTATTGTTGCTGTTGTTCTTTGTTTTGTTGTTGTTGTTATCGTCATCGCTGCCGCTGCTGCTACTGCTATTGGTTGTATGTTATTGCTGTTGTTGCTGTAATTGTTAATGCTGTTATTTTGTTGTTGGTGTCGTCGCTGCCGCTAACGCTGCTGCTGCTGCTGTTGTTGTTGATGTAAATTGTATATTTTTTGTATTGTTGCTGCTGTTGTTGATGTAATGTCATGAGTTGATACGTGCAGAAGCTTTTTGGCTCATGAACGCGTTGTCGGATCCTAATGGCTTTCTAGACATCTACAGGAGAAGCTGAAGTTCGTCTAGTTCCAGGCTATGATCGGGAAACTGTGTGACCTCCCCTGCCTAGAGATACTGCAACACTAGGACTTCCATAGCAGTTAAATCCACCACCATGTGAAACACGGCGATACTGGCTTCTGTTAATCGGCCTGTTTTGACACAAGCTGTTACCAGAGGAGACATACTAGAAAATCGAGATTAAGTCTTGATCAGCTGGTGGTCGTCGACTCTACTTTCGTAAACGCTTGAGATCCCCAAGAAATACTCATTAAGAAACCGATACAAATGTCCACCAACTATTTATGAGGCCAAAGTAGATCTCATTATAAACATAAACACTGAACTTAAATGTAAAAAAAAAAAAATTGTAAATGACATTAAAGGAATGAATGAGCCGCGATAGCTCAGTGGTTAGTGAACAGGACTACAAAGGAAAAGAGGTCGAGTTCGATCCTGATCGACGGTTTCCGGGTTCATACAGCCTTAATTTGGTACCGGATTTTTTCTGGGAAAGTAAAGTGGCACGGGCGTAATACCGACTACATTACCACAAATATCATGAGTGATGGTCTATACAAGTTATGGTCACTAACACTACTTGGCATGACGGGGCTCTTTACTTATTTTTTTCTTTTCACTTGTAATAAGGAAATGAAGGATAAACAAACTTCTGGTTATGACGGCCCGCATGCAGAACTCAGAGCAGATCTCGCATTGGCATAGTCTGGAACCACTTACTTCACACAAGTTTGACAAAAATGAAATAAGGAAACACCTGTAAAGGTGCCTACAAGAGAGATTCCACAGACTGCAATAAAATGAGATGAATCACTCTCTATTTATCAGGCGTATCCATATTTGTTGGCGTGTTAGATAATATCATCATCATCAAGTACCAGGCCCGCTGACGTAGGTGATCATGTCTCTCCACAACTTTCGGTATCAACAATTATTTATAATTTCTGTTGCTGACCTTCTGCCAAGTCATTCTCTTAATGTCTCTGATATCTTTTCTCTTTGACCCTCTATCTCTTTGTCCCTCAGTTTTCCCAGTTGTTACATTTTCTCAGTTGCTATATTCCAGCTGTTCTCTTCTCATTACGTAGCCAAAAAATGATGATTGTTTCTTCCTGATATTGGAAATTAACTCTCTTTTTGCTTTGGCCTCTTTCAGAACGTCTTCATTACTCTTCTTAGCTGTCCATGGTATTCTCAACATTCTTCCGTAAAACCAGATTTCTACAGACTCCAGTGATTTTCTTGTCTGTTGTCCTATTGTCCATGATTCAGATCCATATGTTAAGACTGGCTCTACATAACATTTAAGTTTGATGATATACATGGCCATAAAATATATTTATGAATCCAGAGCTCTTGCTGTTATGCATATCCATGTTTCCCCGTGTACACTCCTGAACAGAGCGGTTTCCCACCACGACTGAGCAAGTAGCCAGTTCGCCGAGACGGACACAACGCACGCACTGCGTCGCACCATAAGAGATGATTAACGGAAGCTGCGGGTGCACACGGAAACAAACAAACAAATAACTGTTGAGCAGCTGTTGAACAAATTACTCTGTGATTCAGGTGTGATAATATATCGACTGCAAAATTGTTTAATATTGTTACTGTCATAGCTGCAAACTAAACATTTAATTTACATGCAGTTACCTCGGCCATAGACCTGAGATTAGGAGTTTTATTTCCTTATATGAAACATGCATAAACTGACCTAACTTTCATAAGTGGTAAGTCAGTGCTTTTTGTAGTTTTAAGTTTTACTCAACTTAACTGACGGTTGGAAGCTTGATGTTGTTCATCTCCTGTAGTCACTGTCAGATGCTGCTTTGCCAAGTAGTTGCTACATTTGTTGATTCTATAAATAAGATAAAGTGAAGTTAAAATATCCATTTGTCTATTTTGTCTGGTTAATTATTATAGAGCTGGTACTTTGACCGCTATAAAACAGTAGCCCTTTGCTGGACTCATCTTCGAGAAGATCTGAAGGAGGAACAAGTTCATAAATTTGAAACAGATGCTGCGCTTCACGAGATTAAGAAAAGTAGAGCTGGAGAAGGTGTTAATGTTGGAGTTAGTCACCGGATCACCGCACTTTGGACAGATGTCTTGAAGTGTTTCGATATTCTCTCCCCAGCAAATCCTGCAGCGTGAAACGACTGAATAATAAAGCTGTAATAAATATCTTGTTTAAACAAGTTTTCAGTTACTGAGGTTAGTTAGCTTCCAATTCACATGTTATACCCCTTGTAGCTCTCTTAGATTTAGAGAAAAACTATTTATAACTTATCTAACTTTATTTTTAAGATTTTATAATTTTTTAATGGATCTGCAGATCAGAAGGGCTGGAAACGTCTGAGAGATAAGATTAGATATGAAGAACTAAAATAAAATTACTATAGATAATTCCCGCCATAGAGTACGTAAAGAAACACCAGATAATATTGTTTGGCCACAGGATCAAAACACTACATAACGAGCCTTCAATAAACGTTGCTAGGACACTGGACCCAACAGCCGACCTAAAAAAAATGGATTGACTGAATATTAGAAACACTAGGAAACATAACAGCAGGAGAGTTCAACAGAGGAGCAAATTACCGCAAATTATATCTCCCCTCGACGCTGAAAGCCAAAGGAGGATGGAAAGAGGAAGAAGAAAGAAAAATAAGGAAGAAGATATCCCCCTCCAAGTTATCGGCATGCTATGTTGTCGTTGTATTTCGTAATTAGCTCCCTTCGCAGCTGTATACTCGCCTTACTTTGTCTTCAAAGATGGAGCTCTCCTGAATTAAAGATGAGGATTGAACCTCGCCACGCCTCAGTGGGGCCAAGGAGAACCCGGAGTTAACGAAAATATCGTTCCACTATCAACACGATGTTAGGTAATGTGACCATAAAAAAATAACTACTCGACACAATTGAAGCAAGAGAGCCGCGATAGCTCAATAGTATGGTGAAGTGGACTAATAAGGACAAGGGGTAAGGTTCGATCCCGATCGACGGCTTCCGGCTTCACCCGGCCTTAAATGGGTACCGGATTTTTTTTCTGGGAAAGTAAAGCAGCACGGGCGTAATACCGACCTTTTTACCCCAGAAATCATGTTCTGAAGGTCTGTAAAATTTATGGACACTAACACCATATTCCCTATACGCCACTTGGCGTGGCGGGGCTCTTTGCTTTTTACTTTTACAATTGAAGCAAGACAGTTGACAAGTTGGGACGTGTTAAGAGAAACAACACTCTATTAAAAGTCATCTTTGCAGGGAAAGTCCAAAAAGATAAGACAGATGGAGACCAAGACTAAAGTGGACTGATAACATCAAAAGATCGGCAGGTGAATCGGCGACAACGTGCAAGATCAAGACAAAAGACAAGAGTAAAATGGTGCTCCATGGTAGCTAACCTTCTATGTGGAGACGATACCCGATGATGATAATATTTTTCTGATAGCTAATTTCATATCTATCTATCTATCTATCTATCTATCTATCTATCTATCTATCTATCTATCTATCTATCTATCTATCTATCTATCTATCTATCTATCTATCTATCTATCTATCTATCTATCTATCTGTCTGTCTGTCTGTCTGTCTGTCCGTCGTCCGTCCGTCCGTCCGTCCGTCCGTCCGTCCGTCCGTCCGTCCGTCCGTCCGTCCGTCCTGTCTGTCTGTCTTTCTGTCCTGTCTGTCTGTCTTTCTGTCGGTCTGCTTGTACTAACTCATTGCATTGGAAAACCTTTATTGAACTATCTAAAACTCTGATTTGAATATCCTACTATATAATTCTAACAGGATGAAACGTATAACAAGTGCTCTGTCATTGAATTGTTTTAGTAATCATTCTTCTTGCCGTATATAATTTATTACCAGGTGTCTGTATGCTCCTGTTTCAGTTATTTCTTTGTTTATTTCTTGCCAGGCGTAATATATAGCTTTGCTTCAATACTTTCCTTTTAGTTAAATACCTTGTGATATCTATGCTAATCATCTTTGTGCTGTTTTTAGTTGTTCCTACCTAATGAAATGACACTATTCAGTTTTGAAGACAATATAATTTGCATGAATATATATTGTTTCATTGACATATTCATTGATAGATTGACATTGATTTATACAAGTCTATATCTATTTTTATATTTTTTTGTAACGAGTGCTTCAAACGTGCTCAAAACGTTGAAAATAAAGCAAAGTGTTTAAAGTGCAACTCTGGAGGAGCGTACACAATGATAGTATGAAGGTGATGGAGTTGGATAAGTCATGTTTCTCAAAAATGATCCAGAACAATCACAAGAACGGCCAGGCAAAGAATTCAAGAGGAGGCGTCTAAGAGGGGAATATCAAGGACAAACTGGTGTAGAAACAGCAGAGGTAAATAATGTGGGTCGGACATGGGACACCCTGTGAAATGGGATCCCGTTGCTGTTGCTATACAAGACCTCACTAGATGTACTCACCATTGGCTGATTGGTCGGTCTGAGGCCAAGTAAAGAAGAAGAATATTCGACACGTGACATTGGATGACATTATGTTGTTTCAAGTGCTATGCTCTTATTACTAGACCATATCGGTTTTAGGACAATATGTGATGCTACATATGTTATTATTTTCATGATTATTGAAATTACACGCACAACGTTTAAAACAATTATTTAAACGTATTGTAACTCTGTGTAACTTTGTACTGTAACAAAAATAAGCCGCAGAAACTTCACAAAAATGGACACTACGATGACGCTGGATAGGACGCACATTGCGAAAGCTAACTGAGAGTATTGCGCAACAGGCCCTTTTTTGGAATCCCCAAGGAAAATAAGACAAACTGGAAGACCATATTATTCTTGGAGAAGACAGATGGAAGCAGAGATGTAGATAATGAGGAAGACATGGAATGATCTTTAAAGAATGGCAAGAAACAGAATGGCCTGGAAAATGTTTATTGAAGAACTATGCACTACAGGAAGTTGAAAGGTAGAAGAAGAAAATATTAACTCTATTAACACACAGTGTAAATCATTCATTTCAATGGTTCATGCAACTCACTGGTTGCCCACAGTGGAGATCCCTTACCCAAGCGACTTGCTTTAGTCATGCTGATATTAACATATTAGTACTGATTGTAACTTCTTCTTTCCTTCCTCATTTGCCTTTCAGCGTTGAGGGGAGATATAATTTGCTGTCTTTTGCTCTTCTGTTTTTTTCTACTGTCGAAATGTTTCCGAGTGTTTCTAATATTCCATCGATCCATCATTTTCATGGTCGACCCTTGGGTCTGATATTCTCGCAAACTTTTATTGAGAGCTGGTTGTGTTGTATCTTGATCACTCTGCCATGTTACGTGGCCAACCCATTGTATCTGTTGTTTTTTTATGTATTCTATGGCGGGGGCTATTCCTAGCTTTTTTTCTCAATTTTTCATTTCTGATCTTGTTTCTCGTGCTGTTTTCTGTCATTCGTCTAACATATTTAATCTCAGTAGAGGTTATTTTTCGTATTGTTCTTGCATCAAGGGTCCGTGATTGATATTGGTAGCACAATGTTGGGGTGAAGATTGTATTGTACAGTGCCCGTTTTGCCTCTAAAGTATTTCCTTGTTGGACAATAGTGGTGATAGCTGTCCAATAATTTGACAAGCTTTGATTTATCGTTGTGAATTGTCGTTTGTCACTAATCTTCGAGGTATTTGAATTCCTCTACTTATTTTAGTTGCCTGCCTTCTATATCTATGTTGATGTTCTGTTTCTCTGTTGTGATATTCATAACTTCTGTTTTGTTAATGTTGAATTTCTTTCATGTTGTACTTTGTGCATGTACTGTTGAGTTTATTTAAATGTTCTTGCGAGTCTTCGATTTTTCCATATATTTCCATATGTTATATATATATATATATATATATATATATATATATATATATATATATATATATATATGCCTGATCGTCTGGAAATAAAAGCTCGTTGATCTCCTCTGTCTCTGATGGGTTGGCTAACTTGCATATATAGTCCGTGTATGTAATAAACAGTAAAAAAAAAAGGGGGGGGGGATAGTACGCACTCCTGTCTTGCACCTGATCAAATTTCGAAGTGGTCCATGTAGCCTGCTGCTACATGATAGTTACTGGCTTTTCAAATCACTTTCTGTTTATTTACATGCCTTAGAATTGTTAATGAAGCTCCAAAACTAATCGCTGGCCTCAAGAATGTCGGCTTTACACAGACGTGTGGGTGGGTGGGGAGAGAGAGGAATGAGTCAGCGGTAAGGACGGCTCCTTAATACAGAGAGGAATCAGTCAGCGGTAAGGACGTCTCCTTAATACAGAGAGGAATCCTTAATACAGAGAGGAATCAGTCAGCGGTAAGGACGTCTCCTTAATACAGAGAGGAATCAGTCAGCGGTAAGGACGTCTCCTTAATACAGAGAAAGATCAGTCAGCGGTAAGGACGGCTCCTTAATACAGAGAAAGTCATCAATACAGTCAGTCAGCGGTAAGGACGGCTCCTTAATACAGAGAAAGATCAGTCAGCGGTAAGGACGGCTCCTTAATACAGAGAGGATCAGTCAGCGGTAAGGACGGCTCCTTAATACAGAGAGGAATCAGTCAGCGGTAAGGACGGCTCCTTAATACAGAGAGGAATCAGTCAGCGGTAAGGACGGCTCCTTAATACAGAGAGGAATCAGTCAGCGGTAAGGACGGCTCCTTAATACAGAGAGGAATCAGTCAGCGGTAAGGACGGCTCCTTAATACAGAGAAAGATCAGTCAGCGGTAAGGACGGCTCCTTAATACAGAGAGGAATCAGTCAGCGGTAAGGACGGCTCCTTAATACAGAGAGGAATCAGTCAGCGGTAAGGACGGCTCCTTAATACAGAGAGCACACGTAGGGGAATAGTTGATGTTATTATTATCACAATGAGTTTTATACTAACAACATCACAAAGAGTTTTATAGAAACAACATCACAATGAGTTTTACAAACAATATCACAATGAGTTTTATACAAACAATATTACAATGAGTTTTATACAAACAATATCACAATGAATTTTTAGACAAACAATATCACAATGAGTTTTATACAAACAACATCACAACGTGTTTTATACAAACAATATCACAATGAGTTTTATACAAACAATATCACAATGAGTTTTATACAATCAATATCACAATGAGATTATACAAACAATATCACAAAGAGTGTTATACAAACAATATCACAATGAGTTTATACAAACAATATCACAAAGAGTGTTATACAAACAATATCACAATGAGTTTTATACAAACAATATCACAAAGAGTGTTATACAAACAATATCACAATGAGTTTTATACAAACAATATCACAATGAGTTTTATACAAACAACATCACAAATAGATTTATGCAAACAATATCACAATGAGTTTTATACAAACAATATCACAATGAGTTTTATACAAACAATATGACAATGAGTTTTATACAAACAATATGACAATGAGTTTTATACAAACAATATGACAATGCGTTTTTATACAAACAATATCACAATGAGTTTTTATACAAACAATATCACAATGAGTTTTATACAAACAATATCACAATGAGTTTTATACAAACAATATGACAATGAGTTTTTTATACAAACAATATCACAATGAGTTTTTATACAAACAATATCACAATGAGTTTTATACAAACAATATCACAATGAGTTTTTATACAAACAATATCACAATGAGTTTTTATACAAACAATATCACAATGAGTTTTATACAAACAATATGACAATGAGTTTTTATACAAACAATATCACAATGAGTTTTTATACAAACATTATCACAATGAGTTTTTATACAAACAATATCACAATGAGTTTTATACGAACAATATCACAATGAGATTTTTGACAGAGAGTGGGAATGATGACAAGTGCAACATTGAGAGACAACCTGTTTCGACTAATGTAATATCTCCGGGACAATAAGAGTGAGTTTAATGAAACAAATTAACAGTGAGAGTGAGTTTAATGAAACAATGTAACAGTGAGAGTGAGTTTAATGAAACAATATAACAGTGAGAGTGAGTTTCATGAAACAAAGTAACAGTGAGAGTGAGTTTAATGAAACAAAGTGACAGTGAGAGTGAGTTTAATGAAACAAAGTGACAGTAAGAGTGAGTTTAATGAAGCAAAGTTACAATAAGAGTGAGTTTAATGAAACAAAGTGACAGTAAGAGCGAGTTTAAAGAAACAAAGTGATAGTGAGAGCGAGTTTAATGAAACAAAGTAACAATAAGAGTGAGTTTAATGAAACAAAGTGACCGTAAGAGTGAGTTTAATGAAACAAAGTGATAGTAAGAGTGAGTTTAATGAAACAAAGTGATAGTAAGAGTGAGTTTAATTAAACAAAGTAATAATAAGAGTGAGTTTAATGAAGCAAAGTGATAGTAAGAGTGAGTTTAATGAAACAAAGTGATAGTAAGAGTGAGTTGAATGAAACAAAGTGACAGTAAGAGTGAGTTTAATGAAACAAACTTACAGTAAGTGTGAGTTTAATGAAACAAAGTGACAGTAAGAGTGAGTTTAATGAAACAAAGTGACAGTAAGAGTGAGTGTAATGAAACAAAGTGACAGTAAGAGTGAGTTAAATGAAACAAAGTGACAGTAAGAGTGAGTTTAATGAAACAAAGTGACAGTAAGAGTGAGTTTAATGAAACAATGTAACAGTGAGAGTGAGTTTAATGAAACAAAGTAACAGTGAGAGTGAGTTTAATGAAACAAAGTAACAGTGAGAGTGAGTTTAATGAAACAAATTAACAGTGAAAGTGAGTTTAATGAAACAAATTAACAGTGAGAGTGAGTTTAATGAAACAAAGTAACAGTGAGAGTGAGTTTAATGAAACAAAGTAACAGTGAGAGTGAGTTTAATGAAACAATGTAACAGTGAGAGTGAGTTTAATGAAACAAAGTAACAGTGAGAGTGAGTTTAATGAAACAAAGTGACAGTAAGAGCGAGTTTAATGAAACAAATTAACAGTGAGAGTGAGTTTAATGAAACAAAGTAACAGTGAGAGTGAGTTTAATGAAACAAAGTAACAGTGAGAGTGAGTTTAATAAAACAAAGTAACAGTGAGAGTGAGTTTAATGAAACAAAGTAACAGTGAGAGTGAGTTTAATGAAACAAAGTAACAGTGAGAGTGAGTTTAATGAAACAAAGTAACAGTGAGAGTGAGTTTAATGAAACAATGTAACAGTGAGAGTGAGTTTAATGAAACAAAGTAACAGTGAGAGTGAGTGTAATGAAACAAAGTGACAGTAAGAGCGAGTTTAATGAAACAAAATGACAGTAAGAGTGAGTTTAATGAAGCAAAGTTACAATAAGAGTGAGTTTAATGAAACAAAGTAACAGTGAGAGTGAGTTTAATTAAACAAAGTAACAGTGAGAGTGAGTTTAATGAAACATAGTAACAGTGAGAGTGAGTTTAATGAAACAAAGTAACAGTGAGAGTGAGTTTAATGAAACAATATAACAGTGAGAGTGAGTTTCATGAAACAAAGTAACAGTGAGAGTGAGTTTAATGAAACAAAGTGACAGTAAGAGCGAGTTTAATGAAACAAAGTGACAGTAAGAGTGAGTTTAATGAAGCAAAGTTACAATAAGAGTGAGTTTAATGAAACAAAGTGACAGTAAGAGCGAGTTTAAAGAAACAAAGTGATAGTAAGAGCGAGTTTAATGAAACAAAGTAACAATAAGAGTGAGTTTAATGAAACAAAGTGACCGTAAGAGTGAGTTTAATGAAACAAAGTGATAGTAAGAGTGAGTTTAATGAAACAAAGTGATAGTAAGAGTGAGTTTAATTAAACAAAGTAATAATAAGAGTGAGTTTAATGAAACAAAGTGATAGTAAGAGTGAGTTTAATGAAACAAAGTGATAGTAAGAGTGAGTTTAATGAAACAAAGTGACAGTAAGAGTGAGTTTAATGAAACAAACTTACAGTAAGTGTGAGTTTAATGAAACAAAGTGACAGTAAGAGTGAGTGTAATGAAACAAAGTGACAGTAAGAGTGAGTTAAATGAAACAAAGTGACAGTAAGAGTGAGTTAAATGAAACAAAGTGACAGTAAGAGTGAGTTTAATGAAACAAAGTGACAATAAGAGTGAGTTTAATGAAACAAAGTGACAGTAAGAGTGAGTTGAATGAAACAAAATGACAGTAAGAGTGAGTTCAATGAAACAAAGTGACAGTAAGAGTGAGTTGAATGAAAGAAAATGACAGTAAGAGTGAATTCAATGAAACAAAGTGACAGTAAGAGTCAGTTTAATTAAACAAAGTGACAGTAAGAGTGAGTTCAATGAAACAAAATGACAGTAAGAGTGAGTTCAATGAAACAAAGTGACAGTAAGAGTGAGTTTACGAAATGAAGATTACCATTGAGAATGTCTTTGGGATACTCAGTAAGCCAAATGTTTGTGACTTACATACATAAACCTATGTGAGCATTCATTTCTATCTTTTATTCAGCCTCTCAATAAATCCTCTTGTCACAATATTGTTTAACCCTTACATATTCATAATATTTTGATTTTAAAATCAAAATTAGAATCCTTTTTCCTCCTTGTGCTAATTTTTTATTTTTAATTTTCTAATTTTGTTGATTTGAATGAGAGATTATGATGTAATGCTAGGGATCGCTTTTTAATTTTATTATTAATAATTTGATTCCGCGTGATTGTATTTCGACATGCGCAATCGTTCAACTCGTTAAATATATAATATCTTAGAAGAGTAAAATTATATTTCACCATATTGGATTACAGGGAGCCGCGATAGCTCAGTGGTTAGTGAACTGTACTACAAAAGACAAGAGGTAGGGTTAGATCCCAACCGACGGCTTCCGGGTTCACCCAGCCTTTAATGTACCGGATTTTTTTTCTGGGAAAATAAAGCGGCACGGGCGTAATACCGACCCCATTACCCCAAAAATCATGTGCCGAAGGTCTGTGAAATTTATGGTCACTAACACCATATTCCCTATACGCCACTTGGCGTGACGGGGGTACTGTACTTACTTTTATATTCGGTTACAGCATTTGGAGGTGGGAGTTGTTCTTTGTTGCTGTTATGACTTCATACCAACTCAGTGAACTAGATATTCGCTCCTTTTTTAGTTAGTCGAATTCACTCGCTGCAGTTATTACATATTTTTTTATTATTTGATTGTTTTACGCGGACATCAAAAACATGCTCGTGAGGAATTATAAGTTGCTGTACAACAGTTATGTTTTGTCACTGGGGCAAGAATGTTGTAATTCCTGATTTAGTTTGATAGAAGGTCGGGTTTTGATTCCGATCGACATATTCGCTTTCGTCCAGCTTTAAATGGGTTAGTTAGATTGTTAGTGAGTTTGTTTGTTAGTTGGTTGGTCGGGTGGTTGTTTGGTCGGTTAGTTAGTTCGTTGGCTAGTTAAGTGTTAAGCTGGTTAGTTTGTTTGTTGGTGGGTTAGTTGGTTGATTGATCGGTTAGTTAGTTAGCTAGTTCGTTGGCTAGTTAAATGTTTAGTTGGTTAGTTTGTTGGTTGGTTGGTCAGTTGGTTAGTTAGTTCGTTGTGTAGTTATTTGTTTAACTGGGTAGTTGAGTGGTTGGTTGGTTAGTTGGTTGGTTGGTTGGTTGGTTAACTCGTTAGCTAGTTAATTGAATATCTAGTTGGTTAGTTAGCTAGATAGCTAGTTAGTTGGTTGGTTGGTTGGTTGATAAGTTAGTTAGTTCATTGACTAATTAATTGGTCAGCAGGTTATTTGTTATTTGATTAGTTAGTTATCTAGATATATAGTTGATTGGTTTATAGATTGAATGGGTGGTTGATAATGGATGGTTAGTTGGTTTGCTGGTTAGGTCATCTCAGACCGATCTTTGTTTTAATCGACAGTTATGTTTATTACTATTTTAATCGCTCTGTTGTTGTTATACCTAATACGTTTATGTTTTAGATTTAGTTTATCTTCTAGAAAACAAAAGACATTACACGTAAATCACGTCACAATTTAGTAATTGTATTTATATCAATAGTTTATTTGGTATATTGAGACCAACCAAAAAAAGGTAAAAGCAATGAAAAATCTAATTTGCCAAGAAGAAAAAATATACCTGGAAGGAAAAACAGTGGAAGGAGTAGGTACATCGTTTTGTATATTTTGGAAGCGGCATAGATCAGGAAGGAGACACAAAGAAGAAATTACAATCAGAATAGTGAAGGAAGCAATGACTTTCAGAAACCTTGAACAAATAGGGAAATCAAAATTACTAAGCACAAAAACAAAGCTCAGGATTTTCAAATTGAATGTATTATCCACCCTTACTTATGCAAGCTATAGCTGGAAAACAACTAAAGAAATAGAAAATAAACTGGATGCATTTGAAAACAAACGCCGAAGAAAATACTTCATATACCATGGAATGAGTTCATGACTAGGGCAGAAATAAGAGAAATGACAAAGCATCCACAAATATCAACTATAATCAAGAGAAGAAGGTGATTAAATGTTTTTCGTGTGATGAAACGAGACAAGAAAAGAATCTCAAAGTAAGACCTCAAAAGGGAACCAAAGTGTAAAATAAAAAGAGACCGACATAAAGAAACACTAACAGAACATTAAAAGGAAAGACAACAACAGCAGGCATCAGCTCCCTCGCCGGGATTGAACAACTCGCCCAAAACAGAGACATGTGGCGAGACACAACGAAGGTCCTGTGCAGGGTCTGACAGTTGAAAGATCGTCAGACACAACGAAGGTACTGTGTAGGGTCTGACAGTTGAAAGATCGTCAGACACAACGAAGGTACTGTGTAGGGTCTGACAGTTGAAAGATCGTCAAACACAACGAAGGTACTGTGTAGGGTCTGACAGTTGAAAGATCGTCAGACACAACGAAGGTACTGTGTAGGGTCTGACAGTTGAAAGATCGTCAGACACAACGAAGGTACTGTGTAGGGTCTGACAGTTGAAAGATCGTCAAACACAACGAAGGTACTGTGCAGGGTCTGACAGTTGAAAGATCGTCAGACACAACGAAGGTACTGTGCAGGGTCTGACAGTTGAAAGATCGTCAAACACAACGAAGGTACTGTGCAGGGTCTGACAGTTGAAAGATCGTCAGACACAACGAAGGTCCTGTGCAGGGTCTGACAGTTGAAAGATCGTCAGACACAACGAAGGTACTGTGCAGGGTCTGACAGTTGAAAGATCGTCAGACACAACGAAGGTACTGTGCAGGGTCTGACAGTTGAAAGATCGTCAGACACAACGAAGGTACTGTGTAGGGTCTGACAGTTGAAAGATCGTCAGACACAACGAAGGTACTGTGTAGGGTCTGACAGTTGAAAGATCGTCAGACACAACGAAGGTCCTGTGCAGGGTCTGACAGTTGAAAGATCGTCAAACACAACGAAGGTACTGTGTAGGGTCTGACAGTTGAAAGATCGTCAGACACAACGAAGGTACTGTGTAGGGTCTGACAGTTGAAAGATCGTCAGACACAACGAAGGTACTGTGTAGGGTCTGACAGTTGAAAGATCGTCAGACACAACGAAGGTACTGTGTAGGGTCTGACAGTTGAAAGATCGTCAGACACAACGAAGGTACTGTGTAGGGTCTGACAGTTGAAAGATCGTCAGACACAACGAAGGTACTGTGTAGGGTCTGACAGTTGAAAGATCGTCAGACACAACGAAGGTACTGTGTAGGGTCTGACAGTTGAAAGATCGTCAGACACAACGAAGGTACTGTGTAGGGTCTGACAGTTGAAAGATCGTCAGACACAACGAAGGTACTGTGCGGGGTCTGACAGTTGAAAGATCGTCAGACACAACGAAGGTACTGTGCGGGGTCTGACAGTTGAAAGATCGTCAGACACAACGAAGGTACTGTGCAGGGTCTGACAGTTGAAAGATCGTCAAACACAACGAAGGTACTGTGCGGGGTTTGACAGTTGAAAGATCGTCAAACACAACGAAGGTACTGTGCGGGGTCTGACAGTTGAAAGATCGTCAAACACAACGAAGGTACTGTGCGGGGTCTGACAGTTGAAAGATCGTCAAACACAACGAAGGTACTGTGCGGGGTCTGACAGTTGAAAGATCGTCAAACACAACGAAGGTACTGTGCGGGGTCTGACAGTTGAAAGATCGTCAAACACAACGAAGGTACTGTGCAGGGTCTGACAGTTGAAAGATCGTCAGACACAACGAAGGTACTGTGCAGGGTCTGACAGTTGAAAGATCGTCAGAAACAACGAAGGTACTGTGTAGGGTCTGACAGTTGAAAGATCGTCAGACACAACGAAGGTACTGTGCAGGGTCTGACAGTTGAAAGATCGTCAAACACAACGAAGGTACTGTGCAGGGTCTGACAGTTGAAAGATCGTCAGACACAACGAAGGTACTGTGCAGGGTCTGACAGTTGAAAGATCGTCAGACACAACGAAGGTACTGTGTAGGGTCTGACAGTTGAAAGATCGTCAGACACAACGAAGGTACTGTGTAGGGTCTGACAGTTGAAAGATCGTCAGACACAACGAAGGTCCTGTGCAGGGTCTGACAGTTGAAAGATCGTCAAACACAACGAAGGTACTGTGTAGGGTCTGACAGTTGAAAGATCGTCAGACACAACGAAGGTACTGTGTAGGGTCTGACAGTTGAAAGATCGTCAGACACAACGAAGGTACTGTGTAGGGTCTGACAGTTGAAAGATCGTCAGACACAACGAAGGTACTGTGTAGGGTCTGACAGTTGAAAGATCGTCAGACACAACGAAGGTACTGTGTAGGGTCTGACAGTTGAAAGATCGTCAGACACAACGAAGGTACTGTGTAGGGTCTGACAGTTGAAAGATCGTCAGACACAACGAAGGTACTGTGTAGGGTCTGACAGTTGAAAGATCGTCAAACACAACGAAGGTACTGTGTAGGGTCTGACAGTTGAAAGATCGTCAGAAACAACGAAGGTACTGTGTAGGGTCTGACAGTTGAAAGATCGTCAAACACAACGAAGGTACTGTGCAGGATCTGACAGTTGAAAGATCGTCAAACACAAGAGTCTAGAATGTCTGCCCTATGTGTCGTCTTTGGCTCCAAGGACAATAGCTAGATCATTGCTATATATAAAGTCTGTAACAGTTCGTTACACAGAATAAATAGTAAACTAATGACTATAGTAAACGTCGTTTAGAAGGCAGGAGGTAGATACTAAGACATGATCTGTACAGACCAGATAAAAAATTGAAAAGAGATGGAGAAATAGCAGTCTCTTACAAGCATCTTCGTCATCATCATCATCGGATTGTAAGTCCATTACAGAAAGATGCAATCACCACAGCTCGTCAGAAAGAATCTGTCTCTAGCCAGTTTTCCCACTGCTTCTGTTGTCATTTTCAAAGTCTCACTAATGTCTCGAAAAACGCCTTTGTTTTGGTCTTCTCCTGTCTCGTCTATTTTTAATCATGCCTTCTACTTTTTTTTTTTAATTTTCAGCCCACTGTGTCTTTGACATGCCTTTAAAACTGTAATCGTCTCTACAGGATCTTGTTTATAAACTAGTTCTTGTCAACATTAAGATTTTAAAATATGTCTTCATTTCTCCTTTTCATTATCCAAGGTATGCTATGGATTTTTCTGCAGTATTTTGTTTGCAATTATTTTTGTTTCCAATACAATGTAGCAGGAAGACAAAATAAGAAGTTAAAGTACAGTTACAATGCGATCAAACGGACCACACCTGATACCGCTTGATTGTAATCCAAATTTTCATTTTCTTTTTTTACTCAGTGGGTCTACTACACAGTGTGCACAATTCTTAAAAGCACGATTTTTTTTTTTTAAGTAGCAATAATACATAACAAAATAATATTAAAGGGCGCATTACATGCTTTGTCCCAGTAGCTGGCAACATACTATACGCCACTGCCTGTATGGAGCGTTAGTAGCGTAAAGGTAGAGGGCTAGTATCTGAATCGAGTGGACACGAGATCGCCCACAGCTTGTCGCCCCTCAGTTCACCCGTCAAGAAAGATAATAGGTTTCTGGATCAGTGAGGTAGAGAAAGTAAAAATAATAGCTAAGAAAACCACTGGTCTCTTCAACTCTTAACGTTCTTGCTGTACTGGAAGTTTAAAACTTCACTTCTCCACGAAATTATAGTGTTTTGAGTGTCACTCTCTAACCTTATTTAGAGCGGTGTCGTGTATAGAGTCATAAACATCTCGACTTCTAGAACGGGTCTCAGACAACGTAGTCTATTATTTTCTCGTGTGAATGAACATATGCAGCTGTGTTCTTGTCCTGTATGTCACTTTGTTTGTACTTGTTTATGTAGCTTTCATTGCGCGCTAGCATCAACACATTCATGCAATCAGATACTTACTACCAACAATATCAATGATACGGCTTGTCACGACTTAATCTTCCTCTTCACCGTCCAATTGCCAGTAAATGGCCATTGTGACCGAATCAAACGACTAAAGAGAAGAGGCCAAAATCTGGTCTTTGTGGCGAGAAAATTCATAGTTCTGTCAACCAATGTCAATAAGAACAGCATATTTTCTGTCAACTCTTAGCTAATAAGAACAGGGCATGTTCAACCAATGTTAATAAGAACAGTATATGTTATGTCACCAATGTTAATAAGAACAGTATATGTTATGTCACCAATGCTAATTAGAACAGTATGTCAACCATGTTAATAAGAACAGGGCATGTTCTGTCAAGCAATGCCCATGAAAACAGTATATTTCTCTCAACCAATACCCAAACAAATTTCAATCCGTGAATGTGTAAAATTTCAGGAACCATGAAGAAAGAGTGATTGCCAGGAACTGTACTGCCAACAGTTCCCTCTTAACCACGGGAACTGTAATATTGTTATATTGCAACTCATCGTTCAATAACACACATCTCTCGCCAACAGAACAACTGTGGAGGGCACACTCCTTTGTAATAGCGGCATCGGCTATAAATTGCAAGTAGCTGACAAGTGAAAGGGATTAGGTCATCTATTGTACTAATAAGTTTATGACACTTCGTGTGTTGTCACGTTGTGACCATCAGTTTCGTATAATGATTTCTGACAAGATTATTGAAACAATCCTAGCATCAAAGTGCTGCTGTAATGAGAATATGAAGACGGAGATGACCGATGACAGGAATCCTAGCATCAAAGTGCTGCTGTAATGAGGATATGTAGAAAGAAATAATTGATGACAGGAATCCTAGCATCAAAGTGCTGCTGTAATGAGGGTATGTAGAAGGAGATGACTAATGGCATGAATCCTAGCATCAAAGTGCTGCTGTAATGAGGGTATGTAGAAGGAGAGCACTAATGACAGGAATCCTAGCATCAAAGTGCTGCTGTAATGAGGGTATGTAGAAGGAGATGACTAATGACTGGAATCCTAGCACCAAAGTGCTGCTGTAATGATGGTATGTATTAGGAGATAACTAATGACAGGAATCCTAGCACCAAAGTGCTGCTGTAATGATGGTATGTATAAGGAGATGACTAATGACAGGAATCCTAGCATCAAAGTGCTGCTGTTATGAGGGTATGTATAAGGAGATGACTAATGACAGGAATCCTAGCATCAAAGTGCTGCTGTTATGAGGGTATGTAGAAGGAGATGACCGATGACAGGAATCCTAGCATCAAAGTGCTGCTGTTAGGAGGGTATGTAGAAGGAGATGACTAATGACAGGAATCCTAGCATCAAAGTGCTGCTGTAATGAGGGTATGTATAAGGAGATGACTGATGACAGGAATCCTAGTATCAAAGTGCTGCTGTAATGAGGGTATGTATAAGGAGATGACTAATGACAGGAATCCTAGCATCAAAGTGCTGCTGTAATGAGGGTATGTATAAGGAGATGACCGATGACAGGAATCCTAGCATCAAAGTGCTGCTGTAATGAGGGTATGTATAAGGAGATGACTAATGATTGGAATCCTAGCATCAAAGTGCTACTCTAATGAGGGTATGTATAAGTAGATGACTAATGACAGGAATCCTAGCACCAAAGTGTTGCTCTAATGAGGGTATGTATAAGGAGATGACTAATGACAGGAATCCTAGCATCAAAGTGCTGCTCTAATGAGGGTATATATAAGGAGATGACTAATGACTGGAATCCTAGCATCAAAGTGCTGCTGTAATGAGGGTATGTAGAAGGAGATGACTAATGACAGGAATCCTAGCACCAAAGTGCTGCTGTAATGAGGGTATGTAGAAGGAGATGACTAATGACAGGAATCCTAGCATCAAAGTGCTGCTGTAATGAGGGTATGTATAAGGAGATGACTAATGACTGGAATCCTAGCATCAAAGTGCTGCTGTAATGAGGGTATGTATAAGGAGATGACTAATGACAGGAATCCTAAGATCAAAGTACTGCTGTAATTAGATCATTTGCGAGATACATTAAGATGATCATTTACTGGAATTTGACTTGCAGTGTTAGATGTTCTATAAATAAACGTATCCGTGTTCGATGTTTCCTATCTAGAACCTATAGCACCCTCAACAGTCTTACTTCATCAGGCTTAGCATTCACCAGTATCTCCCTCCCCCTCCCCCCCCCCCCCCCTTTTATAATATTATGCTATTATCACACTTGATACAAAAGATCTTTCCAAAAATGTTCAAAACGTCATTGAAATCAGTCGCAGCCGTGTACCTATCTCACCTCTCCAGTTTGTCATAAATGAATTACTGGTCGAAGTTGAACACGATAAACGTATCATATCCTCCAAGCTGTGATCTGCCTAGCAAGGTGTGTATACCTGTCACGCCAAATAGTTAGCACAAACCGTGTTAGGTATCTTGTCCTTCCTTTTTTTTTTCTACATTTTCTGCTGAAGCGGATTTACAAGTACTTCCTTCTGACTTATAAACCAGTCCATGATTCGCAGGATATGATTTTTTGGGTAAGCAGAATAGACTTAAAGAAAGCATATAATTTAACATTAAATGACTCCATACTTGTGTTTGAGACATTCAAAGTGCAACATTTAACTTGACTTTTCGTACGTTCACCTACTTATCGTTCAGAACTGTCGAAGGTGTTTCTGTGTGGTATGTAAATCTGTTGTCATATTTTTTTTTATACGTCAGAGGACACTAATAATCTTCAACAGCTCTCTGGTATAGAACTTTAACTAACACAGCTCGCTGGTATAGAACTTTAACTAACACAGCTCGCTGGTATAGAACTTTAACTAACACAGCTCGCTGGTATAGAACTTTAACTAACACAGCTCGCTGGTATAGAACTTTAACTAACACAGCTCGCTGGTATAGAACTTTAACTAACACAGCTCGCTGGTATAGAACTTTAACTAACACAGCTCGCTGGTATAGAACTTTAACTAACACAGCTCGCTGGTATAGAACTTTAACTAACACAGCTCGCTGGTATAGAACTTTAACTAACACAGCTCGCTGGTATAGAACTTTAACTAACACAGCTCGCTGGTATAGAACAACTAACACAGCTCGCTGGTATAGAACTTTAACTAACACAGCTCGCTGGTATAGAACTTTAACTAACACAGCTCGCTGGTATAGAACTTTAACTAACACAGCGGGCGTCGAACCATTTCGGTCAAACAAGCTCAAACACCCAATCACCGCTGCAGCACCTTATATCAACTTGTTAAAAAAACAACATCTTAATAGCACTTAAACGACATATTTAACTTGTTATATAGATTACTATCATATAAAACTATCGTTTTAGGTATCAATTCAATAGATCAGTGTCATTTTTTACATTGAATTTTTTTTTTGTAACTGAATCAAATTACATTGTGATATTTCTATTATGTAACAAAGTGAATGGAAAGAATGAACTTGTTTCATCCTCATTCTTCTTCCTCTTCTTTCCTTCCTCATTTGCCTTTCAGCGTCGAGGGGAGATATAATTTGCAGTCTTTTGCTCTTCTGTTCAACTCTGCTGCTATGTTTCCTAGTTCTTTTAATATTCCATCGATCGATCTATTTCGTGTTCGACCCTTGGGTCTGATATTCGCGCAACGTTTATTGAGGGCTCGTTATGTTGTGTTTTGATCTTTCTGCCCTGTCACGTGGCCAAACCATTTTATCTGTTGTTTCTTTATATATTCTATGGCGGGGGCTATTCCTAGATTTTATACATATATTCTTTTTTTGAAGAGTGTGCATGTCTTTGTGTGATTAAGGAAATAGAATCGAGTTGAGTAGTTTCCAGGAAAAGGAGTAAAACAGAAGCCAGAGAACTATCACCATTCAACAAATATACATCTCGTTGTGTACGTTAAGTTGATAATATCATCACCATTATTTTCAGATGCTCTTATACTGATCAAAGAATTGTCACTTCCACTTCTTTGTTTGCTTCTCACAGTTCTCAAGGCCTTGCTAAGTTATTTATTTTACCTCACTATTTTAGTATGCCGCTCTCTTCTTCTGTGCTTACTCTTTCTTTCACTATCTTAGAATTAAGCTCTATTCTTCTTGTGCTTCTCTCTTCTTCTCACTATCTCAGTATACTGCTCTATTCTTCTTGTGCTTCTCTCTTCTTCTCACTATCTCAGAATTAAGCTCTCTTCTTCTGTGTTTACTCTTCCTTTCACTATCTTAGTATACAGCTCTCCTCTTTTGTGCCTACTCTTACTTTCACTATCTTAGTATGTCGCTCTCTTTTTCTGTGCTTCTCTCTTCTTCTCACTATCTCAGTATACTGCACTATTCTTCTATGCTTACTCTTCTTTCACTATCTTAGAATTAAGCTCTCTTCTTCTGTGTTTACTCTTCCTTTCACTATCTTAGTATACAGCTCTCCTCTTTTGTGCCTACTCTTACTTTCACTATCTTAGTATGTCGCTCTCTTTTTCTGTGCTTCTCTCTTCTTCTCACTATCTCAGTATACTGCACTATTCTTCTATGCTTACTCTTCCTTTCACTATCTTAGAATTAAGCTCTCTTCTTCTGTGTTTACTCTTCCTTTCACTATCTTAGTATACAGCTCTCCTCTTTTGTGCCTACTCTCACTTTCACTATCTTAGTATGTCGCTCTCTTTTTCTGTGCTTCTCTCTTCCTCTCACTTTCCCTCACTTTTCATTTAAAATTCTCCACAACCTGTCATCTAAAATTTTTCACCTCTATCTCTCTATTTCGCTGTTAAACCTCGAACATTCTCTATGCCTCTATCTCTCTATTTGGCTGTTAAACCTCGAACATTCTCTATGCCTCTATCTCTCTATTTCGCTGTTAAACCTCGAACATTCTATATGCCTCTAACTCTCTATTTCGCTGTTAAACCTCGAACGTTCTCTATGCCTCTATCTCTCTGTTTCGCTGTTAAACCTCGAACATTCTATATGCCTCTATCTCTCTATTTGGCTGTTAAACCTCGAACATTCTATATGCCTCTATCTCTCTATTTCGCTGTTAAACCTCGAACATTCTCTATGCCTCTATCTCTCTATTTCGCTGTTAAACCTCGAACATTCTATATGCCTCTATCTCTCTATTTCGCTGTTAAACCTCGAACTTTCTCTATGCCTCTATCTCTCTATTTCGCTGTTAAACCTCGAACATTCTCTATGCCTCTATCTCTCTATTTCGCTGTTAAACCTCGAACATTCTCTATGCCTCTATCTCTCTATTTCGCTGTTAAACCTCGAACATTCTCTATGCCTCTATCTCTCTATTTCGCTGTTAAACCTCGAACATTCTCTATGCCTCTATCTCTCTATTTCGCTGTTAAACCTCGAATTCTATATGCCTCTATCTCTCTATTTGGCTGTTAAACCTCGAACATTCTATATGCCTCTAGCTCTCTATTCGCTGTTAAACCTCGAACATTCTATATGCCTCTATCTCTCTTTTTGGCTGTTAAACCTCGAACATTCTCTATGCCTCTACCTCTCTATTTCGCTGTTAAACCTCGAACATTCTCTATGCCTCTACCTCTCTATTTCGCTGTTAACCTCGAACATTCTATATGCCTCTATCTCTCTATTTCGCTGTTAAACCTCGAACATACTCTATGCCTCTATCTCTCTATTTCGCTGTTAAACCTCGAACATTCTCTATGCCTCTATCTCTCTATTTCGCTGTTAAACCTCGAACATTCTATATGCCTCTATCTCTCTATTTCGCTGTTAAACCTTGAACATTCTCTATGCCTCTATCTCTCTATTTCGCTGTTAAACCTCGAACATTCTCTATGCCTCTACCTCTCTATTTCGCTGTTAAACCTCGAACATTCTCTATGCCTCTACCTCTCTATTTCGCTGTTAAACCTCGAACATTCTCTATGCCTCTACCTCTCTATTTCGCTGTTAAACCTCGAACATTCTCTATGCCTCTACCTCTCTATTTCGCTGTTAAACCTCGAACATTCTCTATGCCTCTACCTCTCTATTTCGCTGTTAAACCTCAAACATTCTCTATGCCTCTACCTCTCTATTTCGCTGTTAAACCTCGAACATTCTCTATGCCTCTATCTCTCTATTTCGCTGTTAAACCTTGAACATTCTCTATGCCTCTATCTCTCTATTTCGCTGTTAAACCTCGAACATTCTCTATGCCTCTATCTCTCTATTTCGCTGTTAAACCTCAAACATTCTCTATGCCTCTACCTCTCTATTTCGCTGTTAAACCTCGAACATTCTCTATGCCTCTATCTCTCTATTTCGCTGTTAAATCTCAAACATACTCTATGCCTCTATTTCTCTCACATAAGCGCGCGCTCTTTCTCTCTTACTTTATCTCTGTCTCAATCATCTGTCATTCTTTCTTCTTTCGTATCTCAATCTTGTATAAAAGTCATTAATTTCAGCTTGTACTATCATATTTCAGCTTGTACTATCATATTTCAGCTGGTAATATCATATTTCAGCTGGTAATATCACATTCCACATCGCGCTGTCACATTTAGCCATGTTCTATCATGTGATATAATTGTTAGGCCGTGCTGAGTGTGTGCGTGCGCGCGCGCGCGCGTTTCGTTGTGGCTACATCGTTCTTATAGCCGTCATTTTTGACGTTTAGTAATAATCTTGCTTGCAATCCATTCTCATCTGAGTCTCGTGGCCTAATTCAGGGAAGATGAACAAATGACTGCTGTACGTTCCTTGCTGTGCCTTATCGATAACATATGGTCACCAAACTCAATACTTAAAATGCGCGAGCGAGTCGATGCTTCTGGTGCTGTAGTGATGGTTCTATGTTTCAGCTGAAGTGTAAGCAGTACTACTGTGACATCGGATGCTAATGTTGATAAAGATGATAATGTTATTTATGCACAGCTGCTGCTTTCATCACAAAGTGGTATTTTCGTTATTATTATCATCATCATCATCATCATCATCATCATCATCATCATCATCATCAAATTACCATGCCTGCCTGCGTAGGTGATCATGTCTCTCCACAACTTTCGGCCTCGAGATTTATTTATCATTTCTGTTGTTGACATTCTGCCAAGCCATTCACTTAATGTATCTGGTATCTTTTCTCTTTGCTTCCCTCTAACTCTTCGTCCCTCAATTTTCCAAATGGTTACAACATATTTCAGCTGTTCCCTTCTCATTACTTGGCCCAAAAAAATGATGATTGTTTCTTCCTAATATTGGAAATTATCTCTCTTTTTGCTTTGGCCTCTTCAGAACGTTTTATTACTCTTCTTAGCTGTCAAGAGTACTCTCAACATTCTTCTGTAACATTTCTACAGCCTCCTGTGATTTTATTGCCTATTGTCCATGATTCACATCCATATGTTAAGCCTGCTCTACATAACATTTAAGAACTCTTTTCTTGTTTCTATTGTCAAAAATTGATTGCACAGTATCTTCTTCATTTTTTTAAAAGCTGCTTTGCCTGAACCATTCTGCATCTCACCTCTGTTGTACATCTACCATCTGAGGTTAACATTGTTCCCAGATATTTAAATTCTACATTTAGCTGTTTTAATATTTTTCCACTCGTCTTTATTGTTCATTGCCGTGATGTCTTTTTATTTGTTGCTATCTTTACTTCTTCTTTTTGCTATTGAGACTTGAGTCCTTTATTTTGCTTTCCTTCACTGCAATGTCTAACATTTCTTGTAACTCGTTTTCACTCTTAGCGATTAAAACTGTATCATCAGCATACCTTAGATTATTTATATTATGACCCCCAAATGTTATTCCAGGCATGCCCCATATGGATCTTAAAATAATTCACTATACATATTAAATAGATCAGGTGACAGCACACAACCTTCCCTAACACGCTGTTTTATTTGTTGAAACATTCCCAATGGATTTTCAGTTCTTATGGCCGATGTTTGCTGCCGGTACACGTTCTTTATTATTCTTAGATCTTTGTTGTCTACGTTTATGCCTTCTAAAATTTTGATTATTTCTTGGTGAATTACTTTATCAAATGCTTTGGTATAATCTATGAATCATAGGTATAGATATGTTTTCACCTCTATGGCTCTTTCTGCTAAAGATCTTATGATGTAGATGACATTGTTCGCACATTTACCTCCAACAAAACCACACTGTTATCACTAATTTCTGGAATGATTTAAAGCATTTGTGGGTGCAAATGCCCAAAATCTCCTACATTCTGATCATTATTATAACTTAATTAATAGGGGGGGAGGAGGGGGTGCGGGGGTGTTGTTAGGCTTGTGACACCACAGGAAAAGGTTATTTTCTTGACCTTGATTAATTTGAGTATCCGCGGCAGCTCAGTGGTTAGTGAACTGGACTTCAAAGGACGAGAGTTAGGGTTCGATCCAGCCGACGGCCTCCAGGTTCACCCAGCTTTAAATGGGTGCCGAATGTTTTTTTTTTTTTTTTTTTCTTCTTCCTCTTCTGGGAAAGTAAATCGTCACGGGCGTAATACCGACCACATTACCCCACAAACCATGTGCCGAAGGTATATAAAAATGATGGTCACTAACACCATATTCCCTATACGCCACTTGGCCGTGACGGGGGGCACTTTGCTATCTTCATTAATTTGTCTCAACGGTATTTTGGTAGATCGTCGCTGAGGAGAATGAACGTTTAAAAAAGGGACACTATCTGTCGTGAAAAGTTCATGTTATTGAGAATAAATATAACTTCTTCTAATTAAATGGGATGAATCATTTTAGAATCACTTACAAGTTCTTTTCTTTTTTTTTTTAAAGAAATGAGTAGAATTAAAATATAGGTTATGTTAGCAGCTGTTTGTGTAGTTGATGATAACAATAATTGTTATGGATAAAGATAGTAATAATAGGGACGTTGCTGATGATGATGTTAACGACACTTGTGCTTTTAGAGTTTTTAAAACTTTTATTCGCAAATAAATGCTTAGTTATTTATAGCTATGTTAGGTTGATATCTAATGGGAGTAACGCTTACTTATGGTAGTTGTGTTAGGTTGGATATCAAATGGGAGTAATTTCTTAGTTATTACAGTTGTGTTAGGTTGAAATCTAATGGGAGTAACGCTTAGTTATTACAGTTGTGTTAGGTTGATATCTAATGGGAGTAACGCTTAGTTATTACAGCTGTGTTAGGTTGATATCTAATGGGAGTAACGCTTACTTATGGTGGTTGTGTTAGGTTGGATATCAAATGGGAGTAATTTCTTAGTTATTACAGTTGTGTTAGGTTGAAATCTAATGGGAGTAACGCTTAGTTATTACAGTTGTGTTAGGTTGATATCTAATGGGAGTAACGCTTAGTTATTACAGCTGTGTTAGGTTGATATCTAATGGGAGTAACGCTTACTTATTACAGTTGTGTTAGGTTGATATCTAATGGGAGTAACGCATAGTTAGTACAGTTGTGTTAGGTTGATATCTAATGGGAATAACTGCTTAGTTAGTACAGTTGTGTTAGGTTGATATCTAATGGGAGTAACGCATAGTTATTACAGTTGTGTTAGGTTGATATCTAATGGGAGTAACGATTAGTTATTACAGTTGTGTTAGGTTGATATCTAATGGGAGTAACGCTCACTTATTACAGTTGTGTTAGGTTGATATCTAATGGGAGTAACGCTTACTTATCGTAGTTGGGTTAGGTTGGATATCAAATGGGAGTAACTACTTAGTTATTACAGTTGGGTTAGGTCGATATCTAATGGGAGTAACGTTTTGTTATTACAGTTAGGTTAAGTTTATATCTAATGTGAGTAAAGCTTAGTTATTACTGTTAGGTTAGGTTGATATCTAATGTGAGTAAAGCTTAGTTATAACAGTTAGGTTAGGTTGATATCTAATGTGAGTAAAGCTTAGTTATTACAGTTAGGTTAGGTTGATATCTAATGTGAGTAAAGCTTAGTTATTACAGTTAGGTTAGGTTGATATCTAATGTGAGTAAAGCTTAGTTATTACAGTTAGGTTAGGTTGATATCTAGTTACATTGTTGATGATAATGATGAGGGTACTTGTGACAATGTTGATGATAATGATGAGGGTACTTGTGACAATGTTGGTGATAATGATGAGGGTACTTGTGACAATGTTGGTGATAATGATGAGGGTACTTGTGACAATGTTGGTGATAATGATGAGGGTACTTGTGACATTGTTGGTGATAATGATGAGGGTAATTGTGACATTGTTGGTGATAATGATGAGGGTAATTGTGACATTGTTGGTGATAATGATGAGGGTACTTGTGACATTGTTGGTGATAATGTTGAGGGTAATTGTGACATTGTTGATGATATTGATGAGGGTAATTGTGACATTGTTGATGATAATGATGAGGGTATTTGTAACATTGTTGGTGATATTGATGAGGGTAATTGTGACATTGTTGATAATAATGATGAGCGTAGTTGTGACATTGTTGATAATAATGATGAGCGTAATTGGAACATTGTTGGTGATATTGATGAGGGTAATTGTGACATTGTTGGTGATATTGATGGGGGTAATTGTGACATTGTTGATGATAATGATGAGGGTAATTGTGACATTGTTGATGATAATGATGAGGGTAATTGTGACATTGTTGATGACATTGATGAGGGTAATTGTGACATTGTTGGTGATATTGATGAGGGTAATTGTGACATTGTTGGTGATATTGATGAGAGTAATTGTGACACTGTTGATGATAATGATGAGAGTAATTGTCATATTGTCACAATCACCCTCTATGAGTAATTGTTGTGATTTTACTATGGCTTTAGTGTTGGTAATTGTGACATTACTGTGGCATTAGTACTGGTCATTGTGACTTTACTGTTGCATTAGTACTGGTGATTGTGACTTTACTGTGGCATTAGTGCTGGTGATTGTAACTTTACTGTGGCATTAGTGTTGGTGATTGTGACTTTACTGTGGCATTAGTGTTGGTGATTGTAACTTTACTGTGGTAGTAGTGTTGGTGATTGTGACTTTACTGTGGTATTAATGTTGGTGATTATGACTTTACTGTGGTATAAGTGTTGGTGATTGTGACTTTACTGTGGTATTAGTGCTTGTGATTGTAACTTTACTGTGGTATTAGTGTTGGTGATTGTGACTTTACTCTGGTATTAGTGGTTGTGATTGTGACTTTACTGTGGTATTAGTGTTGATGATTGTGACTTTACTGTGTTTATTAGTGCTTGTGATTGTGACTTTACTGTGGCATTAGTGTTGGTGATTGTGACTTTATTGTGGTATTAGTGGTGGTGAGTGTGACTATACTGTGGCATTAGTGTTGGTAATTGTGACTTTACTGTGGTATTAGTGTTGGTGATTGTGACTTTACTGTGGCATTAGTGTTGGTGATTGTGATTTTACTGTGGTATTAGTATTGTGATTGTGACTTTACTGTGGCATTAGTGTTGGTGATTGTGACTTTACTGTGGCATTAGTGTTGGTGATTGTAACTTTACTGTGGTAGTAGTGTTGGTGATTGTGACTTTACTGTGGTATTAATGTTGGTGATTATGACTTTACTGTGGTATAAGTGTTGGTGATTGTGACTTTACTGTGGTATTAGTGCTTGTGATTGTAACTTTACTGTGGTATTAGTGTTGGTGATTGTGACTTTACTCTGGTATTAGTGGTTGTGATTGTGACTTTACTGTGGTATTAGTGTTGATGATTGTGACTTTACTGTGTTTATTAGTGCTTGTGATTGTGACTTTACTGTGGTATTAGTGGTGGTGACTTTACTGTGGTATTAGTGGTGGTGATTGTGACTTTACTGTGGTATTAGTGGTGCTGACTTTACTGTGGTATTAGTGGTGGTGATTGTGTATTTACTGTGGTATTAATGGTGATGACGTTACTGTGGCATTAGTGCTGGTGATTGTGACTTTACTTTGGCATTAGTGCTTGTGATTGTGACTTTACCGTGCTATTAGAGCTTGTGATTGTGACTTTACTGTGCTATTAGTGTTGGTGATTGTGACTTTTTTTTGGTATTAGTGTTGGTGATTGTGACTTTACTGTGGCATTAGTGCTGGTGACTTTACTGTGGCATTAGTGTTGGTTGTTGTGACTTTATTGTGGTGTTAATGTTTGTGATTGTGACTTTATTGTGGCATTAGTGTTGGTGATTGTGACTTTATTGTGGCATCAGTGTTGGTGATTTTGACTTTACTGTGGTATTAGTGTTGGTGATTGTGACTTTACTTTGGCATTAGTGTTGGTGATTTTGACTTTACAGTGGTATTAGTGTTGGTGATTGTAACTTTATTGTGGTATTAGTGCTTGTGATTGTGACTTTACTGTGGTATTAGTGCTGGTGATTGTGACCTTACTGTGCTATTAGTGTTGGTGACTGTGACTTTATTTTGGTATTAGTGTTGGTGATTGTGACTTTATTGTTGTATTAGTGTTGGTGAATGTGACTTTACTGTGGCATTAGTGCTGGTGATTGTGACTTTACTGTGCTATTAGTGTTGGTGACTGTGACTTTATTTTGGTATTAGTGTTAGTTATTGTGACTTTACTGTGGTAATAGTTTGGTGATTGTGACTTTATTGTTGTATTAGTGTTGGTGAATGTGACTTTACTGTGGCATTAGTGTTGGTGATTGTGACTTTACTGTGGCATTAGTGTTGGTGAGTGTGACTTTACTGTGGTATTAGTGTTGGTGATTGTGACTTTATTGTGGTATTAGTTTTGGTGATTGTGACTTTACTGTGGTATTAGTTTTGGTGATTGTGACTTTATTGTGGTATTAGTGTTGGTGATTGTGACTTTATTGTGGTATTAGTTTTGGTGATTGTGACTTTATTGTGGTATTAGTGCTGGTGATTGTGACTTTACTGTGGCATTAGTGTTGGTGAGTGTGACTTTACTGTGGTATTAGTGTTGGTGATTGTGACTTGCTGTGGCATTAGTGTTGGTGATTGTGACTTTACTGTGGCATTAGTGTTGGTGAGTGTGACTTTACTGTGGTATTAGTGTTGGTGATTGTGACTTTATTGTGGTATTAGTTTTGGTGATTGTGACTTTACTGTGGTATTAGTTTTGGTGATTGTGACTTTATTGTGGTATTAGTGTTGGTGATTGTGACTTTATTGTGGTATTAGTTTTGGTGATTGTGACTTTATTGTGGTATTAGTGCTGGTGATTGTGACTTTACTGTGGCATTAGTGTTGGTGAGTGTGACTTTACTGTGGTATTAGTGTTGGTGATTGTGACTTTGCTGTGGCATTAGTGTTGGTGATTGTGACTTTACTGTGGCATTAGTGTTGGTGACTGTGACTTTACTGTGGTATTAGTGTTGGTGATTGTAACTTTACTGTGGTATTAGTGTTGGTGATTGTAACTTTACTGTGGCATTAGTGTTGGTGATTGTGACTTTACTGTGGCATTAGTGTTGGTGATTGTGAATTTACTGTGGCATTAGTTTTGTTGATTGTGACTTTACTGTGGCATTAGTGTTGGTGATTGTAACTTTATTGTAGTGTTAGTGTTGGTGATTGTGAATTTACTGTGACATTAGTTTGTTGATTGTGACTTTACAATGATATTAATACTGGTAATTGTGACTTTACTGTGGAGAAAAAAAAATAAAATGTTAAATACTACACAAGGCCGGGAGTAGAGCTGCAGAGAACATGTAAAATGAAAATTTAACGGTATAAAGCAGCTAAACTGATAGTGAAACAAGTCAAACTACAACGCTTCGGCAAAATGATTCATCAGGGACAAAACAACACGATGCTAATCTGAAATGACAAATACAAAAGTAAAATAAACAGTGATCTCAAAGTGAAAACGACGGAACAAGAACGGTGGCCAGGATGTAGCTGCCTGTTGGTCACATGATAACTGGACAATAGGGTATTAAAAGTAAAGGTTCCCTCCACGCCTTGCTAGGCGTTTGGGGAGTAAGGTGTTAGTGACCAAATTTTTTCTATAACCGCGGCATATTTTTGTGTGATGTGGTCGGTATCACGCCAGGCCGCCTTTACTTCCCAGAAAAAAATCTCTAGTACCACTTTTTAATGGCTGGGTGAACCCCGGAGCCTTTTCAGTCCGAAAAAAAATCCGCCACTGCTGTGGGTTGAACTCAGTCCCTTCTGGTTAGGAAGCTAGCACATTAACCACTCAGCCACCGAGGCTAATAGGCTATTACTGTGGTAATAATAATGGTGATTGTAACGTTTAAGTTAAGATGGTAATAATGTTAATGACGACGGGCAATATGATCATGTACTTTCTTTCTTCCCCAGGCAAAGGGACCTTGCTCGAAACCACCTTATTCGTGAGCAGGCAGTCTCGATGCTGGTACGTCCAGTGTGTTGATCACTAACTAGTAGTATCAGAAACTAACCTGTCAGACTACGAATAATCACTGCATGATGTTGTTGACTAACCTTAACCACATACTGAAACGATGACAACATATATGGCAGAGAATGCGCCATATTCTATAAGGGCTCTATAGATGACAGAGTGCGTCATTGTGTATGAAGGTACCCCAAAATGATGACAGAACGGCGCATTCTTAATGTGAACTAAAAATTCTTACTCATCGAAATACCATAATGCTTGAGTAATGAAATGGCTTACTTTATTAACACTTTGGACTCTTGAGTCATCAATATTTTGCTTGACCTTTCACCCCTTGACACTAGGGGTCAAATCGTATTTTTACACTTGTATTGCAGAAAAACAACAATAACTCGTTTATTTGTTCATTTATCGTATATTTTATTCGGAACAATTAATTCAATGTGGGTTTAATTTAGTTTTCCATTGTTAATTTAGGTAAATTTTGAACAATTATGCAAATTGAGTTATTGAGTTATTTGCGGGTCATCATCATTGCACTCCGAACATAATTATGCAAATATGTAGTTGTAGAGGAGACTGACCATATTGTTGCTCAATAATCAAGCAATTTATATGGTAATTATTCGATAAATTATTACATTAATTGCAAAAAAAGTATATAGAAAGTTTGGGAATTTTCTGAACTAGTCTTTAAGCCTACTGATTTAAATTAGAGACAATAAAAATTAAAACAGACAATTACTACTCTAGTGTTAGATGAAAGACTTTTGTCATATTTGTCTAAATCGAGGAATCATTTTTGCTGATCGATAGTTGTCAAACCATTTAAGAAAAATATTGAAATTTTTAGTTTGTTTCCCAAGAAACGAAGTAGTTTTTCTCGTAGTTTTTATATAGCAACAAATAGTGACTAATAGTCGTACTATGTTCTTCTGTGCATGGCTAAAGAGACTGCTGTGTCGACGGCTGCTAACTCTGGTGCTCTTCTCATATTTCCTTATGATCCTGCTGTTTGTTTTAAGCCTAGACCTTGCCGAGCCGGAGTCACAACAGGAAGAGTCGTTCGGGCTGCTGTTTCCAGAAGCAACGTTCAACATTAAGCGTGGCTTGATTTCCAACCGTTCGTCTAACGGACGCAGAAAGAATATCTTAAAAAATCAAGCACACAACACATTTGCTGCTAATGCCTTTGATAATTCCGAGAACAGAAACATTGCGCTCAGATTTGTAGATCCCCTTCCTTTGTTAGAACCTTTAACTGACGATGAATTCATCAAAATGAAATCTGGAGATTTCGTTTCTCTTGGAGGAGATGCCTTTGTTTATTCTGCTTTCTTTGATGACAGAAAAGAACGTCGTTTTATCCGGATAATAGCGCTAATGTCGCAGGCGGCTACACGGGATTTCATTTACTGTTATTTCAACGAGTCACCTAAATCACGGCCAACAAAGTCGGAATTTTACCAAATGTGTGAGAATCATAATAATAAATACGGTGGGTACTTTTACTCGTGCCAGTACCAGAGAACAGCGTTAACAAAGTGATCAAGAAAATAACAATTTCTTATACCGAGGCGGGTCCGAGGGTAAATTTGCCGCTTCATTTTGTAAAACCACCTGAGCACAAATTAGCATATTTAAATTTATATCAGCAAGAATCTAGCGTTCAGGGTAACATGGAAATGAGAACTGAGAATGTGAAATTAAACGTGCCTTCAGTATCATTGAATGTCGACAGTTCCCCAGGAAACAATGAACAACCGCCTTCTCGTCCTACGATGTCTTTCGCAGTTTGTGTTTCCCCACTGTTTGGGAACATTTCTCTCCACAGGCTGGTAGAATTTGTGGAGCTGACCCGTCTCCTGGGGCCGATCACTTCATTTTCTACAACCACAGCGTGCCACAACATATCTCCAGTGTATTTAAGTACTATATGAAGAAGAACATCGTGTCAGTTATACCGTGGACATTGCCACCGGAAGTGACAAACTCGGTCTGGTACCACGGCCAGCTTCTGGCCAACAATGATTGTCTCTACAGAACAATGCCTCACTTTGACCTTGTGTCTTTCCACGACATCGACGAATTCATCGTGCCACATTCCAACGATACTACTTGGAAAGAGGCATTCTCCTCGTTGCTGACAGACGACCGCTGCGGGTTCTCATTTCAAAGTGCTTTCTACGACCCTGGCGTTATGGAACCATCGGACAGCACATTACTAACACCAGTACTCACCGCTAAATCTGAGATGTACAGTAAGGTAGGAGAAGCTTTCTAACAGTTCTCAATTATTGCACATGCTTTTTTTAGTATCATTGAATTATTGAGTTCTTTGCGAGTCATCATCATTGCACTCCAAACATGTCCAAAAGTGCCCAGATCCCCACCTCAGCAAGTTCCGCAGTGTCCAGCCACTGACGACTCCAGTTTTGTGTTAGTTGATAAGTCTTCTTATACGCCCACTAAGTTTCTCATTTCTTTGTTGTTTTTGTGTGCATGTGTGTGTTCTTTTTAGCATCATTATTATCAAATACCATGCCTGAGTCGTTGACGACCATGTCTCTTCTCCTTTTTCTCCACTGCAGTTGATTCATTTCCGTAAAAGTTGTAACACTCTCGAATATCTTCATTTGGCTAACACTGTTCATTAAATTATATTTTCTTGTCATATTTGTTTACGAAGTCGAGACCCTTCCATCCATAGGTGTTGCCATTGAAGCTTTGTTTCCTTCCGTATACAGTTGTATCGTGTTCATTTTATTGTTTCCTGTACAATCAGTTTTGTTAGACATGAAGAGTCTTCTGTGAGTGTTTCTTCTCGGTCTGAAAAGGTAACTTGTGTGAACAACCGGACAGCTATTCCTGCCTTAAAGGCATCATCACTTCTACTGGGAAAATATCAATTACCTATAATTTGACAATGTCCATTACCTATACTGAGACAATGCCTATTATTTATACTGACACAATGTCTATTATTTGCACTAGAACAATATCAATAACTTAACTGGGACATGCCAATTATCTATACTGGGATAATGACTATTACTTATACTAGGACAATATAAATTACTTAAACTGGGACAATGTCAATTACTTATACATGGACAATGTTCATTACTTATACTGGTACAATGTCAATTATTTATCCTAGGACAATACCAATTACTTATCCTGGGACAATGTCCTTTAATATTCCGATACCCTCTTGCTGATGACGATGGTGGTGGTAACATAGTTACTATAGCTGTGAACTGGTCGCATTTGACAGCCCCTGGCATTTTGTCCGAAGCTCGCAGTGTTCCTCCGATTGTGTTAACTGTTGTATAGTGTGTTGGCTATGGTATGATGCATTGGAAAGTGATGACATCGTAGATCTAATAAACAGGAGAAGGGTTGTGCTAATGTTCAACTGCTTCTGTAGGGTGATGGCGGTGTCTGCAGTTTAGCTTCCGTAGTGGGTCAAGGTTGTCTTTCCTGTGCTACAGCGCGTTGTATTTTCATGTTGGTTACACATAAGACAACAATACGACTACTCACAATGCTGCTTACATCATTGACCATGACATATGAGTGATTCAACTTATTAGACATTCGTCTTACACAATTCTTATAGTCCTAGTGGTGTATATTTTAGAACATTTCTCAATTTGAAGTTCTTTATCTGATGCGCTCAATAGGTTAATACCGTTATTTATATGAACATTCTCTTCATACATCTTGTCAGTGACATTTCTAACATTCAATCTTTCATTTTATTTAAATAGTCTAACTCAGCTTGACTTATTCCTTTCCATTCTTTATCTACTTACTGTTATACTACACAATCATTGGGATCAATTAACTATATACATCTTTGGATCACTCATCATCATCATCATCATGTGCCTTGCCGGTTGGCGTAGGTGATCATGTCCCTCCACAATCTTCTATCTACAGCGCATCGTATCAGTTCTGTTGTTAACCATTTTCCATACCATGACACCAAGCTATCCAGTATTTTCTCTCGTTGTCGTCCGCGATCTCTCTTTCCTTTTATTTTGCCAGTTGTAACCAAGTATTCCAACTTTCCTCTTCTCATGATGTTCCCAAAAAATGTTGATTGCTTCTTTCTGATGTTTTTTAAGAGCTCCCTTTTTGTGTTGGCCTCTTTGAGAACTTCCTCATTGGTGTTTTTAGCTGTCCAGGGAACTTTCAATATTCTTCTGAGAAATCCCATCTCTGTGGCCTCTAATCGTCTTTTCATTTGTTTGTCTACTGTCTATGATTCGCTTCCATGGGTCAGAATTGGTTCTATATAGCACCGATGACCTCTCTTTCTCATTTTTATTGACATAGATTTGTTGCATAAGATATTTTTCATTTTCTGAAATGCTATTTTGGCCTGAGCTATTCTGCTTTTTATTTCTGTGGTGCATCTCCCATCTAATGTTATTATTGTGCCCAAGTATTTGAATCGTTGCATTGGAACACTAAAACTTGTTAATCTAACTTTGGAATACTTCTGAACTATGCTATGTCTTCATGACTAATATATCTAACTCTATTAGTATAATTTAGAAAGTATCGTTCTATTTGTTTTTTACATATATCAGCCATTGGCAGTCACAGAGCATAACTCTGAGTTGATAGTCACCACAGCTGGTCATAACGAAATCAGCAGAGCAAGCAATACATGGTATAGACACAATTGAGAAATTATTTATAAAAATGGAGTACGCATTATACTATTATACTGAGGAATTATCAAATTCCATTTGCTGCAAGAACATTTTTAATAACTTTAAATGAGATGCTGGAACAATAAGGGGAAAAAACTAAAATCGTGAAATAGAGTTTCTAACACACACTATGAGTAGTAGTGAAATAGAGTTTCTAACACACACTATGAGTAGTGGTGAAATAGAGTTTCTAACACACACTATGAGTAGTGATGAAATAGAGTTTCTAATAGACACTATGAGTAGTAGTGAAATAGAGTTTCTAATAGACACTATGAGTAGTGGTGAAATAGAGTTTCTAATAGACACTATGAGTAGTGGTGAAATAGAGTTTCTAATAGACACTATGGGTAGTGGTGAAATAGAGTTTCTAATAGACACTATGAGTAGTGGTGAAAAAGAGTTTTTAATAGACACTATGAGTAGTGGTGAAATAGTATTTCTAATAGACACTATGAGTAGTGTTGAAATAGTATTTCTAATAGACACTATGAGTAATGATGAAATAGTATTTTGAACATACACTATGAGTAGTGGTGAAATAGTATTTTGAATATCATCATCATCAAGTACCGGGCCTGCTGGCGTAGGTGATCATGTTTCTCCACAACTTTCGATCACGACAGTTATTTATAATTTCTGTTGTTGACCTTCTGCCAAGCCATTCTCTTAAGCTGTCTGGTATTTTTTTCTCTTTGCTGCCCTCTATCTCTTCGTCCCTCAATTTTTCCAGTTGTTACAATATATTCCATTTGTTCTCTTCTCATTACTTGGCCAAAAAATGATGATTGTTTCTTCCTAATATTGGAAATTAGCTCTCTTTTTGCTTTGACTTCTTTCAGAACATTCTCATTACTATTCTTAGCAGTCCATTTTGAACATCTATCTATCTATTGTCTTTTCGAGCCAAAGACAGCACATAGGGCAGAACTACCATCTCCCTTGCTGGCCAAAATGGCACATATTGCAGAGATCACTGCTTCTAAGATCTATGATTCTGTTTCCATAACAATACTTTTTACAATGACAGCTTGTCAAGTCATTGATCAACCCTCTTAGTCGCCTCTTACGACATGCCTGGAAGTCACAGTGTCACTATTCTTTACTTCACACACAATGAGGCACCGGTAACACACGGGGGATTTTGAAAATACACTGTGAGTAATGATGAAATAGTATTTTGAACTTACACTATGAGTAGTGATGAAATAGTATTTTGAATTTACACAATAAGTAGTGATGAAATAGTATTTTGAACATACACTATGAGTAGTGATGAACATACACTATGAGTAGTGATGAAATAGTATTTTGAACTTACACTATGAGTAGTGATGAACATACACTATGAGTAGTGATGAAATAGTATTTTGAACTTACACTATGAGTAGTGATGAAATAGTATTTTGAACTTACACTATGAGTAGTGATGAAATAGTATTTTGAACTTACACTATGAGTAGTGATGAACATACACTATGAGTAGTGATGAAATAGTATTTTGAACTTACACTATGAGTGACCTGTCACATCGATTAATGCAAATCTGATCTACGTTAAACAAAGTAATAGCATAATGGCTTCGTGCCAACTGTTAAATAATTGAAATGGAAATGTAGTGACCCAAAAAGAGGGAGACAATGAAATTCAATATTAAAACAAAGAGTTGTCATTTTTACAGCCGCATATTAATATAATTAAAGGAAACTACACAATGAAAAAGAAAAGCAAAGAAGTTTATAAAAAGGCTGATGCAACTAGGCATACTAATACTACTGAAAAGAGACCAGATAAAGATCATTAGTTTAGAGACTGATCGTGCAGATATAGATAACAATAGTGCAAGAAGCCATAATATTCATACAACAATATATTGAGTTTTTGAGTTATGTGCAGGTCATTATCATTACACTATGAACATGTCCATGGGTGCTCAGATCCCCTCCTCAGCAAGTCTCGCAGTGTCCAACGACTGACGACACGACAATGTATGTGTAGAGATATATGGAATATATAATGGAAAAAGTCACGAAATTCAATAAACATATTTATGTGGAGAGAGATAATAAACACAATAAGCCCCACTAGTCTACAAACAATGTTCACGTGGAAAGACATAATGATAAGCACAATGAGCCACAAGATTCAACACACAAAAAAACATTTGTTCATGTAGAGAGAGATAGCAAACACAATTTTAGCAGGATGGTTATAGCAATTCCAGTTTTTTTTTAAAAAAAAAATTACTTCAAAAATAAAAATAACTTGTGTGGTTCGGCTTGAGACTTCAGTATAAGACGTTACCTCCTCATGTCGAGGAGATTCATTCTGTACCTTCCAGACTAGCAGGCCGTCATAACAACCGCCCAATTCAACTGCTTATTTGAATTTGGTTCGCGGGCAGAAAGAACTGTTTCAAGTTCCTTATCGTACCAGAGATTCCGTTCTGTAATATACGGACATCTGTCTGCTAGAGTATCTTCTTCTTCTTCCTCTTTCCTTTCTTAATTCCCTTTCAGCGTTGAAGGGAGATATAATTTGTGGTCTTTTGCTTTTCTGTTGGCCTCTGCTGCTGTTATGTTTCCTACTGTTTCTAATATTCCATCAACACATCTTGTTCGTGGTCGACCTTTGAGTCTGATGTTCTCGTAACGTTTATTAAAGGTTCGTTGTGTTGTGCTTTGGTCTTTCTGTCTTATCACAAGACCAAACTATATTATATTTTTTTCCTTTATGTATTCTATAACAGAAGTTATTTTAGCATTTTTTTTCTCGGTTCTTAATTTCTAATCTCTTATCTCTCATGCTCTTTCCTGTCATGAGTCTAACACATTTCATTTCGGTTGTTCTTTACTTCCTGTTCTTGAGTCCAGAGTCCAGATTCTGCATTGGTAGCACAACGTTATGATAAAGATTATTTTATAGTGCGCCCGTTTTGCCTCAAGATGTATTTCCTTTTTGGATAAGGGGGTGATAGCTGTCTGATAAATTTAACAATTCTTATTGCATCTTGAGTCTATTTCTGCTGCTTGCTAATTGTCGCTTGTCACTAGACTTCCTGGATATTTAAATTCCCCCACTTGTCCTAAGAATTACCCACCTCTATCGCTATGTTGATGTTCTGTTTTTCTTGTTCAGAGTTCATGTTTTCTGTCTGGCTAGTGTTGATTTTCATAATATATATTGAGTGCCTGTGCGTTAAGTCTATTAAAGTGTTCTTGTAGGTCTTTTATTTTCCATTAGTGTCTGTAAATAGAAGCTCGTTAATATCCTCTGGGTTGGCTAACTTACATGTAGGTAATGAACAGTATCGGAGATAGTACGCAGTGTACTATTAATACACGATGTACAAAACTACATCTAGGCTAGTGATGTTGACAGACGATGTACAAAATTACATCTAAGCTATTACTGGACAGACGTTGTACAATATTACATCTAAGCTAGTACAGTTGACAGACGATGTACAATATTACATCTAAGCTAGTACAGTTGACAGACGATGTACAACATTACATATAAGCTAGTACAGTTGACAGATGATGTACACTATTATATTATATCTAAGCTAGTACAGTTGACAGACGATGTACAACATTACATCTAAGCTAGTACAGTTGACAGACGATGTACAATATTACATCTAAGATTGTACTGTTGACAGACGATGTACAATATTACATCTAAGCTAGTAAAGTTGACAGACGATGTACAACATTACATCTAAGCTAGTACAGTTGACAGACGATGTACAACATTACATCTAAGCTAGTACTGTTGACATACGATGTACAACATTACATCTAAGCTAGTACTGTTGACAGACAATGTACAACATTACATCTAAGCTAGTACTGTTGACAGACGATGTACAATATTACATCTAAGCTAGTACAGTTGACAGACGAGGTACAACATTACATCTAAGCTAGTACAGTTGAAAGACGATGTACAATATTACATCTAAGCTAGTACAGTTGACAGACGATGTACAACATTACATCTAAGCTAGTACTGTTGACAGACGATGTACAACATTACATCTAAGCTAGTACTGTTGACAGACAATGTACAACATTACATCTAAGCTAGTACAGTTGACAGACGATGTACAACTACATCTAAGCTAGTACAGTTGACAGACGATGTACAACATTACATCTAAGCTAGTACTGTTGACAGACGATGTACAATATTACATCTAAGCTAGTACAGTTGACAGACGAGGTACAACATTACATCTAAGCTAGTACAGTTGACAGACGATGTACAACATTACATCTAAGCTAGTACAGTTAACAGACTATGTACAACATTACATCTAAGCTAGTACTGTTGACAGACGATGTCCAACATTACATCTAAGCTAGTACTGTTGACAGACGATGTACAACATTACATCTAAGCTAGTACAGTTGACAGACGATGTACAATATTACATCTAAGATTGTACTGTTGACAGACGATGTACAATATTACATCTAAGCTAGTACAGTTGACAGACGATGTACAACATTACATCTAAGCTAGTACAGTTGACAGACGATGTACAACATTACATCTAAGCTAGTACTGTTGACAGACGATGTACAACATTACATCTAAGCTAGTATTGTTGACAGACAATGTACAACATTACATCTAAGCTAGTACAGTTGACAGACGATGTACAACATTACATCTAAGCTAGTACAGTTGACAGACGATGTACAACATTACATCTAAGCTAGTACTGTTGACAGACGATGTACAATATTACATCTAAGCTAGTACAGTTGACAGACGAGGTACAACATTACATCTAAGCTAGTACAGTTGACAGACGATGTACAACATTACATCTAAGCTAGTACAGTTGACATACGATGTACAACATTACATCTAAGCTAGTACTGTTGACAGACGATGTACAACATTACATCTAAGCTAGTACTGTTGACAGACAATGTACAACATTACATCTAAGCTAGTACAGTTGACAGACGATGTACAACATTACATCTAAGATAGTACAGTTGACAGACGATGTACAACATTACATCTAAGCTAGTACTGTTGACAGACGATGTACAATATTACATCTAAGCTAGTACAGTTGACAGACGAGGTACAACATTACATCTAAGCTAGTACAGTTGACAGACGATGTACAACATTACATCTAAGCTAGTACAGTTGACAGACGATGTACAACATTACATCTAAGCTAGTACTGTTGACAGACGATGTCCAACATTACATCTAAGCTAGTACTGTTGACATACGATGTACAACATTACATCTAAGCTAGTACAGTTGACAGACGATGTACAACATTACATCTAAGCTAGTACAGTTGACAAACGATGTACACCATTACATCTAAGCTAGTACAGTTGACAGACGATGTACAATATTACATCTAAGATTGTACTGTTGACAGACGATGTACAATATTACATCTAAGCTAGTACAGTTGACAGACGATGTACAACATTACATCTAAGCTAGTACTGTTGACAGACCATGTACAACATTACATCTAAGCTAGTACTGTTGACAGACGATGAACAACATTACATCTAAGCTAGTATTTTTGACAGACGATGTACAACATTACATCTAAACCAGTACTGCTGACTGACGAGGCATAGCATTGTGCATGTGCTAGTTCTGCTATGTAGACGATGTTCAAAATTGCTTCTAAACTAGTGTTGTTAAATATGATGTACAACATTACATCTAAACTAGTGTTGTTAAATATGATGAACAGCATTACATCTAACTAGTGTTGTTAAATATGATGAACAGCATTACATCTAAACTAGTGTTGTTAAATATGATGAACTGCATTACATCTAAACTAGTGTTGTTAAATGTGATGTACAGCATTATATCTAAACTAGTATTGTTAAATATTATGTACAACATTACATCTAAGCTGTTACTGTTGACAGACGAAGTACAGCATCGTCTCTAAACTAGCACTGCTGGCAGATAAGGTACAATATGGCATCTTAGCTGACACTTTTGTCAAACTTTTTTTATTACGACAACGAAGAATGAATTAACTTGAAACATATTGTGAAATATGCGAGTAAGATACATATAAGTGACTCCAAATTTTACTTTGCGCTGTGCCATTACACTCGAAAGCACCAAACCATCAGACAGTGTTGTCTTACGTGCTGTTTTGACAAGTGAATGTTCATCATGAAAAATGATGGTAATAGGTATTTATATGTGGACAGTACATTCAAGCAGGGTGTTTCGTGTCGGTCACAGTTTGAGATAATGTAAACTAATCACGAGGTCGCATGTCCTTTGTAGAACGTGCATTCACCACAGCCCGTCCTAAAGAATCTCTGTCTCTAGCCAGATCTCCCACAGAACATGCATTCACCACAGCCGTGTCTAAAAGAATCTCTATCTCTAGCCAGATCTCCCACAGAACATGCATTCACCACAGCCGTGTCTAAAAGAATCTCTATCTCTAGCCAGATCTCTCACAGAACATGCATTCACCACAGCCGTGTCTAAAAGAATCTCTATCTCTAGCCAGATCTCCCACAGAAAGTTGCATTCACTACAGCCCGTCTGAAAGAATATATTTCTAACCAGATCTCCCACTTCTTTATATTGCCATGTTTAAGGTCTCTTTGATGTCTTTAAACCACCTTTACCTTGATCTGCTCCTGGTGCGTCGCCCAGGAACCATGTCTTCCATTATTGTTCTTTTCAGCCTCCTGTGTCTTTTGATGTAGCCATAGTATTTTAATTTCCTCTGCAGAATTGCGTTTATAAACCAGTTTTTACAAATGGCATTTAACCTAGTAATATAATATGTTAGTCGATTCGGCCAGGACGTTTCTCGCTTGAACTTTTAAGCTCAAAATGCAGCAGGATATCCACATCGGACATCGATAACCTTGGTGGGCACATTTTCTTAGAAACCTGTTTGATCCATAAACTTCATTCTATCACAATAGTGTCTCTTCTTTCAAAGCTCGATATAAAAAAAATTACGTCATTGTTCTATTTTTAAGTTTCCATCGTCACACATTTTGACTTTCACACTCAGAAGAGTCTGTTTTACTTCCTAACAGTAAGTCAATGTTGACTCAACCTCACATGATCTGTCAGGATAGTTTTAACAATAGCTTCTTGACACTCTAATGGAGGTGGGCCCGCCCGGGTCATGACTCCCAGACATCGACCTCGTGCTGAATTGAATTCTAAAGCTTACAATATAGATTTGGCACAAAATAACTACACTTACTTTATGCAACACTTCTGATCGAATGTATGGTCTCTATTCGGTCGTATACTTACTTGTCTTAGCTTTAACCCAGCACATCAATAGCAAGGAGTGAAGATAACTTGTAGAAGTAAGAATAAAATAAGAGTAAAAGACACTGATAATAAGGAAATTAATCTAAACAACGTAAGAACAGAAGTGATGGCCTCAGACGAACAGAATCTATTAAAATAAAACAAAACAACAACAACAAAAACACAAGAGTGTCACGTGCTCAAATCCAAACATAGACGATGTGAATTTTTCAAAATTGGGCCCGTGGTTTCTTGGTGTCGTTACCTTCCCCTGGTCTCTGTGATATAAGATCTCGTGACAAGAACTCTCGGATAACCTAAAAAATAAAAAAAGACATTCCGTCTTCACTCGCGCACGTTAAAGAATCGTTGGCAGTTTGATATCAAAAAGAGCTGGCCAACAAATGGCCGCTGCCGGGCATTATTGTTAGGAAAAAAACCTACCTAGATCGATGAAATCCAGGCCGTGCTACAGAGTTCGTGCACGTAGTTCAAGGTTATCCTCAGAGTTTCTCGATAATTTGAGGGGACAATCGAATTCGTCTGGTGCAGTGATGAATATCCTAACATAAGGAAATATAACGTAACTAGATCAGTACTGAAATATATCAACATGTTATTATTATAATATCGTGATACAACGTGCTAAGACCGCAACAATCATGTCCATGCTCAGATGTCGAAGACTAAGATGGCTGGGGCACGTCCAGCGAATGGAAGAAAGCACATCTCCAGGCAAATACTATATGGTGAACTAATACACGGAAAAAGACAAATCGGCAAACCTAAACTACGATATAGAGATATCTGTAAATCATCTCTGAATGATTTGTCCATCTGTTAAAAAGACTGGGAACATCTGGCAAGTGGTCGCACATCATGGAGAGCATGTATAAGGAATGGTAACAACATTTAAGACTGTGCTAAGGCAAAACTTAGAAGATAGAAGACTCATGTAAAAGGATGGAAAACCCTGTGGATCAGTGGGCCTGACTTGTTCATTCTGTGGCCGTGTGTGTTTGTTAAACATTTGTAGAATTAGCCAAGAGAGAATCTGTTCGACAAAAACAAAGCCTAAAAAAAATACACAATTGCCTCCACTAGACCGTCTGACAAGACGAAAAGGGCCATATCATGACACAATGTTGAACTCAAATGGCAGACGCCGTTCTGAAATAAAATGCAACATTGTCCAAGGAAAGGCAGTAATATACATACATGAGAAGCCATGTTTAGTTCTGTTCTGTTGCGGTCATCATCTCTGAACTCGGAACGAATCCATAGGACAGAAATCACATACTGAAGCAAACATTCGTTTATAGAAGCGAGAGATAGGTCGTCAATGTTACCACCACATCATGCCATGTTGTACCGAAGTCATTTATGTAGAATTAATTAATGAGCAAAATCACCATTGGATGCTAAAGAAATGTAATTCGACAGAGAAGTGTTGCGAGTATCATGTACAGCTAATAGGGGTAACAAAGATGTTTTCTATGAGGCCAGTGCACGAAGAGGTGTTTAAATGCGAATTAGTACAAATAATTTATCTTCTTTGGCTCTGTCACGAGAAGAGAAAAGCGTGAAGAGGTAAGCAGGCAGGGGAAGACAAGAAACAAAGATATCAATATTCGGGCTTTGAAATAGATCAGCAGTAGAACTGGACACCCGTGAACACCAGGAACATATGAGAGGATCCCTTACTACCCTCGAGACATGGCACTGATGAAGATAGTCCACGAATTGGGCAGGTTTACACAGATAAAGGCAAACCAAACCGGAAATTTGGTTGCCCTGGTGCTGAACTTTTGTGGTTACATGGTCCAGCTATGTGTTTCATAGATAGAGGCAAACCAAACCGGAAATTTGGTTGCCCTGGTGCTGAACTTGTGTGGTTACATGGTCCAGCTATGTGTTCATAGATAAAGGCATTTGTAGGGAACGAGAGAAAGAATATTTAAGGAGAGATCCGCCCGGGAATAGTGAATGTAGATAAAGTATGGGCCAGACAGGATCACCTTGTGAAGAACGGCTACTGACTGAGCTAGGTCGATGGACTTTGTTATTGCCCATCCAGACTCAATGAGAGTCGATCACTGCTATAGTGCCGGACGTCAGAGAAGACGAAGATGAAGCAGAAGATTGGAAGGAGAAGAAGAGAAGGCGGGAAGAAAAAAAAAGAGATTTTGAAGAAAAATAGGTGGATGAGGAGAAGAAGAAGTAGATAATGAAGAAGAAAGCAATGCCACTGCATTTCATTATAAGCTGTCTCCTTCTGGCTTCTGTTAACTTCTCCTATATTGTAAGGTAAACTTGAAAGCTAACTGTCAACCTCCATACCTTCCCTAAAATAATCTATAGCATCCATTTCTAGAGGATAGTGAGTACAATTTGTGGGGCCTGCTGGGACGCGACTGCCTGTTAGAGGCGGGTCTCGCTCAGACAGATATCCACGATCTTTGTGTCGCTGTCATTAAGTTGCTTCAAAGTTGAGTCTAGGGGAAGATCCGGGTCTAAGATGGATCGCCAGAATCTTGTTCCATTTTGTAATAATTGAATAACAAATGTCAATTCTTTATGGTAAACATCATCATCATCAAGTACCGGGCCTGCTGGCGTAGGTAATCATGTCTCTCCATATTATCGATCTCGACAGTTATTTATCATTTCTGTTGTTGACCTTCTGCCAAGCCATTATCTTAAGCTGTCTTTTCTCTTTGCTTTCCTCTATTTTTTCGTCCCTCAATTTTCCCTGTTACAATATATTCCAACTGTTCTTTTCTCATTACATGGCCAAAAAATGATGATTGTTTCTTCCTAATATTGGAAATTAGCTCTCTTTTTTCTTTGGCCTCTTTCAGAACGTTTTCATTAATCTTCTTATCTGCCCATGGTATTCTCAACATACTTCTGTAAAACCACATTTCTACAGACTCCAGTGATTTTCTTGTTTGTTGTCTTATTGTCCATGATTCACATCCATATGTTAAGACTGACTCTACATAACGTTTAAAAACTATTTTTCTTAAAACTATGGTAAACATAGTTAAGTAATAAAGTCACTGTCATCATTCTAAACACGTCTGCGTGTATTTGTATCTCCACGATCTATTACGTCAACTATTCATTTCTTAACGCCAGACTGTTTTTTTATATTCATAACTAATCTATTTTTTCCATTATCATGTTTATTTCTTCAAGTTATTAACGTAGATCTTTAGTATTTTCTACTAGTAAGGCAGTATCATCTTCATATCTTAGGTTAGGTCAAGAAGTTTCTTCCTGCCGTTGTCTTCCTTTGTTTATATCTTCTTCCATCTTCTATCCGCGGCTACGATATTCTCAAGCGTATTTATTCTTATTACATGAACAAAGAAGGTAAACTTACTGTTTCTAATACTCTTCGTGAGTAATACCGACTACATTACCCCAAAAATCTTGTGCTGAAAGTCTGTAAAATGTATGGTCACTAACACCATATTCCCTATACGCCACTTGGTGTGACGGGGCTCTTTCCTTTTTTTTTTTTTTTTTTTTTTTTTTACTATTCTTTGTTTTAGCTCTGTTTTTTTATATTGTTTTGTTATTATAGTCTTTTCAGAAATTCATAATCACACCTGAATTAGTTTTGCGTGATAACCGCTTGTTATTTTGGTTTCAATTTTTGCATGCAATCTTAGAATATTGATGACGCAAAGATTTTGGTATTTTTTATTCCACAAACACAACAGATTTTGCACATCAGCGAATTCCTTTGATCTTTTATGACGATATCGCACAAGTTGATTCAAATTTTAGAGTTTACAGTAATCGTGTTAAATTTTCCAGTTTACTGCAATTCTTGTCAGAGGCGTATCTACATAGTGCTTAATTGTGGGTGTTGTTCGTTATGCGTATTTGCAAACATTAATTCAATTTATTACAATTAATCTTGTCCTTCGGTCACCAATAGACCCCAGGACGTCCTAACTGCAGCCTGAATTGAATTCATCTTAATTTTAATCATTCCGAATCTGACGATTCCAAGAGGTTGATAATCCTTACTGGCTGGACAAATAGTAATCCATCTCGTTTCCAGTACTCATCTTCCACCCGCAGCACATGTTCAACACACTTCTTCCAGAACGGAATGTCTATTTTTGAGAGAGACTCGCGTGTCAGAACTTCAACATCACACATTTTAAACGTCCTGTTCTGTTCTGCAACTTGTCCTTTGACGTGAGCCCAGACAAGTTCGATTGGATTAAGGTGCGCATGATATGCAGGGAGTCGAAGAGAGATGTAGCCGTATTTCTCAATGATTTTGTCAACATGGTACACCTTTTTCTTATTCGTATTCTTCACAAGTTGTAACAATTCGGGTTTTAAATATGTGTCGTCAAATTTGACATTTTCATTCGCAAGCCATGTCCTAATTTGCTCTTTTGTATTTGATGCAGTAGGCACTTTGTCTTCCTCTGATACGACATTGTGGTATGATGCATTATCCATGACTATGCATGAAGGACTCTCGAGGATTGGTATAAAATCGTTCTCCAACCAGTGCCTGAAAATGTTTCCATTCATTTCAGTATGTTAGTCCCTACCGTCGGTACTTTTTGTTTGGAAAATAAGTCCCGCATCATGGACAAGGCCGTTTTCAGTGCTTCCAGCGTGCGTTAATAAAACGCGCTGGCCTTTGTTGCTCGGAATTGTTCTTTTGAGTTTGCCATTTGCTGACTGCCATTCTTTAGCATAGGTGTGGTGTGCGTTGACCCATGATTCGTCCAAATATACAATATCATACCGTTCACTCCGCCGCTCACGGATCTGTCTCAGGTATTTGCTTCGAGCAGTGACCAAGTGTGGTCTTTCACAAATAATATTCCTGCCCCCAATAGTTTTTCTGAAAGTGAAGCCGGCTCCTCGCACAATCTTTCATAGAGTAATTTTAGAAATGTCATTATTGCAGTCTGCATGCAATTTTAATTTCAAATTCCTGAGAGTAACAAGTACATTATTAGCAAACATTTTCAATATCTCACGTTTTATGACATCCATGTCAAAGCTGTCGACTTTCCTTTTCCTTCCTTGATTGACATGAGTGCACTCTGAGTCTTGTTTAATCCAACGAGAAAATGACGATTTGTTAAGACCAAGCGCGAATTGCGTTCGTCTCTCTGGGTCATGGATATCACAATATAAATGCCCCATCTTTGAATTCCCTAAGGAAGTGCTGATATAGTAAAACAGTAACCTTTTGCATAGTTATAAATTTGCATTTCAAACTCATTGCAATTTAGATATAAATGTTGGTATTTAAAGTCAACAAATTGTCTACTGAGTCTTCACAAAATTAATAAAAGATACACCTTCCCTTCGGTAATTAATGCCAAGGCCGTGGTGCGTCATGTCATTCAATAACAATTAAGTTTTGTGCACGGGATTTTCCTGAAGTTAGTGTTTCTGCAATAGCCAAAATATTTTTCGTGAACTACCGCGCCAAATTAATGTATATATCCTAAAATAGTGTCAAATTCGAACAGGGTGAATTTAATATAGCTTAAAGAAGAAAACTTTTAAACTAGATCAAATTTCTCAGAGCAAAAAATATTTCTATAACGTCATCAATATTCTAAGATTCCATGCAAAATTTGAAAGCAAAATAACAAACGGTTATCACGCAAAACTAAATCAGGTGTGATTATGAATTTCTGAACGGACTATAGTATATTTCTCATGCTATTAAAATTACTTTTTTTTGCAATTTCTATTCTTTTGTTCATTTCTCTGTTTTACATTTTCTATCGCTGGTTATAGTATGTCTAAGGTAGTTCCCGTGTGTTACCGGGACCTCATTATGAGGGAAATAAATAAAATAATAACTCTGTGACCTTCCAGGCATGTCGTAAGAGGCGACTAAGGAGATAGATCGATGGCTTGACAAGCTGTCATTGTAAAAAGTATTGTTATGGAAACAGCGCCATAGATTTTAGAGCAGTGATCTCTGCAATATGTGACATTTTGGCATGCAAGGTTTCTGTTTTTTTTGAGATTGTGGTTCTGCCCTATGTGCCGTCTTCGGCTCGAAAGGACAATAGATAGATAGATAGATAGATAGATAGATAGATAGATAGATAGATAGATAGATAGATGGATGGATGGATGGATGGATGGATGGATGGATGGATGGATGGATGGATGGATGGATGGATGGATGGATGGATGGATGGATGGATGGATGGATGGATGGATGGATGGATGGATGGATGGATGGATGGATGGATGGATGGATGGATGGATGGATGGATGGATGGATGGATGGATGGATGGATGGATGGATGGATATTGAAGGCTCGTTGTGTTGTGTTTTGATCTTTCTGCCTTGTCACATGGCCAAACCATGTTATCTGTTGTTTCCTTATATATTCTATGGCAGTGGCTATTCCTAGATTTTTTCTCAGTTCTTCATTTCTGATCTTATCTCTCATGCTGTTTCCTGTCATTCGTCTAACACATTTCATCTCTGTAGAGGTTAATTTTCTTATTGCTCTTGCATCTAGAGTCCAAGTCTGGCATTGGTAGCACAACGTTGGGATGAAGATTGTATTGTAGAGTGCTCGCTTTGCCTCCAGAGTTATTTCCGTGTTGGACAATAGTGGTGATAACTGTCTAATGATTTGACAAGCTATGTTGCATCTTGAGTCTGCTGTTTGAGAATTATCGTTTGTCATTAAACTTCCTAGGTATTTGAATTCCTCTACATGTTTTAGTTGCCTGCCTACTATAGTTATGTTGATGTTCTGTTTATTTTTGGCGACATTCATGACTTCTGTTTTGTTGATGTTGATTTTCATGTTGTATTTTGAGCCTCAGATGTTGAGTTTGTTTAAGTTTTCATCCTTGAAACATTCTTCTTTTTTCTCTTTTCACTGATACCTAAAAGGTGTCGTGGTTTATATCATTTGTGGTTCTTGTGCTGCTCGAATTGTCTGAATTAATTATTTTCCTTTGTTGTTACATGTCTCTGTCACTGCATCTATCCATCTTCTTCTGGGTCTTCCTCTTGGTACACTTCCGGTGTGTGACTGTGCTGGCAACACGACACAATTTTCGATGGGAGTCAAATTTAAGTTATAAGTGAATGTCAATGCCCGTAGTAAATGAAATTCAAGCGTTCTTGTGTTATTTCAAATGGATTTATTTGTGATTTATTCCTGAAACATTAACTATTGTAATAAGTAAAAAAGTAAAGTACCCTAGTCACGCCAAGTGGCTTATGGTGTTAGTGACCCTATATTTTACAGACCTTCAGCACATGATTTTTGGGGTAATGTGGTCGGTATTACGCCCGTGCTGCTTTATTTTCCCAGAAAAAAAATCCGGTACCCATTTAAGGCTGGGTGAACCCGGAAGCCGTCGGTTGGGATCGAACCCTACCCCTTGTCCTTTGTAGTCCAGTTCACTAAGCACTGAGCTATCGATCTATTGTAATTATGATTGCTAAATGGTATTGGTGCAAGATGTATAATCATACTGCTTGATATTTACGTGCTTTTGAAAGATACCTCTTACTCATGGCTGTACTCAAGACAGAGCTGTATCACATTTTCATTTGAGCTTGTCGACTGTTTACAAAGAACAGTGCCGCTTCACTCCCTTATTACCAAATACACCCATCCTAGTGGTTTGATTTAATTCCCAACGCGTCTTGAGTTTTTTTTTTTTTTCAGTTTTGTTTTAGTGGTTAAATATTTTTCATTTTATGTCTCGGAAAGAAGGCCATTTTCGTCTAAGTCCTAATGTTGAATTTTAATTTTGCTAATGATTGTTATTCCTTTGATGTGTATTTACATGTGCAAACTATGCTAGTGTTCTTTTGTGTAACTCCTTATGTATTCAATAGTCTTTCCTCTGTTCATTTGAAAACTGATTTTATTACACGTAATAAATAATTGATTATCCGGACTATCACTGTTCACAAGTAGTCCGGATAATCGAGTTTCGACTACTTCGTTTTTCTGCGTTAGGCTCAAATTCCTCCCTGCTGCGCTGGTAGTAAAACTCATATTTTATGATAACCTTATGTTCTGTATTCTATTTGTTTTTGTATTTGTTTTTGATTAGCCTCTTCCACTCCTCATATACTGATGAACATATTCCACCTATGTCTGGTTTATTTAACTCCATGTCATGTAATATTTATATTTAGCTACTGATATACGCCCTATTTCACTCTTTATGTCATGTAATATTTATATATAGCTACTGATATACGCTCTAATTCACTCTTTAGAGTCATTTAACAATTATATATAGCTACTGATATACGGCATAGTTCACTCTTTAATGTTATTTAATATTTATATTTAGCTACTGATAAACGCCCTATTTCAATCTTTCATGTCATTTAATATTTATATATAGCTACTGTTATACGCCCTATTACAATCTCTCATGTCATTTAATATTTATATTTAGCTACTGACAAACGCCCTATCTCAATCTTTCATGTCATTTAAAATGTATATATACATATTTGATATACGGCCTAGTCCACTCTTTAATATAATTTTATATATAAATATATATATATATATATATATTTATTTATATATATATATATATATATAGCTACTGATATACGGCCTAGTCCACTCTTTAATATCATTTAATATTTATATATAGCTATTGATATACAGCCTAGTCCACTCTTTAATGGCATTTAATATTTATATATAAGTAGTATAGAGCCAGTGAAAGGATGCGTAAATCTGCCGCCAGCGGCAGAATATTCCTTATATAAATAGTCTACCGGCAGATTTTTTTCTGCCGCCAGGAATATTCCTTATATAAATAGTCTACCGGCAGATTTGTTTTTTTTTCTTATATGAGAGTCTACCCGCCCATTTTTGTTCCGGTCGTGGTGACCTCTCGTGGCGGTGGTGGTGACCTCCCGTTGACCTCTCGTGGCGGTGGTGGTGGTGTTGTGGTGACCTCCCGCGGCGGTGGTGAAGGGGCGGTGGTGGTATCATAAATCTATTATATTCTTTGTACTTTCAATGGTTCCGTAACTTTCATAAATCTATTCTTTCTTTATACTCTCATTCAATAAAAAAACAGTGACAAGTTTATTTATTGTTTTTAAAAACTTCCTTTAGAATTAAAGGTAACAGCTTAGGCCGTTACACACGCTACACGCCAAACACTGTGTTTAACGTTAAGCGAGAGATCAAAGAGTTCCCGGTAGGCGCGCCGCAAGGGGCCGCAAGATCAAAGAGTTCACGGTAGACGCGAGGCGACCTCGCGCAGCGCGCGAGGGACCGCAAGATCAAAGAAGCCGCCACCGGTGAGTACTTACTTCCCGCTGTGAAAACTCCGTAGCCGGTAAGTGTTCATCAGGAGAGTCATTTAACAGGGGAATTTTACGATACCGATGTTTTAATGTGAGACGCTTGGGGGTAATTAATATCTTTGCGCTGGTTCGTGTTCAAAGACCGTGTTTCGCTGTGAAAAGTTTTGATTGAATGTTTGAGTGCCAGACTGGCCAGGGCTACGGAATTTTTATCATCTGAAGATTAGAATACCACTTATCAGGGGAATTTTACTGGGTGGTTGTTTTAATGTGAGATGTTTAGGGAAATTAACACTGACAAGTTTATTTATTTATTGTTTTATTCGTATATATCTCACAATAGATAACACAGGGGTAGACAATAATGTAGTCTTTAACTATTGCACATTATAGACAAGTATAATACATAAGAAACAAAGTAGTTTATTTACAAGAAGTAATACATGATACTGTTAAATTGCTAAAGGGGAGGTGGTCACGTTGTTCAGAATGGACCTGTCGCTTGCTGGGGTGAGGTAGTAAGTTGGAAGTTGTAGTTGTAGAGGTCGCTGGTTGTGGAGGTAGTTGTAGTAGTGAAAGTTGTAGTAGAGCAGGGGACGACGTTCAAATTACGTTACTCCCAAATCCACGAAAGCTTAGACTTTGGAGTTCTATATCTTTAGCACTTCAACGAATAACAGACAACAGTAATGGTGAACCTTACAGATAAGAAAACTTAGTTCCAAACCCCAAAATTTCGTCTCATAACTAAAAAGTTGAACTCAAAACATTAAAAATCTAGGTCCAAAGTCAAAAATAGTTAGACACGGTAGGGCAAAAGGGCATATTCTTTCCAACCAATACTCCCTATTCTTCTACACATCTGCATCTCGAAGCCTTCGAATTTATATTCAATGTTTGACTACTGACAATGTGGCAGTCATTTCGTTGTAATGGTCATCTCGTTGTAACAGACACGTATGTCATGTCATTGTAACAGACACGTATGTCATGTCATTTTATCAGAGACGTATGGTATGTCGTTGTAATAGCCATGTCGTTGTATCAGTCATGTCGATGTAGTAGACACGTATGTCATGTCAATGTAACAGTCATGTCAATGTAACAGTCATGTCAATGTAACAGTCATTTCGTTGTAATAGTCATCTCGTTGTAACAGTCACGTATGCCATGTCGTTTTATCAGAGACGTATGGTATGTCGAGATGGATGAATGTAGGTTGTCGACTGTGCCATGATGGATCATGTAGGTTGTCGACTGTGTCGAGATGGACGAATGTAGGTTGTCGACTGGGCCATGATGGATCATGTAGGTTGTCGACTGGGCCATGATGGATCATGTAGATTGTCGACTGTGCCATGATGGACGAATGTAGGTTGTCGACTGGGCCATGATGGATCATGTAGGTTGTCGACTGGGCCATGATGGATCATGTAGATTGTCGACTGTGCCATGATGGATGATGTAGATTGTCGACTGTGCCATGATGGATGAATGTAGGTTGTCTAGTGTCGCATGCTGGTTATATGTATGTTGTCGACTGTGCCATGATGGATGATGTAGATTGTCGACTGTGCCATGATGGATGAATGTAGGTTGTCTAGTGTCGCATGATGGTTATATGTATGTTGTCTAATGTGCCATGATGGATGAATGTAGGTTTTCTAGTGTGTCGGGATGGCTGAATGTAGGTTCTGTCTAGTGTGTCGTGATGAGTGTATGTAGATTGTCTAGTGTGCCATGATGGTTGTATGTAATTGTCGAGTATGCTCCAACAAATCACCGCGCCATTTAAACTTCTTTGAACACAATGGACACAGATGTTCACCAGAAGAAACTTCATTATGAGAAACCATCTGGAGAAAATCCAATAACCCTTTCGTCAACCATATTTAACATACCTAGTTTAACTTCATCAAACATCAAGCTCAACAATACTTAGCATGCCTACTTTAAAAATATCGATACAATTGAATAACCTTTTATCGATAAGCCTTAACGTACTTTAAGAGAAAACAATCCAACTTACTGTGTAAAATAGAAGCTCAATCCGTTAGAATGAATAGTAACTTTCCTTGAAGCAACCAAACTTATAACACGAAAGCCCTGAAGGGTCTTGTTTAAATATAGCCTGGTAACAAATGAATACATTATCCAATCAGCGAGTGATTATGCCAACATCGACTGATATCTGGATTAACCAATTAGAGAAGAGCATTAACATTGGAGGCGGAGCAAAGAAATGACTGACATCTGTATTATAACCATTCAGAGAAGAGCATTAGCATGGGAGGCGGAGCAAAGAAATGACTGACATCTGTATTATAACCATTCAGAAAAGAGCATTACTATGAACGGCAGAGTGATTAACCAATTATAGAAGAGCGTAACTTTGAAAGCGGTTCCAGTTCCATCTTAAGGTAAATGATTTGGTCGGGTTCTCATCGAGGATTGTGGGCGTTTCTGGTCCATAGAATGTGTTTGGATAAACTTATGTAGGAGTTTATGTTCCTGGGGGTTGATATTATTCACACATATGATAAGGCGTATAAGAAACATTCCAAGTTTTATAACGCGATGGCTAACCTAGTATACACATGATCGGAGAGAAATGAGCTGTTATTTACTGGAATAATTCAGCGAGTCGGTGGTCATGATATCTACGCCACGTTTGTAACCATCGTTATCGAAATACTTTCAGATCGAATTCGCAATTTCGGTCGTCTTGTTGTTCTATATACCCTCGCCTATCGATTAGTTAAGAATCATGTCAAAGACATGTTCGACTCTGATTCCGACATTTGTGTTTTAGAAACGGACTTTGGTACTTGGACCGGTGGTATCATCGGAAGAGAATTTGGAGAGTGGCTACTAAAAGAAGGTGGTTTGGAAAATTTTCTAGACCTCTCTAACGAAGAAGCTACAACACTGTGGACTCTACTTCACAACAACCTTTGGTCTTTAAGAGCTTTACCTAGAAATGTTTATCTGTGAGTTTATATATTTTCCCTAATAAAAGTTTGGTAACCCCACAGCATTTGTTACTGCCTTACAATATTGTTTACCAGGTCACGACACCCTCTCACACTGATGATGAGGGTTGTCCTGTAGTAGGCCTGTGATTGTAATAAGAATGGTTTGCTCCAGCTTTGAAATCTGAAATTTTCACAAAAAGAGATGGTGTTACTCAGTTCCCCTATAATGGGGATGTTGAGTTACTAAAAATAGATTTTGATCTCTGATGCAATACCTGATTAGTTACTAAAAATAGAATGTGACCTATGATCCAATAACAGAATATTCATTGCCCCGGTGACCAATTGAGACTGATGGAAAAGTGAATTCCCAGTCATAGAAAAGTATGTTGTCACGATAGGTGTGTCAATAACAAGGAATAAAAATCATTAAAGACATCCTAATTAAGTTGTGAAATTTTGGTGGTTGAGAGATAAATCTGAAGATAAGCACATCAAACTATAAGAACAAGGAAACAATCGTATATTACACATTCTTAGAGCCAGTGTTAAGTTAACACGTATTTAGTTAAAAAAGAAGGTTATAAATTGAGTAGAGGTAAACTTATACCTTATGGCTCATCTACTTTTTCGAATAAACTCAAGTTCAGAAGAGGAAGACAGTGATGAAGATAGTGATGTGTCAATGAGCACGCAAACCACGACAATATGGCCTAGTGGTAATTTTAATAATGGTTTAACTTTAGAGTCAATTTTCAAAAAGACAAATATACTTGAAATGTTTTTAAACTCTAGTGAAACCTCTGACACCTACATCACCGGCTCTCAAAATCAGGGAGCTGGAAGACTGGAGATTCCAACTGAAATAATTAACAACCACTCCTCGACTGGTAATAGAGATATACAAATCTTTGAACATGATATTTATTTTGAACAAATTAACGCAACGTGGAACGAACAATACGCTTGCAACCAGCAAGGTGATACACTAAACGATAGAGCTACCAAGGTAAGTAATTGCTTTGGAGTCGAGTTTACCTTTTGATTTTGATATTCTGTTTCGCCTTCGTTATCTTTATTACTGGGTTATTACACAACTAGTAGAGACATTATCTTTATTGATGATGATAAATAGTAAATTTCCACATGTAATGAAAATTGCGAAACTAGTTGCTAGTAATGATTGACGTTATAGTAAAGGAAACCGAAAAAATAAAGGACTCATCCTTGATACCATAAAGAAGTAACTGTAACATCAAAGAAAAAGACAAGTGGAATAATATTAATACTGGTAAATCTTTTGAAGTGTTATCCTCTGGAGGTGGAGTAGAGTAAATTTTACGTAGAAGCAGGTTTAAATTACCCAAGAGACTCATGGACAATAGGTTACTAGGTGAGAAGCGAAAGAGATATCCAATACTTGGATGTTGTGACTTGTAATGAGAACCGCTGTAATAACTTGTACCAACTTGAAAATGTGAGGGGTGAAAAGACAGAGGGAAACAAAGAGAAATGACATCAGCTACAGAGTTGTGCAGAGATATTTTATTATAAAGTGTTTTTCATTTAGAAGTTTTTGCTGGCTTTTAAACCTAAATTGTCTCGTTTCTTCTAGGTTCATTTTTGTGAAGAAACGATTGTTTTAACAATCCACGCTGATGAAAATGACGAACCCAATTATTCTTGGCAGCAGTTTTCTATAGACAAGGAGCGCTTCATAAACCGTATACAAGAATGTGGCAAAATTATTTCCCCCATCCTAGCTATTGATCACAGAGCCAAGATTCTAAAAAGTATTTCAGAAGTAATAGAAACTAAAGTTTAGTTGATATTTTACTTGTCAAGCCCAATCCTGTGTTCACAAGAACACTTCCCTCTAATGAACATAACATGCTATACTCGAGTTTGTCTCCAACTTGTCAGTGTAGGCCCCGCCCTCTGGATCATCATTTGTTTTGATGACTCCATGGATACATCGGCCTCGTGGGACAAACTTCCCATGATTCATCAAAGATGGCCGCTCTCTGAACATGTCTCATCACGTCCAATGACGTATTGCATCAGTTACTATAAATAGAACGTATTCCATTGGTTACTATAAATAGACTGGCCACGCCCCCTTGTTACAGGGTATAAAGGGTAGCCGTTCTCAGTGCTGCTACATACAGAAAGTCAGAGCCCTGCTACCAAGTCGTGTGCTTTTTAGAATGGAGTCCGTTAGAATGGATATGTGTGATTCCGCTGTTAATGTTGACTGTGATGGTGCTTTTTTCTATGCCGCTCGTAATGGCGAGTATGTAAAGCCTCTACAGAAGAATGGTTTGAAGGCTGTCTCAGTTTCGAGATATCGAGCAAAGACTTTAATTCATCTTAGAAAATACGATGGCAAAACGGGGTTGAAATTCCCAACACGTTACGGTATAACACTAACACAGCCTGAATTTGAGACGTTAGTGGGTCTGAACTCTACGATTCTCTCAGAGTGTAACAGACTACGAGTAGCCACAGGTGATGCGTCTACGAGTCTCTCAGCTGAGTGTGACAGTATACAAGCAACCACTGATGGAGCATCTACATTTCGCTCAGACTATGACAGAGAACAAACGACCAATGATGGTGAGTGGTCGATCGCTGCTCCTCCCGTTTATGACGACTTCCAGGCGTCTACAATTCTCTCAGCAGAGTGTGACGGTGTACAACCAATTAGTGATGGAACATCTACATTTCGCTCAGAGGGTTACAGAGAACAAACACCAAATGAGGGTGGCTGGTCGCTCGCTGCTCCTCCCGTTTATGACGACTTCCAGTATCAACAAAGTGACCTTTCGACTGTTCTCACAGGCACAGCTCACAAACGAATTGATCCCCGTTCGATCACTAATATAACTGATGGATCTTATGCTATTAAGAACAATAAACAAAATTTTGTTAAATTTTGCGATCCTTGTGTATTTAAAAAACCACGTGGGAGACCACGTAAACTTGTAATTTAAGCATTAAACACATGACTATGTTGTTATATGTGTACTTTTTTTAGATGATTTGTATCCATATTTGCACTATTTAAAGCATCATTGTTCAATTATAAACATTTGAATGTGTAACATGTGTTGTCTAGTTTTATTGTGAAAATAAACATTATAAAAAGATCATATTTGTTTGTTTTTATTTGACTTATTTTAATTTTAATGAGTTTATTCGAAAAAGTAGATGAGCCATAAGGTATAAGTTTACCTCTACTCAATTTATAACCTTCTTTTTTAACTAAATACGTGTTAACTTAACACTGGCTCTAAGAATGTGTAATATACGATTGTTTCCTTGTTCTTATAGTTTGATGTGCTTATCTTCAGATTTATCTCTCAACCACCAAAATTTCACAACTTAATTAGGATGTCTTTAATGATTTTTATTCCTTGTTATTGACACACCTATCGTGACAACATACTTTTCTATGACTGGGAATTCACTTTTCCATCAGTCTCAATTGGTCACCGGGGCAATGAATATTCTGTTATTGGATCATAGGTCACATTCTATTTTTAGTAACTAATCAGGTATTGCATCAGAGATCAAAATCTATTTTTAGTAACTCAACATCCCCATTATAGGGGAACTGAGTAACACCATCTCTTTTTGTGAAAATTTCAGATTTCAAAGCTGGAGCAAACCATTCTTATTACAATCACAGGCCTACTACAGGACAACCCTCATCATCAGTGTGAGAGGGTGTCGTGACCTGGTAAACAATATTGTAAGGCAGTAACAAATGCTGTGGGGTTACCAAACTTTTATTAGGGAAAATATATAAACTCACAGATAAACATTTCTAGGTAAAGCTCTTAAAGACCAAAGGTTGTTGTGAAGTAGAGTCCACAGTGTTGTAGCTTCTTCGTTAGAGAGGTCTAGAAAATTTTCCAAACCACCTTCTTTTAGTAGCCACTCTCCAAATTCTCTTCCGATGATACCACCGGTCCAAGTACCAAGTCCGTTTCTAAAACACAAATGTCGGAATCAGAGTCGAACATGTCTTTGACATGATTCTTAACTAATCGATAGGCGAGGGTATATAGAACAACAAGACGACCGAAATTGCGAATTCGATCTGAAAGTATTTCGATAACGATGGTTACAAACGTGGCGTAGATATCATGACCACCGACTCGCTGAATTATTCCAGTAAATAACAGCTCATTTCTCTCCGATCATGTGTATACTAGGTTAGCCATCGCGTTATAAAACTTGGAATGTTTCTTATACGCCTTATCATATGTGTGAATAATATCAACCCCCAGGAACATAAACTCCTACATAAGTTTATCCAAACACATTCTATGGACCAGAAACGCCCACAATCCTCGATGAGAACCCGACCAAATCATTTACCTTAAGATGGAACTGGAACCGCTTTCAAAGTTACGCTCTTCTATAATTGGTTAATCACTCTGCCGTTCATAGTAATGCTCTTTTCTGAATGGTTATAATACAGATGTCAGTCATTTCTTTGCTCCGCCTCCCATGCTAATGCTCTTCTCTGAATGGTTATAATACAGATGTCAGTCATTTCTTTGCTCCGCCTCCAATGTTAATGCTCTTCTCTAATTGGTTAATCCAGATATCAGTCGATGTTGGCATAATCACTCGCTGATTGGATAATGTATTCATTTGTTACCAGGCTATATTTAAACAAGACCCTTCAGGGCTTTCGTGTTATAAGTTTGGTTGCTTCAAGGAAAGTTACTATTCATTCTAACGGATTGAGCTTCTATTTTACACAGTAAGTTGGATTGTTTTCTCTTAAAGTACGTTAAGGCTTATCGATAAAAGGTTATTCAATTGTATCGATATTTTTAAAGTAGGCATGCTAAGTATTGTTGAGCTTGATGTTTGATGAAGTTAAACTAGGTATGTTAAATATGGTTGACGAAAGGGTTATTGGATTTTCTCCAGATGGTTTCTCATAATGAAGTTTCTTCTGGTGAACATCTGTGTCCATTGTGTTCAAAGAAGTTTAAATGGCGCGGTGATTTGTTGGAGCATACTCGACAATTACATACAACCATCATGGCACACTAGACAATCTACATACACTCATCACGACACACTAGACAGAACCTACATTCAGCCATCCCGACACACTAGAAAACCTACATTCATCCATCATGGCACATTAGACAACATACATATAACCATCATGCGACACTAGACAACCTACATTCATCCATCTTGGCACAGTCGACAATCTACATCATCCATCATGGCACAGTCGACAACATACATATAACCAGCATGCGACACTAGACAACCTACATTCATCCATCATGGCACAGTCGACAATCTACATCATCCATCATGGCACAGTCGACAATCTACATGATCCATCATGGCCCAGTCGACAACCTACATGATCCATCATGGCCCAGTCGACAACCTACATTCGTCCATCATGGCACAGTCGACAATCTACATGATCCATCATGGCCCAGTCGACAACCTACATGATCCATCATGGCCCAGTCGACAACCTACATTCGTCCATCTCGACACAGTCGACAACCTACATGATCCATCATGGCACAGTCGACAACCTACATTCATCCATCTCGACATACCATACGTCTCTGATAAAACGACATGGCATACGTGACTGTTACAACGAGATGACTATTACAACGAAATGACTGTTACATTGACATGACTGTTACATTGACATGACTGTTACATTGACATGACATACGTGTCTACTACATCGACATGACTGATACAACGACATGGCTATTACAACGACATACCATACGTCTCTGATAAAATGACATGACATACGTGTCTGTTACAATGACATGACATACGTGTCTGTTACAACGAGATGACCATTACAACGAAATGACTGCCACATTGTCAGTAGTCAAACATTGAATATAAATTCGAAGGCTTCGAGATGCAGATGTGTAGAAGAATAGGGAGTATTGGTTGGAAAGAATATGCCCTTTTGCCCTACCGTGTCTAACTATTTTTGACTTTGGACCTAGATTTTTAATGTTTTGAGTTCAACTTTTTAGTTATGAGACGAAATTTTGGGGTTTGGAACTAAGTTTTCTTATCTGTAAGGTTCACCATTACTGTTGTCTGTTATTCGTTGAAGTGCTAAAGATATAGAACTCCAAAGTCTAAGCTTTCGTGGATTTGGGAGTAACGTAATTTGAACGTCGTCCCCTGCTCTACTACAACTTTCACTACTACAACTACCTCCACAACCAGCGACCTCTACAACTACAACTTCCAACTTACTACCTCACCCCAGCAAGCGACAGGTCCATTCTGAACAACGTGACCACCTCCCCTTTAGCAATTTAACAGTATCATGTATTACTTCTTGTAAATAAACTACTTTGTTTCTTATGTATTATACTTGTCTATAATGTGCAATAGTTAAAGACTACATTATTGTCTACCCCTGTGTTATCTATTGTGAGATATATACGAATAAAACAATAAATAAATAAACTTGTCAGTGTTAATTTCCCCTAAACATCTCACATTAAAACAACCACCCAGTAAAATTCCCCTGATAAGTGGTATTCTAATCTTCAGATGATAAAAATTCCGTAGCCCTGGCCAGTCTGGCACTCAAACATTCAATCAAAACTTTTCACAGCGAAACACGGTCTTTGAACACGAACCAGCGCAAAGATATTAATTACCCCCAAGCGTCTTACATTAAAACATCGGTATCGTAAAATTCCCCTGTTAAATGACTCTCCTGATGAACACTTACCGGCTACGGAGTTTTCACAGCGGGAAGTAAGTACTCACCGGTGGCGGCTTCTTTGATCTTGCGGTCCCTCGCGCGCTGCGCGAGGTCGCCTCGCGTCTACCGTGAACTCTTTGATCTTGCGGCCCCTTGCGGCGCGCCTACCGGGAACTCTTTGATCTCTCGCTTAACGTTAAACACAGTGTTTGGCGTGTAGCGTGTGTAACGGCCTAAGCTGTTACCTTTAATTCTAAAGGAAGTTTTTAAAAACAATAAATAAACTTGTCACTGTTTTTTATTGAATGAGAGTATAAAGAAAGAATAGATTTATGAAAGTTACGGAACCATTGAAAGTACAAAGAATATAATAGATTTATGATACCACCACCGCCCCTTCACCACCGCCGCGGGAGGTCACCACAACACCACCACCACCGCCACGAGAGGTCAACGGGAGGTCACCACCACCGCCACGAGAGGTCACCACGACCGGAACAAAAATGGGCGGGTAGACTCTCATATAAGAAAAAAAAAACAAATCTGCCGGTAGACTATTTATATAAGGAATATTCCTGGCGGCAGAAAAAAATCTGCCGGTAGACTATTTATATAAGGAATATTCTGCCGCTGGTGGAAGATTTACGCATCCTTTCACTGGCTCTATACTACTTATATATCTATTGATATTCGGCCTAGTCCACTGTTTAATGTCATTTAATATTATATATAGCTATTGATATACGGCCTAGTCCACTCTTTAATGGCATTTAATATTTATATTTAGCTACTGTTTCAATCCTTCATTTCAATCTTTCATGTAATTTAATAGTTATATAACCCATAGCTACACATTAAAATTTGTCGCCTTTCATTTTCTATCCGACCTACAGGTTCGAACAAAAGTAATGGCGTGTCCATGGCGAGTATTCGAGGTTGGCATTCACCACATCAGCAAACAAAATCAAGAAAACTGGCGCTCGTGGGGAGTCCCTACATCGTTGGCTTACCTCCATCATTACAGGCATTGTTTGTCCAACTTTGGCATGCGTTGTGATGCATGGGAGAAGGACCTCACTATTGCCAACAAATATTTTAAGAACTTGACGTTAAATTATGAAAGAGCGTTAAATGATATATTCTTGTTACAAGATAATTTAAGAGACTAGGAAAACCTATCTGAAGAGTGAACGGAACATAGGAGTAATTATAGAGAATAATCGATTGTAAATTTATAATTACTCATAAAATTATGGCTTGCGTAAATATTGTTGTGCCCGGATTATTTATTTATTTTTTTTTAATATAAAAAATCTTCACAGGAACTTTTTATCTTCAATCCCATTAGAAAGAGAAAATTGTGATATACCAGTCAACTGAAGACCTGGTGTACTTACATTTGTTGAATGGATGTTATATTTATCCCATTATGTTATATAGTTGTATTTATCTAATGAAATTAAAAAGACTCAGTAAGTCAGTTATGAGGTTCAATGATTTTACCCATCATCACCCTAATAATGACGTTAATTTAATATGGCCTTTAACAAGAGTTTCCCAATTAAGCTCTTCACATCGATCGCATCATCTTGACCAGTTCTGTTCTAGTTAGTTGCTAGGCGCCTGTCTCTTTGTGAACTATGAATTAATGGATGTTGAGAAATGAAAAGCTTTGGGGAGAACGACCTAGCTTGTTGGAGATCAGCGTACTTCATTTGAAGAGACGTTCTTGTTGGTGTAAGAGCTGGGAGAAGCTGTGAATGTGAATTCAGCAAAAGAAGTGGGGATGCAGTTGAATGTGCTTATTATAGTGCAACATGAATTTTCTTCTCTGTCAGGAATTCACAAAAGTCTTTTACACATTATCTTTCTGGAATTAATTCAAAGTATCTTGCACAAATTCTCCACTTCAGTCTCACGGAATGTAACATTGTCCATTCTAATATGTATGTACGTTCATTTCTTTGACTAAAGGCAGTTATCTATTCGTCGTCTTAATTAAGCTCTCATAAAGCTGTATAGGTTCAATAGAACGATTCAAATTCATTTATCGATTATCTACTCTCTTCTCCAAAGCCATTCCTTTAAAGCCCGGATTTGTAACTGCTTGTACAGTTTCAAGATCAAAATTTCCATTTTTACCTGAGTTCAAGTAACTAAACTCCTTATTCAAACGAAGATAAAAGTGTTGCTGTCGCTTTTTCTTTGCAGTCAGCATCAGGGAGTCTCAATCACTGTAACTTATCTTTATTACAAATTTGGCCTCAAAATAGTAGTTGCTGGATCATATAATACGAGTCAAACAACCTTAGTATTTAAATAATATTAAACTATGTATCTCAACACCGCTAAAACCATAACGCGCACCGGTGCTCTCCGGCTGAAAAAAGCTCAGGCTATCCCTTTAAAATAATTAGGTTACTAGAAAAGACATAAAGTGAAGTTTTAACATTCAAACATGTTGTTTTATAACAGCACCTCTATCAAACACAGAGACAAGCAGGAAATAAATGGTTCGACGGTTCATGAATATAGGGCCTGATCATATTAAGCTCTTGCAAAAGCTACCCTAGGTCCTTACAATAGCTAGCCTAGGTCTTTACAATAGCTAACCTAGGCCCTTACATGAACTAACCCACGCCATTATAACGCCCTCTCAACAGCAAACAATGTGGCTTTGAAATTCGAGGAGGACCAAAAGTCAGGCAGATAATATTACCACCTCGATACTTTTGACCTAGGCTGTGAAAGTGTATCCTCTCTCTCCCCCTCACTGGGATGCAATAAGAAGAATGTTTTTGAACTCGACTGGAACTAGTATAGTATAATCATTATGTGCCATGCTTTAACAACACTACCATTCATTCTACACATATATCCTAACCTTTCAATATTCCAATTAAAAGAATGCATATAAATAAACAAATGTAAAAAAAAAAAACAGTAACTGAAATGTGTATTTATTTTTAAAATATAAGCCAGTGTTATCGATCAAATTTGTAGGAGAGGAAAAAAAATGTACGAAGCATATCGATGTCATGAGATAAGCATTTCAATCACTGATGGTGACATTTACATGAATAGGACTAGAAAGATTAAGAAATATTAGATGAAATAGCTTTAGTAGGATATGTGCAATGAACGTCGAACATAATGCAGTGTTTTATTAAATAAGTCAGAAATAGCAGCTGTATAATTCATATTTAATAATATTCGTTATGTGAAAAAATTTAACAGATTTAGAGTTTCGTTTTTTTTTAAATTATAAATATTTGATGTATACAAAGAAACAATTAAAATTGTAAACTGGCAGAAGTGTGGACACGTAAGCTGGTTTAGAACAAATGACTGCTTTTGGTGGCTGAATAACGAACGTCAAAACTTTGTCGCCATTCGAAGGATAGAAAGTATCTCGAACACAGCAGTCACAAAGCATGGCTAACAATAACTGAATAACATGCTTTTTCACTGTTTCTTTATGACATCGATGACACGACACTCAGTATTTTCTTTAATCTTTCACCAGCTGTAAATGTAAAATAAAATTAGATCCGCACACAACAGTGCCTTGATTAATCATCTACTGTACATCCATTCAGCTATGGCTCTTAATAAAACTTCAAAAGTCATGTCTGAAGTGCCGTTGTGTAAGAACATGTATCGAGTAAATTAAATAATAAATTCTATTTAATTTATAAGTATCTTCAAACAGCAATGATACATTATTGTTTACTATGGACAACTATGATTGTTTTATGTGTGATCTGTTTAATGTTACAATATTATTAATCTTGTTAATTCCTGCTGGGCAGTAATCTGCATTTGATATGTTTGCATGTTTCAAAAGTGCATGTACAATTTCTTGTATTAGCATTCGTTTAGAAATTGTACGAGAGAATGACTCAAATGAATTGTATTTGAGAAACATCACTGTACATACAATTGCCGAATTCCACTCTATCTCTGGCATCACCTACTGCGGGTATTTATTATAGTTACATTTATTGTTATCATTGCATGAACAATCTCAGTACACAACCGTACATGTCCCTTTGTTATGTTTCTTATACTAATATTTTTTCATAAATAAACCTTCAATCATAACTTTCCTTTCCGTTGGACTAAATCGGAACATTTCTTACGATTCCAGCTAAATCTTAACATTCCTTCTCATTTCAACAAATCAGAACATTTTTTCTCATTTCAACAAATCAGAACATTCCTTCTCATTTCAACAAATCAGAACATTCCTTCTCATTTCAACAAATCAGAACATTTTTCTCATTTTAACAAATCAGAACATTCCCTCTCATTTCAACAAATCAGAACATTCCTTCTCATTTCAACAAATCAGAACATTCCTTCTCATTTCAACAAATCAGAACATTTTTCTCATTTCAACAAATCAGAACATTTTTTCTCATTTTAACAAATCAGAACATTCCCTCTCATTTCAACAAATCAGAACATTCCTTCTCATTTCAACAAATCAGAACATTCCCTCTCATTTCAACAAATCAGAACATTCCCTCTCATTTTAACAAATCAGAACATTCCCTCTCATTTCAACAAATCAGAACATTCCTTCTCATTTCAACAAATCAGAACATTCCCTCTCATTTCAACAAATCAGAACATTTTTTCTCATTTCAACAAATCAGAACATTCCCTCTCATTTCAACAAATCAGAAAATTTTTCTCATTTCAACAAATCAGAACATTTTTTATCATTTTAACAAATCAGAACATTCCCTCTCATTTCAACAAATCAGAACATTCCTTCTCATTTCAACAAATCAGAACATTCCCTCTCATTTCAACAAATCAGAACATTCCCTCTCATTTTAACAAATCAGAACATTCCCTCTCATTTCAACAAATCAGAACATTCCTTCTCATTTCAACAAATCAGAACATTCCTCTCATTTCAACAAATCAGAACATTTTTTCTCATTTCAACAAATCAGAACATTCCCTCTCATTTCAACAAATCAGAAAATTTTTTCTCATTTCAACAAATCAGAACATTTTTTCTCATTTCAACAAATCAGAACATTTTTTCTCATTTCAACAAATCAGAACATTTTTTCTCATTTCAACAAATCAGAACATTCCCTCTTATTTCAACAAATCAGAACATTTTTTCTCATTTCAACAAATCAGAACATTCCCTCTCATTTCAACAAATCAGAACATTTTTTCTCATCTCAACTCAAAATAAAAATATTCATGTCCATCTCCAATAAATTAAGGGCGGTACTAGTCAAATCATGTTCAGGATCGATGGCATTTTTTGCTAGTTTCTTTTCAAATAATTCTTTCTGGTTTGGATTTTCGTTTAAGGAGACAGCAGTAGTTCGGTTGCATTCACCTGACCACGAGATCAACAAGGACGCATGGAGATTCATTCTGCAAGCGACGATTGTTGATTGAAGTGGAACTGTACCAGACCTCGACTTTGCCCTCGGATGTGATTTGTGATCTGTGTTCGACTGCAAGGTAAAATCGAATGTCTCACCGAGGTGGAAACCTGACATCATTTGTTGGGACCATCAATGCATATCAGATTGAAGTGTGTATGGATGGGGCGGAATATTAAATACTGCACCTCAGGATAGAAAATACAGACTTTCACCTACTTAACTACTATTGTCCGAGTGACCACACACTAGCACTAGACACAATTACATTAAAAGAAAGAATAATTGTATGTGGAGACTTTAACAGCCATTCACAGAGCTGGGGCTATGAACATATGGACAGGAGAGGTGAAGAACTTGAAAATTGGCAGGATGACAATGGGCTCATACTATTAAATCAGACAACAGATCCACCAACATTCTACTCCAGATCGTGGCATACCACATCTACACCAGACCTTGCTTTCCATTCACCAGACCTGGATTGGAATATCACACGTATTGTGTGGAAACAACTTGGAGGCAGCGACCACCGACCAGTCTTTTTAGTGGTGCAAAATGAGGCAGTCAGGGAGAGCAGCACTAATTCCAGATGGAATTACAAAAAGGCAGACTAGGAAATGTATCAACATTACACCAGTGTACTGACTAACAATCTATATACAGACAGAGACATCAACAAAATAGTTGATGAATTCAGTAGACTAATAATACAAGCTGCCAGTGAAACAATACCTAGAGGGGCACGGAAACACTACAAACCATACTGGAGTAGTGAACTAGAGCAACTGCACAATGACATGGAAATATCTCGAAAGCAAGCAGAAAATAACCCCTGCCAGGAACACCACAATAACTATCAGCATGCTAAAGCCAAATTTCAATGGGCTAAACTACAAGCCAGACGGAGAAGCTGGAAAGAGAAGACAGAGTCCTTGAATCTTGAACGAGACACAAGAAAAGTGTGGAAGCTTGTAAAACAGCTGAATGATGAGGGTACAGAAAAGATCACCAAAATTACACTGAAGAAGGATGGAAACATCCTAACAGGTAAGCATGCAGCAAATCACTTTGCAGACTCCTTTGCAAATGACAATAATATAGAAATTAGCCTAAAGAAACGACAAGAGACCCGTTTAAAACAAGAAAATGCAAGACATGAAGAGACCGCACATGAAGTCATGGAAATACCCATTACTCATAGAGAGCTAGAGCTGGCAATATCCAAATTAAAAATGAAAACGTCACCAGGCAGTGATGGAGTGTCCAATGAAATGGCTAAGAACTTGGGAACTGCAGCTAAAGCAAAACTACTGCAGGTCTACAACATTTGCTGGATCACAGGTAGAGTGTCACAGGCATGGAGAGAAGCAATTATGATACAATTACTCATCATCATCATCGAGTGCCTTCTCCGCAACGAAGGTTGGCTACCATGGAGCGCCATTCTGCTCTGTCTGTTGCTTTGATGGTGCAGGTTGTCATAGGCTGATTTGTCCATCTTTTGATGGTACTCGTCCATGTTAGTCTTGGTCTTCCTCTGCCTCTTTTACCTTATATTTTCCCCTCCAGGATTACTTTTAGTAGGATGTTGTGTCTTTTAACATGGCCCAAAAATCACATTTGTCTTGTTTGAATTGTGCTTAGTAGTTCTCTATTCATTTTTAGTTGTTTTAAGACTTCATCGTTTGTTTTCTTTTCCTCCATCCAATTCTACTATTTTTCTATATATCCACATTTCAAAAGCTTCAATTCTCTGTTCTGTTTTCTTGTCTAATGTCCATGTTTCTGCACCATATAGGAATATATATAGGAAAATGTAACATTTTGCTATTCTTAGTTTCAGCCTTGGTGTTATTTGTTTTGATGTTAGTATGTTCTTCATGACATTAAAATTACTTTTTTAAATACCATTACTAAAGCCAGGGAAAGATGGTTCAAAGACATCCAGCTATAGACTAATCAGCCTTACAAGCTGTTTGTGTAAAACAATGGAACGTATAATCAATCTCAGACTGCAGTGGTGCATATAAAGTGAAAATCTCCTTGTCCCACAACAAGCAGGCTTTAGACAGTGTTACTCTACCGAAGATCAGGCAACCTATCTTTCCCAGGAAATTGAGGATGCGTTTCAAGAAAAAAAACTGGTACTAGCAGCATGGATAGACCTAAAGAAAGCATTTGATAAGGTATGGAAGGAAGGGCTTTTGAAGAAACTGAGAAATTATGGATTAAAATGGCAGGATGTACAAATGGGTCAAAGCATACCTGCATAACAGGAGAGCCAGAGTGCAACTGGATGGTCTTAAGAGTAAGAAGGTCTTAATGCGCCAGGGCGTTCCACAGGGAGGGGTACTATCTCCAACACTTTTTTCTAGTCTACATCAATGACCTAGTTACTGAACTACCACATGGCATCAAAGGGACAATGTACGTATCTCAGAGTTAGATTTGATTACAGACTATCTTGGAAACAGATAAATAAGGCAAGGAGAAAGTTGACTATTCTAAGAAAGCTGTGGGGTGCTAGTGGGAAAATACTCAGTAAAGTTTACCAACAGAGTATACGCCCACATTTAGAACATGGATCATCTGCATGGTGCTCAGCATCAAACACCACACTGCAAGAACTGGACAAAGTACAAAATCAGGCACTTAGGGTCATCACAGGAGCAATGAAATCAACACCAATATTGGAGATGGAGAAATTGTGGAGGATACCGGCACTGAGGAGAACGGAGGAACACAAAGGTGCTGATACAGGCAGAAAATCTGCTTGCATGACGAGACATCAAATGAAGGACTGATTCCAAAATCTTGCATTGGGACGACTTAAGAGAAGCAGCGTTATCCACCAAGCCAAGCGTATTAGTAGACAAACACCAGACATGCCAAGCGTTGTTAAACCCCTTCTGCCCATACCAGAACAGATTTCCTGGACAGAGGAATCAGGATTATCAATACAAATACAGACATAAGTGAAAGGAATAGTTGACAAAGAGGAACTAAATAGTCTACAGCGAAAAACAATAACTCTCAGTTTCCTGGATGAAGAATACCCACAAGACCCATGGATTCGTGTCTACACAGATGGATCAGCACAGAATGCAGTAAAGAATCGGGGAGCAGGAGCGTATATAGAGTACCCAAATAACACTAGGGATATGAATAAAATAGCAACAGGGAAATATTGTAACAATTATGATGCAGAAATACAAACAATAAAGTTGGCAATAGAAAAACTGCTGAACAGTAATCTTAGCCCACAGCCTGTAGTGTTTTTGACAGATTCAAGATCAGTACTCCAGGCACTACAATCCAAAAAATTACCACATCTGCAGACCTTATTGACTGAACTCTGCAAGCACCACAGGGTTGCCCTGCAGTGAATCCCATCTCACTGTGGAATACCAGGAAATGAGAAAGCATATCAGTTGGCAAAGGAAGGTTCAATAGGCACACAACTAGATATACCGGTTACACACCATCATAAGAAACATATAATCAAATCAATCAGAGGACCACAAGCCCCGAATCAGGATGCCTTTCATAATATGAATAGATATGAACAAGTTATCATTATACGCCTCAGAACAGGACACAATCGACTCCATAGTCACATGTATACAAAATTCAAGATCGGCACATCAACTACTTGTACATGTGGACAGGCACCCCAGACTGCTGGACACACACTTCAAGACTGCACTGAATATAGTAGACTGAGGAAAATCCATTGGCCCATAGATACAACACTACCGACAAAACTATATGGGCCACTGCAAGAATTACAAAAGACAGTAAAATTCATACAAAATCAGGAAACGACATTGCAGATATAGACAATACTTCAGGTGAACGAAAGATAGATAGATTTGTTGGAGCAGAAAACGCTTTCTGGGCACGCTCACTGACCACGAGGTCTGCTCAGATTTTGTGCCAGCTCATGAAGATCATTCTGCTGATGACGACTGTTATAGCGACCCGGAAATGTACACCATGAGCTGTGCACCTTTTTCCGAAAGCGCAACACGCGCACTAGAACACTATAAACGATCAGGATGAAAGCTTTGTTAATTGTTGGAAAGGAGGCACAGCAAATATGGAAATGTCCTTCCTGCAATGATTGCCAATCCGTTATAATGTTCCATGTCTAAATTAGAACTTTCAGCAAACATTAAATAAGATTTGCTTGATTTCATTTCAACCTCAACCACATCAGAACCCTTCTTGATTTAATCTTGACTTATTAAAAATTGTCATCAATGACATCATAATTTCCATTTTCTTTACTTTCTAGGCCAAATTATAACTTTTCTTTCTAACTCTCCTAAATTATAACTACCATCTCATCTCAACAAAATCATAACTTTCGTTTTCATTTCGACAAAATTGAAACTTTCATTTGAGATTAAATCATAATTTTTCTTTTCATCTCAAGAAAATGGTAGCTTTAAAAAAAAATATTTATACCACCAAAGTTAAATCATAAATTTCCTGTCAAAGTTGTGATTATTTGAAATACTTCATCAAAAGAATGCCTTCCACCATCTCATATTCTATTGATAACATTCCAAGACTAGAATTCTAGACATTCTTGTTTATCACAAATTATTCTGCATGATTTGTGCTTTTTTGCACATAAAGCCACACTCTGGTCTTTATTCTCCGGTCCTGTAAGTCCCCTTGGCAAATCCAAGAAATAGAATAATGCCGTAAAGATAACTTTTCTTAGACACAGTCAGACTCCTTCACAGAAACAATTTTAGGCTTATTGAAAAGGGTGGGAGAAATCCAGCAGTCTCAATCAGCTTTGAATGTCAAAACATTGAATGTTTTCTAATCTTTGGCTTCTTCTCGTAGATCAATTCCTGCTGCTTTTATTTTAGATATATTTTTTTACCCCCGTTTTGGTATTTGTGTTACAAATGTTTGCTTCGATAGAAGAGTGATATTGCAGCAATAATTCTAGAAATTTGGCAACATTTACAAATGTGAATGAAAATGTCATGAGTTAGCTACTCACTCTTGAAACTGATATTTGTGAAAGTGGTTTCAGTTTTGTAACGTCATACACACATTTACATGTTCTAACTTAATTGTTGTTAGTGCTAGTGATTATTTGAGAAAATTACTGCTTATAAATAATTAGTGACTTCTCAAAGATTAAGTAATCTGTCACTTTTTGCTGTGAAATATTTCTTTTTCCTTTTAAACCATAAATTAATTTTAATTTAATTTGTAGATTATTTAAATCAAAATGAATGCATTAAAGATGTAAAATGTATTCTTCTTCTTTACTTCCTCATTTGCCTTTCAGTATCTAGACGATATACAGTTTCCTGTCTTTCGCTTGTAAGCTTCCCCTGCAGTTTCTAAAATTCTATCAATCCATCTTTTTTATGTCGATACTTGGGTCTTCTCACGGCGTCTAGTAAAGGCTTAGTTTTGTGTTGTACGAGTAGTTTGATCTTTCTTTCTCGTCACGTATCCAAACCATCTTATATATTATTTCTTTATGTATTCAGTGACGGGGATTATTTTTAGCCGTTTTTCCTTAGTTCCTCATTTCTGATCTTATGTCTCAGGCTGTTTTCTGTATACAATTCATGAGAAAGTCCTCTTGAATGACGTAGACACCGGTATCCACTCCTCACCAACGCTGATATTGGTAAGCCCACAGACCTGTTTCTTATTATTCTAGTTCTTATTATTCTTGAGTCAAGCGTTGGTATCACCATAAGATAAAGATATACTATATTTGTATGTAATATTTTATAACGAGTAAATGAGCAAGAAAAATATTATTGACAAAACGATTCTTCAACGAACAGATCACTCTAAAATACCTGACCATAGGAAGTTAATATTTTTGAAGAAAATAAATAATTTTCACAGAAGCTTCTGCATCATTCCTTGGCCACCGACCAGCGAAAAGTTGTCTGTGGCCTGTCCACATTGAGGTGTTTTGAATGGCAAAAAATAGGTTCTACTACTTCACAAGACTGTGGCCTTCAATTTCAGCGTGCCCTGTGGACTCCATTATTTATCAATATTTTATTGTTTCTTCCAGACTGTTCTCGGTCTGGCTCTCATTTGCCTTTCCTTCAAATCCGCACTGCATGCAGGTTGTTTCTGGAGCTGCTCAGAGAATGTATCTATCCCACTCTATTGTCTTCCTCATCATCAAGTCAAATGTCACTTCCATTTACATCAGTTAGTCTGAAAGAGTATCTGTCTCTAGCCAGGTCTCTTACAGAAAGTTGCAGTTACATCAGTTAGTCTGAAAGAGTCTTGTCTCTAGCCAGGACTCTTATAGAAAGTTGCATTTACATCAGCCAGTCTGAAAATTCTCTGTCTCTAGCCAGGTCTCTTACAGAAAGTTGCATTTACATCAGTTAGTCTGGAACAGTCTCTGTCTCTAGCCAGGTCTCTTACAGAACGTTGCATTTACATCAGTTAGTCTGAAAGAGTCTCTGTCTCTAGCCAGGTCTCTTACAGAAAGTTGCATTTACATCAGTTAGTCTGAAGAGTCTCTATCTCTAGCCAGGTCTCTTACAGAAAGTTGCATTTACATCAGCCAGTCTAAAAAAGTCTTTGTCTCTAGCCAGGTCTCTTAAAGAAAGTTACATTTACATTAGCCAGTCTGAAAAAGTCTTTGTCTCTAGCCAGGTCTCTTATAGAAAGTTGCATTTACATTAGCCAGTCTGAAAATGTCTTTGTCTCTAGCCAGGTCTCTTATAGAAAGTTGCATTTACATTAGCCAGTCTGAAAAAGTCTTTGTCTCTAGCCAGGTCTCTTATAGAAAGTTGCATTTACATTAGCCAGTCTGAAAAAGTCTTTGTCTCTAGCCAGGTCTCTTATAGAAAGTTGCATTTACATTAGCCAGTCTGAAAATGTCTTTGTCTCTAGCCAGGTCTCTTATAGAAAGTTGCATTTACATCAGCCAGTCTGAAAAAGTCTTTGTCGTCTCTAGCCAGGTCTCTTATAGAAAGTTGCATTTACATCAGCCAGTCTGAAAAAGTCTTTGTCTCTAACCAGGACTCTTATAGAAAGTTACATTTACATTAGCCAGTCTGAAAAGTCTCTGTCTCTAGCCAGGTCTCTCACAGAAAGTTGCATTTACATCAGTTAGACTGAAAGAGTCTTGTCTCTAGCCAGGTCTCTTACAGAAAGTTGCATCTACATCAGTTAGTCTGAAAGAGTCTCTGTCTCTAGCCAGGTCTCTTACAGAACGTTGCATTTACATCAGCCAGTCTGGAAGAGTCTCTGTCTCTAGTCAGGTCTCTTACAGAAAGTTGCATTTACATCAGCCATTTTAAAAAAGTCTTTGTCTCTAGCCAGGTCTCTTATAGAAAGTTGCATTTACATTAGCCAGTCTGAAAAAGTCTTTGTCTCTAGCCAGGTCTCTTATAGAAAGTTGCATTTACATTAGCCAGTCTGAAAAAGTCTTGTCTCTAGCCAGGTCTCTTATAGAAAGTTGCATTTACATTAGCCAGTCTGAAAATGTCTTTGTCTCTAGCCAGGTCTCTTATAGAAAGTTGCATTTACATTAGCCAGTCTGAAAATGTCTTTGTCTCTAGCCAGGTCTCTTATAGAAAGTTGCATTTACATCAGCCAGTCTGAAAAAGTCTTTGTCGTCTCTAGCCAGGTCTCTTATAGAAAGTTGCATTTACATCAGCCAGTCTGAAAAAGTCTTTGTCTCTAACCAGGACTCTTATAGAAAGTTACATTTACATTAGCCAGTCTGAAAAAGTCTCTGTCTCTAGCCAGGTCTCTCACAGAATGTTGCATTTACATCAGTTAGACTGAAAGAGTCTTGTCTCTAGCCAGGTCTCTTACAGAAAGTTGCATCTACATCAGTTAGTTTGAAAGAGTCTCTGTCTCTAGCCAGGTCTCTTACAGAACGTTGCATTTACAGCAGTTAGTCTGGAAGAGTCTCTGTCTCTAGTCAGGTCTCTTACAGAAAGTTGCATTTACATCAGCCAGTCTAAAATAGTCTTTGTCTCTAGCCAGGTCTCTTAAAGAAAGTTACATTTACATTAGCCAGTCTGAAAAAGTCTTTGTCTCAAGCCAGGTCTCTTATAGAAAGTTGCATTTACATTAGCCAGTCTAAAAAAGTCTTTGTCTCTAGCCAGGTCTCTTATAGAAAGTTGCATTTACATTAGCCAGTCTGAAAAAGTCTTTGTCTCTAGCCAGGTCTCTTATAGAAAGTTGCATTTACATTAGCCAGTCTGAAAATGTCTTTGTCTCTAGCCAGGTCTCTTATAGAAAGTTGCATTTACATCAGCCAGTCTGAAAAAGTCTTTGTCGTCTCTAGCCAGGTCTCTTATAGAAAGTTGCATTTACATCAGCCAGTCTGAAAAAGTCTTTGTCTCTAACCAGGACTCTTATAGAAAGTTACATTTACATTAGCCAGTCTGAAAAAGTCTCTGTCTCTAGCCAGGTCTCTCACAGAAAGTTGCATTTACATCAGTTAGACTGAAAGAGTCTTGTCTCTAGCCAGGTCTCTTACAGAAAGTTGCAGTTACATCAGTTAGTCTGAAAGAGTCTCTGTCTCTAGCCAGGACTCTTATAGAAAGTTGCATTTACATCAGCCAGTCTGAAAATTCTCTGTCACTAGCCAGGTCTCTTACAGAAAGTTGCATTTACATCAGCTAGTCTGAAAAAGTCTCTATCTCTAGCCAGGTTTCTCACAGAAAGTTGCATTTACATCAGCTAGTCTGAAAAAGTCTCTGTCTCTAGCCAGGTCTCTCACAGAAAGTTGCATTTACATCAGCTAGTCTGAAAAAGTCTCTGTCTCTAGCCAGGTCTCTCACAGAAAGTTGCATTTACATCAGCTAGTCTGAAAAAGTCTCTGTCTCTAGCAAGGTCTCTTACAGAAAGTTGCATTTACACCAGCTAGTCTGAAAAAGTCCAAACATTTCACCATTAACTCCGGAGTAAGACAAGGCTGCGTGCTTTCCCCTTTACTTTTTATCACACATATGGACAATATATGGAAATTAGCATGCCCAATCAAAGGAAATATACCAACACGGATGATAACAAGCGATAACACAAAAGAGAACGAAATATACGTACCAGAAAACAACAGAAGAGAGGAAGAAATAAATGAAATACTATTTGCAGACGACCAAGTTCTGATACATAAAACAACTGAGGACCTACAAGAACATATCAACAGGCTAAACAACACTTGTAAACAATACAACATGAAGATCAACATAAGCAAAACCGAAGTAATGGCAACAGCGAGAAAGAAAGAAAAACTAAACATCATAATAGATAATACAACTTTGAAGGAAGTAGACAATTTTAATTTCTGGGTAGCACGTTAACACAAGACAATAACAAGAGACAGAGATAGATATAAGGTGTAACAAAGCATGCCAAGTTATTGGCCAAGTATCAACACTATTGAAAAACAAAGCAATAACTACGGAAGCAAAAAGGGCAATATACAAATCAATTTTTCTACCAACTCTGTGCTATCAGTGCCAGAATTGGACGCTGGACTCTAGAACAATAAGAAAGATAACGACCACCGAAATAAAATGTGTCAGAAGAATGACAGGAAACAGCTTAAGGGACAGAGTAAGAAACACTGACCTGAGGAAGAAACTCGAAATTGAACCAGCCATCGAATACATAAAGAAACAACAGATAAATTGGTTCGGCCACATAACAAGACAAAAAAAACTAACAATGACTCAAAGAGCCATAAACAAACGCTACGAAAACGCCAGATTAAGAGGAAGACCGAGAAATAGATGGATAAATGGAATACTAGAGTCACTAGGAGGAATAACATCAGAAGAGGCCAACAGAAGAGCAAAGAATCGCAGATTGTTTCTACCCTCGACGCCAACGGCAGCAGAGGAAGGATAAAAGAAGGAGTCTGAAAAAGTCTCTGTCTCTAGCCAGGTCTCTCACAGAAAGTTGCATTTACATCAGCTAGTCTGAAAAAGTCTCTGTCTCTAGCCAGGTCTCTCACATAAAGTTGCATTTACATCAGCTAGTCTGAAAAAGTCTCTGTCTCTAGCCAGGTCTCTCACATTAAGTTACATTTACATCAGCTAGTCTGAAAAAGTCACTGTCTCTAGCCAGGTCTCTCACAGAAAGTTGCATTTACATCAGCTAGTCTGAAAAAGTCTCTGTCTCTAGCCAGGTCTCTTACAGAAAGTTGCATTTACATCAGCTATTCTGAAAGAGTCTTGTCTCTAGCCAGGTCTCTCAAAGAAAGTTGCATTTACATTAGCCAGTCTGAAGAATCTCTAGCCAGGTCTCTCACAGAAAGGCGCATTTACATCAGCCAGTCTGAAAGAGTCTCTAGCCAGGTCTCTCATAGAAAGGCGCATTCACATAAGAAATTCTTACGTTCAATGTCTCTTTAATGTCTTGAAACCACATTCTTCTTGGTCTGATCCTGTCTCGTCTTCCAGGAACCACGCCTTCCATTATTATTCTTTCCACCCCGTTTTGTCTTTTGACGTGGTTATAGTATTTAAATGTCATCTGTAGAATGTTATTTATAAGCCAGTTCTTTGTAAAGTTTAAATCTTTTAATGTATTATTGCTTGTCAAGGTAACTTAAGGTTTTTCCTATAACATTTTATTTCAAATGAATAGAATACTTTTTTTTAAGAGCAAGAGAGTAGGTGGAGATTACAAAAGTACAGGAACAGTAACAAAGACAAGGGAAACAATTACACAAACGATATTAAAGCAGGAGATTACCAATTACTTTATCATCTAAAAAAATGCAGATCAGGTTTACAAAAAGTGTGTCTTTGATCAAGTATGATCATTTATATCTGAAAGTGTCTTTTCTTTTTTCTTCATAAGGCTCACTTATCATACTACACAACACTTCACTTGCATAAATTCTAGTGTTTGAACAATTTTGTGTATTGTTATAAAGAATTGAATAGCTTAATCTTTATTTCTAGCATGTACAAGTATGTATCTATATACTTGTATAAGTGTATGCAGTTTTTGTAAATAAGAATCGCTATTGTATTTGACAAAGTTCACTGCACTTAAAGCTTTCAACACGGTGTATAGACTTTGTGGTATTGGCGAGAAGAAGCATCGGACTGAAGACATGAAGAAAAGAGTCGAATAATTGACATGTTAGAGGTTACCCTCAAAGTGGTGCCCATCTGAGTGTTGACAATCATTCCACCAGTGCTGCCTGGAAGTGCTCCTTGTAGTCGTTTGTTGTCCAGCATGTTGAGAACTTTCTGTGACTCTGCTTTAATGTTCTCCATCGTCTGAAATATTTCTCCCTTTAGCTTCTCCCTTTTCTTCTTTATTCCATAACAATGTGAGGTTGTTGGCGATCTACTGACGAACTTTATCAACTCTCTTCTTGTACTTCTATCCTCAGGCATTCATTGGAACTCTGGAATACCAAGACCTGTCAAATATGTGATATTGTCTTCTCATTTTGTTCTCTGCCTATCTCTCATACCTCCTTCACATTTCCTCTTAGAAGGATCTTTACTGGCTAGACGATCAAGGTACGTGGACTATCGTTTGCATGTAGGCTTCTCCTACTGTTTGAAGGGAACAGCTGGAATAGATTGTAACAATTGGGAAAATTGAGGTACGAAGAGATAGGGGGAAGCAAAGAGAAAAGATACCAGACAGCTTAAGAGAATGGCTTGGCAGAATGTCAACAACAGAAATGATAAATAACTGTCAAAATCGAAAGTTGTGAAGAGACATGATCACCTTTGCCAGCAGGCTTGCTACTTGATGATGATAAAAGCAAAAATACTGAGTTCTACGTGGAGAATGAGCACATACACAATTTCACATTGGTGTAAGATCATTACGTCAGATGTGACATCATCATGCCACCAACTTATGTCTACTTTGTGCAGTTCCAACGGGTTTCATTGAATATGCCACGTATTAGACCCATGGACAGCATTTGGTGTCCTCTCACATATTTTAAGCCACAGCGGTCAAGTAGTTAGTGCACATGTCTGCTGATAGGGTGGTAAATACTTCATGCCTGCTTGTGCTCACCCGATGGCTAAAGGAATAAACATGTTCATTATCTGTGCTCACCCGATGACTAAAGGAATAAACATGTTCATTATCTGTGCTCACCGGATGACTAAAGGAATAAACATTTTAATTATCTGTGCTTACCCGATGACTAAAGGAATAAACATGTTCATTATCTGTGCTCACCGGATGACTAAAGGAATAAACATGTTCATTATCTGTGCTCACCGGATGACAAAAGGAATAAACATGTTCATTATCTGTGCTCACCAGATGACTAAAGGAATAAACATGTTCATTATCTGTGCTCACCCGATGACTAAAGGAATAAACATGTTCATTATCTGTGCTCACCGGATGACTAAAGGAATAAACATGTTCATTATCTGTGCTTACCCGATGACTAAAGGAATAAACATGTTCATTATCTGTGCTCACCGGATGACTAAAGGAATAAACATGTTCATTATCTGTGCTCACCCGATGACTAAAGGAATAAACATTTTCATTAGCTGCTATTAAAAGGACGTTATGTGGGTATAGATCTGTTGTGGTTTGCAGTAGAACTGGAATATTTGCACTTTCCAATCCAAAACATCCAAATTTAGCACTGCACTTTTGAGTACCAGATTGCCTTCCCTCTCAATCCATACTCACTTGACCATACCAAACCCGTTAGTCTGTTTCTAGGGGCCGCAAAGAGGTGAAGTAGGATCTGCATAGCTCTGGTGCACCGACCCTGATGCAGACCATCAGCTATGAATCGCTGACAGCTCACACACCTGTTTCTGAACTACGCCTTAGTCCCTTCATGTATGGTTCAAACCTCAGCAGCTGCCATTTTTTTAACATACAGAGTAGCTTCACAAGTATCCGACAGCAGGGCACTTGTGCACTGCGATGACCACAGCACTATAATAAAAAATATGCCAGTGGTCATGTAAATACTGTATATGCGCACTAACATCATATTTCCTAAATGCTAGTAACATTATTTATGACAGGGGATGGTGATACAATTGTTTTATGTTTTTCATTTAAGGTGTTTGGAATTTGCTTTAATGATCTTATTATTATTTATTACTGATTCAAGTTTGACCAATGTTGAATTCTTATAACTGACCAATGTTGAGTTCATATAATTATTGACTAATGTTACATTCTTATAACTGACCAATGTTAAATTCTTGTAATTGACAAATGTAAAACTCATCAACAGATCTCATTTTAAAATTATTGGGCAAATGTTACTTGAAATTAACCAGTGTTTAAAATTGTTTTCATTTTTGATCAATGACTGAATTAAACTGTTTGTAAAACTTACTACTTTAACTCATTTACATTTCTGATGATAGCAGAAAAATGTGCTCTCTGTTGTTGTTGTTGTTTCTTTGTTGTGAGTGTGTGCATCTTCTATCAAACGTTGCATTGGAAACAAAATAATGTATATATGTGTCTGTTCTCTTATGTTGAAATAGAATAATAATCTATTCAAAGAATGCCATTCTATTAAATAGAATATGTTATCTTAGCATTAGGAAAAGAATAAAATATATTTATCTTATTGTAGTTTTGAGCTGAATACGGCACATAGAGCAACCATTCAAGACTCTCTATATCTGATAAACTTTATACAGGACCTGCATTGTATCTTGTCTCATGTCCTCCACACTCTCAATATCTGATGAACTTTGTACAGGACCTGCACCTGCATTGTATCTTGTCTCATGTCCTCCACACTCTCTATATCTGATGAACTTTGTACAGGACCTGCACCTGCAATGTATCTTGTCTCATGTCCTCCAGACTCTCTATATCTGATGAACTTTATACTGGACCTGCATTATATAATGTCTCATGTCCTCCAGACTCTCTATATATGATGAACTTTGTACAGGACCTGCATTGTATCTTGCCTCATGTCCTCCAGACTCTCTATGTCTGATGAACTTTGTACAGGACCTGCATTGTATCTTGTTTCATGTCCTCCAGACTCTCTATATATGATGAACTTTGTACAGGACCTGCATTGTATCTTGTCTCATGTCCTCCACACTCTCTATATCTGATGAACTTTGTACAGGACCTGCACCTGCATTGTATCTTGCCTCATGTCCTCCAGACTCTCTATGTCTGATGAACTTTGTACAGGACCTGCATTGTATCTTGTCTCATGTCCTCCAGACTCTCTATATATGATGAACTTTGTACAGGACCTGCATTGTATCTTGTCTCATGTCCTCCAGACTATATATATATGATGAACTTTGTACAGGACCTGCATTGTATCTTGTCTCATGTCCTCCACACTCTCTATATCTGATGAACTTTGTACAGGACCTGCACCTGCATTGTATCTTGTCTCATGTCCTCCAGACTCTCTATATCTGATGAACTTTATACTGGACCTGCATTATATAATGTCTCATGTCCTCCAGACTCGATATATCTGATGAACTTTGTACAGGACCTGCATTGTATCTTGTCTCATGTCCTCTAGACTCTCAATATATGATGAACTTTGTACAGGACCTGCATTGTATCTTGTCTCATGTCCTCCAGACTCTCTATATATGATGAACTTTGTACAGGACCTGCATTGTATCTTGCCTCATGTCCTCCAGACTCTCTATGTCTGATGAACTTTGTACAGGACCTGCATTGAATCTTGTTTCATGTCCTCCAGACTCTCTATATATGATGAACTTTGTACAGGACCTGCATTGTATCTTGTCTCATGTCCTCCACACTCTCTATATCTGATGAACTTTGTACAGGACCTGCACCTGCATTGTATCTTGCCTCATGTCCTCCAGACTCTCTATATATGATGAACTTTGTACAGGACCTGCAATGTATCTTGTCTCATGTCTTCCAGACTCTCTATATATGATGAACTTTGTACAGGACCTGCATTGTGTCTTGCCTCATGTCCTCCAGACTCTCTATGTCTGATGAACTTTGTACAGGACCTGCATTGTATCTTGTCTCATGTCCTCCAGACTCTCTATATCTGATGAGCTTTGTACAGGACCTGTATTGTATCTTGTCTCATGTCCTACAGACTCTCTATATCTGATGAACTTTATACTGGACCTGCATTATATCATGTCTCATGTCCTCCAGACTCTCTATATCTGATGAACTTTGTACAGGACCTGCATTGTATCTTGTCTCATGTCCGCTAGACTCTCTATATATGATGAACTTTGTACAGGACCTGCATTGTATCTTGTCTCATGACCTCCAGACTCTCTATGTCTGATGAACTTTGTACAGGACCTGCATTGTATCTTGTCTCATGTCTTCCAGACTCTCTATATATGATGAACTTTGTACAGGACCTGCATTGTGTCTTGCCTCATGTCCTCCAGACTCTCTATGTCTGATGAACTTTGTACAGGACCTGCAGTGTATCTTGTCTCATGTCCTCCAGACTCTCTATATCTAATGAGCTTTGTACAGGACCTGTATTGTATCTTGTCTCATGTCCTCCAGACTCTCTATATCTGATGAGCTTTGTACAGGACCTGTATTGTATCTTGTCTCATGTCCTCCAGACTCTCTATATCTGATGAGCTTTGTACAGGACCTGTATTGTATCTTGTCTCATGTCCTCCAGACTCTCTATATCTGATGAGCTTTGTACAGGACCTGCATTGTATCTTGTCTCATGTCCTCCAGACTCTCTATATCTGATGAGCTTTGTACAGGACCTGCATTGTATCTTGTCTCATGTCCTCTAGACTCTCTATATCTGATGAGCTTTGTACAGGACCTGCATTGTATCTTGTCTCATGTCTTCCAGACTCTATATCTGATGAGCTTTGTACAGGACCTGCATTGTATCTTGTCTCATGTCCTCCAAACTCTCTATATCTGATGAACTTTGTACAGGACCTGCATTGTATCTTGCCTCATGTCCTCCAGACTCTCTATATCTGATGAACTTTGTACAGGACCTGCATTGTATTTTGTCTCATGTCCTCCACACTCTCTATATCTGATGAACTTTGTACAGGACCTGCATTGTATCTTGCCTCATGTCCTCCAGACTCTCTATGTCTGATGAACTTTGTACAGGACCTGCATTGTATCTTGTTTCATGTCCTCCAGACTCTCTATATATGATGAACTTTGTACAGGACCTGCATTGTATCTTGTCTCATGTCCTCCACACTCTCTATATCTGATGAACTTTGTACAGGACCTGCACCTGCATTGTATCTTGCCTCATGTCCTCCAGACTCTCTATGTCTGATGAACTTTGTACAGGACCTGCATTGTATCTTGTCTCATGTCCTCCAGACTCAATATATATGACGAACTTTGTACAGGACCTGCATTGTATCTTGTCTCATGTCCTCCAGACTCTCTATATATGATGAACTTTGTACAGGACCTGCATTGTATCTTGTCTCATGTCTTCCAGACTCTCTATATATGATGAACTTTGTACAGGACCTGCATTGTGTCTTGCCTCATGTCCTCCAGACTCTCTATGTCTGATGAACTTTGTACAGGACCTGCATTGTATCTTGTCTCATGTCCTCCAGACTCTCTATATCTGATGAGCTTTGTACAGGACCTGTATTGTATTTTGTTTCATGTCCTCCAGACTCTCTATATCTGATGAACTTTATTTTGGACCTGCATCATATCATGTCTCATGTCCTCCAGACTCTCTATATCTGATGACTTTTGTACAGGACCTGCATTGTATCTTGTCTCATGTCCTCTAGACTCTCTATATATGATGAACTTTGTACAGGACCTGCATTGTATCTTGTCTCATGTCCTCCAGACTCTTTATATATGATGAACTTTGTACAGGACCTGCATTATATCTTGCCTCATGTCCTCCAGACTCTCTATGTCTGATGAACTTTGTACAGGACCTGCATTGTATCTTGTCTCATGTCTTCCAGACTCTATATCTGATGAGCTTTGTACAGGACCTGCATTGTATCTTGTCTCATGTCCTCCAGACTTTTTATTATATGAAGAACTTTGTACACGACCTAAATTGTATCTTGTCTCATGTCCTCCATACTCTCTATATCTGATGAACTTTGTACAGGACCTGCATTGTATCTTGTCTCATGTCCTCCAGACTCTCTATATCTGATGAGCTTTGTACAGGACCTGTATTGTATCTTCTCTCATGTCCTCCAAACTCTCTATATCTGATGAACTTTGTACAGGACCTGCATTGTATCTTGCCTCATGTCCTCCAGACTCTCTATATCTGATGAACTTTGTACAGGACCTGCATTGTATCTTGTCTCATGTCCTCCACACTCTCTATATCTGATGAACTTTGTACAGGACCTGCATTGTATCTTGCCTCATGTCCTCCAGACTCTCTATGTCTGATGAACTTTGTACAGGACCTGCATTGTATCTTGTTTCATGTCCTCCAGACTCTCTATATATGATGAACTTTGTACAGGACCTGCATTGTATCTTGTCTCATGTCCTCCAAACTCTCTATATCTGATGAACTTTTTACAGGACCTGCGCCTGCATTGTATCTTGCCTCATGTCCTCCAGACTCTCTATGTCTGATGAACTTTGTACAGGACCTGCATTGTATCTTGTCTCATATCCTCCAGACTCACTATATATGATGAACTTTGTACAGGACCTGCATTGTATCTTGTCTCATGTCCTCCAGACTCTCTATATATGATGAACTTTGTACAGGACCTGCATTGTGTCTTGCCTCATGTCCTCCAGACTCTCTATGTCTGATGAACTTTGTACAGGACCTGCATTGTATCTTGTCTCATGTCCTCCAGACTCTCTATATCTGATGAGCTTTGTACAGGACCTGTATTGTATCTTGTCTCATGTCCTACAGACTCTCTATATCTGATGAACTTTATACTGGACCTGCATTATATCATGTCTCATGTCCTCCAGACTCTCTATATCTGATGAACTTTGTACAGGACCTGCATTGTATCTTGTCTCATGTCCGCTAGACTCTCTATATATGATGAACTTTGTACAGGACCTGCATTGTATCTTGTCTCATGACCTCCAGACTCTCTATGTCTGATGAACTTTGTACAGGACCTGCATTGTATCTTGTCTCATGTCCTCTAGACTCTCTATATATGATGAACTTTGTACAGGACCTGCATTGTATCTTGTCTCATGTCCTCCAGACTCTCTATATATGATGAACTTTGTACAGGACCTGCATTATATCTTGCCTCATGTCCTCCAGACTCTCTATGTCTGATGAACTTTGTACAGGACCTGCATTGTATCTTGTTTCATGTCCTCCAGACTCTCTATATCTGATGAACTTTGTACAGGACCTGCACCTGCATTGTATCTTGTCTCATGTCCTCCAGACTCTCTATGTCTGATGAACTTTGTTCAGGACCTGCATTGTATCTTGTCTCATGTCATCCAGACTCTCTATATCTGATGAACTTTATACTGGACCTGCATTATATAATGTCTCATGTCCTCCAGACTCGATATATCTGATGAACTTTGTATAGGACCTGCATTGTATCTTGTCTCATGTCCTCTAGACTCTCTATATATGATGAACTTTGTACAGGACCTGCATTGTATCTTGTCTCATGTCCTCCAGACTCTCTATATATGATGAACTTTGTACAGGACCTGCATTGTATCTTGCCTCATGTCCTCCAGACACTCTATGTCTGATGAACTTTGTACAGGACCTGCATTGTATCTTGTTTCATGTCCTCCAGACTCTCTATATATGATGAACTTTGTACAGGACCTGCATTGTATCTTGTCTCATGTCCTCCACACTCTCTATATCTGATGAACTTTGTACAGGACCTGCACCTGCATTGTATCTTGCCTCATGTCCTCCAGACTCTCTATGTCTGATGAACTTTGTACAGGACCTGCATTGTATCTTGTCTCATGTCCTCCAGACTCTCTATATCTGATGAACTTTGTACAGGACCTGCATTGTATCTTGTCTCATGTCCTCCAGACTCTCTATATATGATGAACTTTGTACAGGACCTGCATTGTATCTTGTCTCATGTCCTCCAGACTCTCTATGTCTGATGAACTTTGTACAGGACCTGCAATGTATCTTGTCTCATGTCTTCCAGACTCTCTATATATGATGAACTTTGTACAGGACCTGCATTGTGTCTTGCCTCATGTCCTCTAGACTCTCTATGTCTGATGAACTTTGTACAGGACCTGCATTGTATCTTGTCTCATGTCCTCCAGACTCTCTATATCTGATGAGCTTTGTACAGGACCTGTATTGTATCTTGTCTCATGTCCTACAGACTCTCTATATCTGATGAACTTTATACTGGACCTGCATTATATCATGTCTCATGTCCTCCAGACTCTCTATATCTGATGAACTTTGTACAGGACCTGCATTGTATCTTGTCTCATGTCCGCTAGACTCTCTATATATGATGAACTTATACAGGACCTGCATTGTATCTTGTCTCATGTCCTCCAGACTCTCTATGTCTGATGAACTTTGTACAGGACCTGCATTGTATCTTGTCTCATGTCTTCCATACTCTCTATATATGATGAACTTTGTACAGGACCTGCATTGTGTCTTGCCTCATGTCCTCCAGACTCTCTATGTCTGATGAACTTTGTACAGGACCTGCAGTGTATCTTGTCTCATGTCCTACAGACTCTCTATATCTAATGAGCTTTGTACAGGACCTGTATTGTATCTTGTCTCATGTCCACCAGACTCTCTATATCTGATGAGCTTTGTACAGGACCTGCATTGTATCTTGTCTCATGTCCTCCAGACTCTCTATATCTGATGAGCTTTGTACAGGACCTGTATTGTATCTTGTCTCATGTCCTCCAGACTCTCTATATCTGATGAGCTTTGTACAGGACCTGTATTGTATCTTGTCTCATGTCCTCCAGACTCTCTATATCTGATGAGCTTTGTACAGGGCCTGCATTGTATCTTGTCTCATGTCCTCCAGACTCTCTATATCTAATGAGCTTTGTACAGGACCTGCATTGTATCTTGTCTCATGTCCTCTAGACTCTCTATATCTGATGAGCTTTGTACAGGACCTGCATTGTATCTTGTCTCATGTCTTCCAGACTCTATATCTGATGAGCTTTGTACAGGACCTGCATTGTATCTTGTCTCATGTCCTCCAGACTTTTTATTAAATGAAGAACTTTGTACACGACCTAAATTGTATCTTGTCTCATGTCCTCCAGACTCTCTATATCTGATGAACTTTGTACAGGACCTGCATTGTATCTTGTCTCATGTCCTCCAGACTCTCTATATCTGATGAGCTTTGTACAGGACCTGTATTGTATCTTCTCTCATGTCCTCCAAACTCTCTATATCTGATGAACTTTGTACAGGACCTGCATTGTATCTTGCCTCATGTCCTCCAGACTCTCTATATCTGATGAACTTTGTACAGGACCTGCATTGTATCTTGTCTCATGTCCTCCACACTCTCTATATCTGATGAACTTTGTACAGGACCTGCATTGTATCTTGCCTCATGTCCTCTAGACTCTCTATGTCTGATGAACTTTGTACAGGACCTGCATTGTATCTTGTTTCATGTACTCCAGACTCTCTATATATGATGAACTTTGTACAGGACCTGCATTGTATCTTGTCTCATGTCCTCCACACTCTCTATATCTGATGAACTTTGTACAGGACCTGCACCTGCATTGTATCTTGCCTCATGTCCTCCAGACTCTCTATGTCTGATGAACTTTGTACAGGACCTGCATTGTATCTTGTCTCATGTCCTCCAGACTCACTATATATGATGAACTTTGTACAGGACCTGCATTGTATCTTGTCTCATGTCCTCCAGACTCTCTATATATGATGAACTTTGTACAGGACCTGCATTGTATCTTGTCTCATGTCTTCCAGACTCTCTATATATGATGAACTTTGTACAGGACCTGCATTGTGTCTTGCCTCATGTCCTCCAGACTCTCTATGTCTGATGAACTTTGTACAGGACCTGCATTATATCTTGTCTCATGTCCTCCAGACTCTCTATATCTGATGAGCTTTGTACAGGACCTGTATTGTATTTTGTTTCATGTCCTCCAGACTCTCTATATCTGGTGAACTTTATACTGGACCTGCATCATATCATGTCTCATGTCCTCCAGACTCTCTATATCTGATGAACTTTGTACAGGACCTGCATTGTATCTTGTCTCATGTCCTCTAGACTCTCTATATATGATGAACTTTGTACAGGACCTGCATTGTATCTTGTCTCATGTCCTCCAGACTCTCTATATATGATGAACATTGTACAGGACCTGCATTATATCTTGCCTCATGTCCTCCAGACTCTCTATGTCTGATGAACTTTGTACAGGACCTGCATTGAATCTTGTTCCATGTCCTCCAGACTCTCTATATCTGATGAACTTTGTACAGGACCTGCACCTGCATTGTATCTTGCCTCATGTCCTCCAGACTCTCTATGTCTGATGAACTTTGTACAGTACCTGCATTGTATCTTGTCTCATGTCCTCCAGACTTTTTATTATATGAAGAACTTTGTACACGACCTAAATTGTATCTTGTCTCATGTCCTCCAGACTCTCTATATCTGATGAACTTTGTACAGGACCTGCATTGTATCTTGTCTCATGTCCTCCAGACTCTCTATATCTGATGAGCTTTGTACAGGACCTGTATTGTATCTTATCTCATGTCCTCCAAACTCTCTATATCTGATGAACTTTGTACAGGACCTGCATTGTATCTTGCCTCATGTCCTCCAGACTCTCTATATCTGATGAACTTTGTACAGGACCTGCATTGTATCTTGTCTCATGTCCTCCACACTCTCTATATCTGATGAACTTTGTACAGGACCTGCATTGTATCTTGCCTCATGTCCTCCAGACTCTCTATATATGATGAACTTTGTACATCACCTGCATTGTATCTTGTCTCATGTCCTCCACACTCTCTATATCTGATGAACTTTGTACAGGACCTGCACCTGCATTGTATCTTGCCTCATGTCCTCCAGACTCTCTATGTGTGATGAACTTTGTACAGGACCTGCATTGTATCTTGTCTCATATCCTCCAGACTCACTATATATGATGAACTTTGTACAGGACCTGCATTGTATCTTGTCTCATGTCCTCCAGACTCTCTATATATGATGAACTTTGTACAGGACCTGCATTGTATCTTGTCTCCTCCAGACTCTCTATGTCTGATGAACTTTGTACAGGACCTGCATTGTATCTTGTCTCATGTCTTCCAGACTCTCTATATATGATGAACTTTGTACAGGACCTGCATTGTGTCTTGCCTCATGTCCTCCAGACTCTCTATGTCTGATGAACTTTGTACAGGACCTGCATTGTATCTTGTCTCATGTCCTCCAGACTCTCTATATCTGATGAGCTTTGTACAGGACCTGTATTGTATCTTGTCTCATGTCCTCCACACTCTCTATATCTGATGAACTTTATACTGGACCTGCATTATATCATGTCTCATGTCCTCCAGACTCTCTATATCTGATGAACTTTGTACAGGACCTGCATTGTATCTTGTCTCATGTCCTCTAGACTCTCTATATATGATGAACTTTGTACAGGACCTGCATTGTATCTTGTCTCATGTCCTCCAGACTCTCTATATATGATGAACTTTGTACAGGACCTGCATTATATCTTGTCTCATGTCCTCCAGACTCTCTATGTCTGATGAACTTTGTACAGGACCTGCATTGTATCTTGTTTCATGTCCTCCAGACTCTCTATATCTGATGAACTTTGTACAGGACCTGCACCTGCATTGTATCTTGTCTCATGTCCTCCAGACTCTCTATGTCTGATGAACTTTGTACAGGACCTGCATTGTATCTTGTCTCATGTCCTCCAGACTCTCTATATATGATGAACTTTGTACAGGACCTGCATTGTATCTTGTCTCATGTCCTCCAGACTCTCTATGTCTGATGAACTTTGTACAGGACCTGCATTGTATCTTGTCTCATGTCTTCCATACTCTCTATATATGATGAACTTTGTACAGGACCTGCATTGTGTCTTGCCTCATGTCCTCCAGACTCTCTATGTCTGATGAACTTTGTACAGGACCTGCATTGTATCTTGTCTCATGTCCTCTAGACTCTCTATATATGATGAACTTTGTACAGGACCTGCATTGTATCTTGTCTCATGTCCTCCAGACTCTCTATGTCTGATGAACTTTGTACAGGACCTGTATTGTATCTTGTCTCATGTCCTCTAGACTCTCTATATATGATGAACTTTGTACAGGACCTGCATTGTATCTTGTCTCATGTCCTCCAGACTCTCTATATCTGATGAGCTTTGTACAGGACCTGCATTGTATCTTGTCTCATGTCCTCCAGACTCTCTATATCTGATGAGCTTTGTACAGGACCTGCATTGTATCTTGTCTCATGTCCTCCAGACTCTCTATATCTGATGAGCTTTGTACAGGACCTGTATTGTATCTTGTCTCATGTCCTCCAGACTCTCTATATCTGATGAGCTTTGTACAGGACCTGTATTGTATCATGTCTCATGTCCTCCAGACTCTCTATATCTGATGAACTTTATACTGGACCTGCATTATATCATGTCTCATGTCCTCCAGACTCTCTATATCTGATGAACTTTGTACAGGACCTGCATTGTATCTTGTCTCATGTCCTCCAGACTCTCTATATCTGATGAACTTTGTACAGGACCTGCATTGTATCTTGTCTCATGTCCTCTAGACTCTCTACATATGATGAACTTTGTACAGGACCTGCATTGTATCTTGTCTCATGTCCTCCAGACTCTCTATGTCTGATGAACTTTGTACAGGACCTGCATTGTATCTTGTTTCATGTCCTCCAGACTCTCTATATATGATGAACTTTGTACAGGACCTGCACCTGCATTGTATCTTGCCTCATGTCCTCCAGACTCTCTATGTCTGATGAACTTTGTACAGGACCTGCATTGTATCTTGTCTCATGTCATCCAGACTCTCTATATATGATGAACTTTGTACAGGACCTGCATTGTATCTTGTCTCATGTCCTCCAGACTCTCTATGTCTGATGAACTTTGTACAGGACCTGCATTGTATCTTGTCTCATGTCTTCCAGACTCTCTATATATGATGAACTTTGTACAGGACCTGCATTGTGTCTTGCCTCATGTCCTCCAGACTCTCTATGTCTGATGAACTTTGTACAGGACCTGCATTGTATCTTGTCTCATGTCCTTCAGACTCTCTATATCTGATGAGCTTAGTACAGGACCTGTATTGTATCTTGTCTCATGTCCTCCAGACTCTCTATATCTGATGAGCTTTGTACAGGACCTGCATTGTATCTTGTCTCATGTCCTCCAGACTCTCTATATCTGATGAGCTTTGTACAGGACCTGTATTGTATCTTGTCTCATGTCCTCCAGACTCTCTATATCTGATGAGCTTTGTACAGGACCTGTATTGTATCTTGTCTCATGTCCTCCAGACTCTCTATATCTGATGAGCTTTGTACAGGGCCTGCATTGTATCTTGTCTCATGTCCTCCAGACTCTCTATATCTGATGAGCTTTGTACAGGACCTGCATTGTATCTTGTCTCATGTCCTCTAGACTCTCTATATCTGATGAGCTTTGTACAGGACCTGCATTGTATCTTGTCTCATGTCTTCCAGACTCTATATCTGATGAGCTTTGTACAGGACCTGCATTGTATCTTGTCTCATGTCCTCCAGACTCTTTATTATATGAAGAACTTTGTACAGGACCTAAATTGTATCTTGTCTCATGTCCTCCAGACTCTCTATATCTGATGAACTTTGTACAGGACCTGCATTGTATCTTGTCTCATGTCCTCCAGACTCTCTATATCTGATGAGCTTTGTACAGGACCTGTATTGTATCTTGTCTCATGTCCTCCAAACTCTCTATATCTGATGAACTTTGTACAGGACCTGCATTGTATCTTGCCTCATGTCCTCCAGACTCTCTATATCTGATGAACTTTGTACAGGACCTGCATTGTATCTTGCCTCATGTCCTCCAGACTCTCTATATCTGATGAACTTTGTACAGGACCTGCATTGTATCTTGCATCAGGTCTGTGTTCTGAACAAGCCTTTCAATCTTGGCAAAGGAACCACTGCTTGCTGTTGTTGCTTCTTGGTAATAAAGTACTTCACAAAGACACTATGTTGACCTCTCCAAGTAATGAAACTTATTTTTTTACTTACTGTATTGTAGTTCAAAAGACGATTAGAGGCCACAGAGATGGGATTTCTCAGAAGAATGTTGAAAGTTCCCTGGACAGATAAAAAGACCAATGAGGAAGTTCTCAAAGAGGCCAACACAAAAAGGGAGCTCTTAAAAAACATCAGAAAGAAGCAATCAACATTTTTCGGGCACATCATGAGAAGAGGAAAGTTGGAATACTTGGTTACAACTGGCAAAATAAAAGGAAAGAGAGATCGTGGACGACAAAGAGAGAAAATACTTGATAGCTTGGTGTCATGGCATGGAAAACAGTCAACAACAGAACTGATACGATGCACTATAGATAGAAGATTATGGAGGGACATGATCGCTTACGCCAACCGGCATGGTACATGATGATGATGATGATTGTAGTTCAATCTTAGTTTCTGTAGTTTTTGTTTGTTTCTATGTAATGTTTGTGTTTCTGAAGAAAAGCCATTTGGCGATGGGAGGGTGTTGTCAGTGTCATAATATTATGTTTGTCTATATTGCCATAAAGATAACCATACAACGCACTTGTTTAGTTTGATCTTGTACGTGACCAATGGCTTCCAGGTTGAGCCTTAAATTGGTACTGGATTTGTCTGATAGAGAAAGATGGCACTCACATCATACTGACGTTTACCTAAAAAATAATTTGCCAAAGAAAATATGGACATTAACATGATAATCACTAGATGTCCCCAAATAGCATGATGGGGAACTTTCTCTTTCTCCCATACTTTACCTTCTGATAAATGCTCAAATCAGGATGTGTTCAAAGACTGAGTTTTAATAGTAGTAGTTTTGTTGTTGTTGCTATTTTCCAAACATTCCAAACATTTTTCATCATTCTCCCATTGGATGGGATTTTTGCAGGTCCAACATTCAGATATGTGTTTAACCTACCAAAACTTTATTTTTCCAAGGTGATCTTAAGGTTGTCATAATTAGGGACAAACATTAATAAATCATAATGAATGGAGATAATATTGAAACATTATAATAACAATTGAAGCCTCAGTGACTGAGTGGTTAGTGCGCTTGCTTCCTGATCAGAAGAACCCAGTTTCAATTTTCATATGTGGTGGAATTTTGTTTGGACCAACAAGGCTCTGGGGGTCACCAAGCCTCTAAAAATGGGCACCAGATATTTTTCTGGGACATAAAGGTGGACTGGCATGATACTGACCATGTCACTCAAAAATGTGCAGTGGTCATGGAAAAATATGGTCACAAACACCATATTCCATACGACAACCCACAGCTGATGGCTTGAGCCAGGATCGGTGAACCAGAACCATCCAGACCCTGCTCCACCTCTCCATGACGCCTCTAGTAACAGGCTAACCTGTCTAGTCTGGCCAAGCGAGTAGGGATCGAAGAGGGAAGACAACTCGGTACTCAAAAATGTCATGCTGAAGTCGGATGTGTTGGGGCGAAAGGCGAAAATATCACAGTTATACTGTAAACCACAACACAAAGCAGACACGCCTACTTAATGTCCTTTTAAGGTCAGATGATGACGGGGTACACTCCTTAAGTCATCGGGTGAATGCAAGCAAGCTAGCAGCAAGCATATTCCATACCTTACTATAACAACAATTAATTTGTTCACACCACTAAGCTACGTACAGCAGGTTCAGATTTTCCTTATTTGATGCAAACTATATTATCAATTTAGCAAGAGTAATAAGATACAACTTCCTGTGTGTTACCGGGGTCTCATTATGAGTAAAGAATAGTGACACTGTGACCTTCCAAACATGTCGTTAGAGGCGACAAAGGAGGTTGATCGATGGCTTGACAAGCTGTCATTGTAAAAACTATTGTTATGGAAACAGAGCCATAGATTTTAGAGGCAGTGATCTCTGCAATATGTGCCATTTTGGCATGCAAGGTTTCTGTTTTGAGATTCTGGTTCTGTCCTATGTGCCGTCTTGGGCTCGAAAGGACAATAGGATAGATAGATAGAATAAGATAAAACAGTGTTTTAAAAATAAATTTCTCTCAATGTTCACTAAATCTTCAGAATGAAAGGGTATAAATAATTAATGTGATCAGACTTTATATTAATATTTATTTATAAGAATGAGGGATAATGCACCATCACTGATAACAAGATTGATATCTAACATGCAATTATTGAGAGCCTTCAAGATTAATTGTAAATTTAACCAGCGTTTTAGTTAAAAAGTTTGAACTTTCAAAATTACTTACATAAATATAAATGTTCCGACAAAATATTTTTTATAATAAAAACTGCCAAAAAATATATGAAAGCCACAAGAGCTGAAATCTAGCAGCAAAAAGCATCTATGATTACAATTTTTGAGTGATTTCATAATAAAATGTATCACATTCAATTTAGCTTGCACAAAATATCACCAGATATCAACACTTAAAATATAATTGTAATCACCATTATGCATTGAATATACAGGTGTATAACACACAGCAATTCTGTGAACAAAGACAAATAGCTTTTAAGTTTGGCAAATTAAGACAAATTTAGTAGCTACCATTAAAATGATTATTATGTGCATGGTAATAATAAAACTGGTACAGATTATAAGAGCACATTAAACATGACTATTTCCTTCTCTTTCGTTTACCTTCAGGCGTTATTTTCAAAATGTATAAAGAAAGACGAATTAGATTTACATCACTGGCATCTTCATAATTAGATTTGCAACTGATCTTGGTAACAACTTTATAACTCCTAAGTTCATAGAGTTTTTGATATTTCTAAAGCAGAAGTTAATAAAACTTTTGTCAGAGGTATGACAGATTTGTATAAATCTTTTATCAGAGATGCTTTCACAAATCAAGAAGTTAATAAATCTCTTTATTATATATATAAAGCAGATTTGTATAAATCTTTTATCAGAGATGCTTTCACAAATCATAGGTTTATAAATATTTTAACAGAAGTAAAAAACAAAAGTTCATAAATCTTTTAAAACTAAGTTACTTTCACAGGACTCAACACTTTCAATGGACTGCAACACTTTCAACGGACGCAACACTTTCAATGGACTGCAACACTTTCACAGGACCCCAACACTTTCACAGGACCCCAACACTTTCACAGAACTCCAACACTTTCACAGGACCACAACACTTTCACAGCTCTTCAACACTTTCACAGGACCTCAACACTTTCACAGGACCCAAACACTTTCACAGGACTCCAACACTTTCACGGGACCCCAACACTTTCACAGGACCTCAACACTTTCACAGGACCCAACACTTTCACAGGACTTCAACACCTTTGCAGGGCAAGTATGAATCAAAATAAAAATGAAACACAAAAAACCAAAACTCATTGTCTTTAAAAAATGAGATGAAAGCATGATTGAAATTATGACCTGTACCACATTGGAATCAAGTTCCTTTACCAATTATTTACAAGTATTTGGAGATCAAAAACACTTAGCACACACATGGAACACAGACTGTTCAACTCATGTGTGATAAGGTAAAGGTAAAGTACGAGACATGAACCGGCGTCTTAGCACGCGAGTTTCCACCCATATGTGCTCGGCCGCCTATTCAGAAATGTTCGGATATTTCTGTATAGTGTCGTCTCAAGCATCGAAACTCAGATGCGAAGCGACATTCCTCACCTTCCCAGGATAATACCCTAGTACCCATTCTGCCAACGGCTGGGTCGACCGTGGGGGTAATTTTTTTTTTTTATATAAATTTCCAACCACGAGTACAATTCACACTGCTCCCAGCGGGAATCGAACACGGGTTGTCCGATCGTCGGTAGTCTAGTCGGGTGGTTTTCCCAACTAGGCTACCGAGGCCCCCAAATCATGTGTGATACCCGTGCTAACACATGAACTCAAGAGCTGAAAATCCACTAAAGGTCTAGAAATGAGATTAATTGCCTTCGGAAAAAAAAAGTGCCTCCAAAATTTTTTAAACATAAATTGTAAAGACTTTACACCAAATAAAACTATACGAGAAGAAAGTAAATAAGAATACATGTCAAGCTACATATGGGGAAGACTGGATGCATGTTCATGCATTCAGAACGGACAAAAGAAGACTCCCACGCCAGGTCTTCATGAAGACACCAAATAGCAGAAGAAAGTAAAGAAGACTAGAAGAATCTCTAAGAAGAAAAAAAAATAGAGAAGGCTCAACTATGGGAACAGGGCAAAGCCAACAAGACCAAGCAGTGAATCATCAGACGTTGAGAGTTATGATTTCTGTCCTACGTGCCATCTTCAAAGAGGAGCTAGTAACTAAACCTGCTAGAGACAAACTAACAAATTAATTAACTTTCACAAAAACATCCTCAATAAAAGTGAGCTATTGGTCATTGAAAAAATATTGGCACTGTTGCCATATTCACATTTGCCTTAATCCATGGAGGGAACCTTCTTCTTTCCTTTTACTTTCACAAATCATAATTGTATAAATCTCTTTATCAGAAATACTTTCTCAAAGTGGAGGCTTATTAATCACATTATTAGAGGTAAGAAAAAATAAGTAAAGTACCCCGTCACGCCAAGTGGCATATAGGAAAATATGGTGTTAGTGACCCTATATTTTACAGACCTTCAGCACATGATTTTTGGGGTAATGTGGTCGGTATTATGCCCGTGCTGCTTTACTTTCCCAGAAAAAAAATCCGGTACCCATTTTAAGGCTGGGTGAATCCGGAAGCGATCGGTTGGGATCGAACCCTACTCCTTGTACTTTGTAGTCCAGTTCACTAACCACTGAGCTATCATGGCTCCCCATTATTAGAGGTGCTTTCAACAAAATATGAGATTATAAATAATTGTATTTATAATGGGCACTTTTTTTAAAGAGTTTTTATTTATCATGGGTACTTTTTAAGGAGTTTATAAGTCTTTTTTTCTTGAAGCAGAAGTTTATGAATCTTTTATCAGAAGTACTTTAATAACGCATTAAAAATGATTAAAACTTGTATGTGTGGTATTCTGCAAAGAAGAAGATTATAAATCATTTAATAAGAAGTACTTTTGCAAAGCAGAAATTTATAAATCTTTGTGTCAGAAGTGCTTTATCAAAGTAGATGCTTAGATGCGTCAAGAATTTACAATGTCAAATAGTCTTTTATCAAAAGTATGAGGCATGTTCAAATGAAACTCATCTGAGCTGTGCCAAGTGGACATACATAGGAGGCATGATGATGTCACATCTGACATAATAGGAAAACACTAAATATGCAATTGTGAGAGTGTTCATTCTCTGCATAGAATTCATTAGTTTTACTGCGGACCATGGAAAATCGTCCTAGGTCGATCAGTGAATGATGATTATTCCTAACAGCCGAAGGATGTCAACCAGTCGACATTTATCGGCGAATGGAATATGTTGACAAAAATATATATACAACTACAATGGAGTGGACGTGAATGTTTTCAAGAAGGACATGAGTTATGAAGTATCATCATCGTAGGTCTGGTCAGGTGCATCTTGTTGCAACAGAAGCCATTGCTTGTGACAGGTGGACCAGTGTCAGAGCTTACATTCGCTAGCAGAGAGATTTACTGTGTCGCTCAGGACAGTTCAACGGATGATTAGAAAGAAACAACATTATTTATCTGTATTCATTGTGTTACAATGGGTCCCAGAGATACTGACCGAGCAAACAAGGAAAACACATGGGATTGAGCTTGAACCACCTGCTGCACTATGAAGAGGAGGGTGATGCATTTCTGTTGCGCATAGTGGCAGATGATGTGTCGTGTTTCCACCACTTTTGAACATTGCAGCAAAACAGCAAGTATGCAATGGAAACATATTGGAACACCAAAAGCAAACAAAATTCAAGTCACAGGTTTCTGCTGGTAAGGTTATGCTAGCTGCTTTTTTTTTTTACCATGAAGGGTAAAATTTTAAATTTCAAAAAAGATTTTGGCAGACTTTAAATTGCTTGGTGTGAACATCAATGCCATCTGCTAGTAGAGACACACTACACAACCTGGTGTGAACATCAATGCCATCTGCTAGTAGAGACACACTACACAACCTGGTGTGAACATCAATGCCATCTGCTAGAGACACACTACACAACCTGGTGTGAATATCAATACCATCTGCTAGAGACACGCTACACAACCTGGTGGGAACATCAATGCCATCTGCTACTAGAGACACACTACACAACCTGGTGTGAACATCAATGCCATCTGCTACTAGAGACACACTACACAACCTGGTGTGAACATCAATGCCATCTGCTAGAGACACGCTACACAACCTGGTGGGAACATCAATGCCATCTGCTACTAGAGACACACTACACAACCTGGTGTGAACATCAATGCCATCTGCTACTAGAGACACACTACACAACCTGGTGGGAACATCAATGCCATCTGCTACTAGAGACACACTACACAACCTGGTGTGAACATCAATGCCATCTGCTAGAGACACACTACACAACCTGGTGTGAATATCAATACCATCTGCTAGAGACACGCTACACAACCTGGTGTGAACATCAATACCATCTGCTAGAGACACGCTACACAACCTGGTGGGAACATCAATGCCATCTGCTAGAGACACACTACACAACCTGGTGGGAACATCAATACCATCTGCTAGAGACACTCTGCACAACCTGGTGTGAACATCAATGCCATCTGCTAGAGACACACAACACAACCTGGTGTGAACATCAATGCCATCTGCTAGAGACAGACTACACAACCTGGTGTGAACATCAATGCCATCTGCTAGAGACACACTACACAACCTGGTGTGAACATCAATGCCATCTGCTAGAGACACACTACACAACCTGGTGTGAACATCAATGCCATCTGCTAGAGACACACTACACAACCTGGTGTGAACATCAATACCATCTGCTAGAGACACACTACACAACATGGTGTGAACATCAATACCATCTGCTAGAGACACACTACACAACCTGGTGTGAACATCAGTGCCATCTGCTAGAGACACGCTACACAACCTGGTGTGAACATCAATGCCATCTGCTAGAGACACACTACACAACCTGGTGTGAACATCAATGCCATCTGCTAGAGACACACTACACAACCTGGTGTGAACATCAGTACCATCTGCTAGAAACACACTACACAATCTGGTGTGAACATCAATGCCATCTGCTAGAGACACACTACACAACCTGGTGTGAACATCAATGATATCTGCTACTAGAGACACACTACACAACCTGGTGTGAACATCAATGATATCTTCTACTAGAGACACACTACACAACCTGGTGTGAACAATATTGCCATCTGTTAGAGACACACTACACAACCTGGTGTGAGCATCAATACCATCTGCTAGTGACACACTACACAACCTGGTGTGAACATCAATACCATCTGCTAGTGACACACTACACAACCTGGTGTGAACATCAATGCCATCTGCTAGAGACACACTACACAACCTGGTGTGAACATCAATGCCATCTGCTAGAGACACACTACACAACCTGATGTGAACATCAATGCCATCTGCTAGAGACACTACACAACCTGGTGTGAACATCAATACCATCTGCTAGTGAAACACTACACAACCTGATGTGAACATCAATGCCATCTGCTAGAGACATGCTACACAACCTGGTGTGAACATCAATGCCATCTGCTAGAGACACACTACACAACCTGGTGTGAACATCAATATCATCTGCTAGAGACATGCTACACAACCTGGTGTGAACATCAATGCCATCTGCTAGAGACATGCTACACAACCTGGTGTGAACATCAATGCCATCTGCTAGAGACACACTACACAACCTGGTGTGAACATCAATGCCATCTGCTAGAGACACACTACACAACCTGGTGTGAACATCAATGCCATCTGCTAGAGACATGCTACACAACCTGGTATGAACATCAATGCCATCTGCTAGAGACATGCTACACAACCTGGTGTGAACATCAATGCCATCTGCTAGAGACACACTACACAACCTGGTGTGAACATCAATACCATCTGCTAGAGACACACTACACAACCTGGTGTGAACATCAATGCCATCTGCTAGAGACATGCTACACAACCTGGTGTGAACATCAATGCCATCTGCTAGAGACACACTACACAACCTGGTGTGAACATCAATGCCATCTGCTAGAGACACACTACACAACCTGGTGTGAACATCAATGCCATCTGCTAGAGACATGCTACACAACCTGCATACAGCTATTAAGAGTGTGAGACCCTGCATGCTTTTGCATGGTGTGATTCTTTTGCTATAGAACCATTGTTCTATAGTTGAACAATGTATAGAATAAATGCTATAAGCATTTGTTAATGAAACGTAATAATAACCGAATAACAAAGCAAGCCCTCATGTGGTAAACAACAGGTAAGAGGAAAAGAGGTCGACCAAGAGAGACACTGAAAGGACATTGACCAAAAAGGTAAGAGCAGCAGGAATCGGCTCCCTCAATGAGAAAGAGTTGTTTGCACAGAACAGGAGACAAATGGTGAGATTTGATAAAAGATCTTTACAAGGACTGAAAACTGCTAGAATAAAAATTTAGATAAGAGGAGTATCTGGGTCTATGCCCTATGGGCCGGCTATGCCTTGAAAGATCAATAGATAGTCTATTGCACATCAATGCTTGTCGATATGTAGCAAACATTTTGCAGGAAGTGTTAGCAATTAAACGGTGGGAAGTTCTGCAACAGCCAGCCTACAGCCCTGATCTGTCACTATGTGATTTCCATTTGCTCTGGCACTTAAAAAGTCTCCAACGGGTCAATGATTCAACTCAAATGGAGACGTCATGGCCTCAGTGACAAAATGGTTCAAAGAGCAACCAAAATAATTTCTCTTGGTCGACATCCACCCAAACAGTGGCATGCATGTCTAAATGCCCATGGCAACTTTTAATAAAGATAACCCTATGAGTACTTGCTTCATAACAATCACAACACATTATTTAATTCACAAAATAAACATGGATTACAGAATCAAGATCTGGAGAGCACAAGCATACCTGAAGATTAGTACAGATAAAGAGCATCCACTTCACCACATGCTCAACACAGGGAAAGGTGCCAGGCTAAAAAGTGGCAAATCATGGGTGGGCCGAGCAGAAGAAGTCATCAAACAGGTCTGTGGGCTTACCAATATCCGCGTTGGTGAGGAGTGGATACCGGTGCCTACGTCGTTCAAAGGGACTTTCTCATGTATTGTCACACTTGACAGGAAAAGTAGGGAACAGAACCCGGTTGTAGTTAATGCTGAGGTCAACAGTCTCATCTGCGATAACACCGATGAGAAAGATGCAGTCAATCTATACAGACGGATCTGTAAGACGACACCAAAGAAGTGCATGGGTATTTACAGCACGCTCGGCAGGCAGAATAGTCAAGGAAGACAGTGATGCATACGTCATGACCACGGGTAGCATGACAATGGAGGTGATGGCAGTGACCAGGGCATTCAAATGGTTAGAGTCACAAGACTACACCCACGCATGTACACTGAGTGATTCGATGAGCATGATTCAAAATGTGGAGGCGGGCTCTGTACGCATGCAATGGGTAGAGTCGTTGCAGAAATCCAAATTACGTAAGGTCACCTTTGTCTTTGTCCCTGGACATGCGGGAGTACGGGTAAATGAAAGAGCGGACAGGTTGGCTAGCTGCGCTCTCGTTGAGGACGGGCAACCAATGGATCGGGCGGACATCATCAATGCCCTCCGAGATGTGGGAAGAGCACAGGACTTTGACAAACACAGATCCATGTCACTTCTTCGGATGATGGAAATGGGAGTTTAAATGGGCACAGCCAGAATTGAGAAACTTAGTGGCCTTGTAAGAAGAGTTATCAACCAACATAGAACTGGAGTTGTCAGTCGCTGGACACTGCGGGAATTGCTGAGGAGGGGATCTGAGCACCTATGGACATGTTCGGAGTGCAATGATGATGACCCGCAAATAACTCAATATTTAATTCTGTTACACCTGCTGAAGTACCTTACGTATGTTTATATGTAATAAAGCCACTGGGATGGGTTTCATTTGAACACATCTCGTTTTACCACATTAATAAGTTCTTAATTGCAAAATGGTGAACTGGTTACACTTTAGTCTGACCAGCACAGTTTGAACATTATCATTTATTCATATTGGGAATTGGTAATAAGCACACATTTCTTCCAATGATATTCTACTCTGAATTTTCTATGTATGTTTTTTTTCTCTTTGGACCTTAATCACTATATTTGGACATCCATGAACTCTTTCCGTACATTATGCCACATCACATCTATTTCAATCTGGTCTGTTTTTCTGAAGCCTGCATCACTCTGTGCCATTCTCAGTTTAATTCGTGTAAACTGCATTTATATTTTTACATTAGTTATTTATATAGTTCCTTCCTGCTTCTACATGTGGTGTTTACAAAGAAATTGTGTCGCACTGTGTGATTTTTCACTTGGATTTGCAATGTTTATCGCTGACGAATATCAGCTAATCGAAATGGCATTGATTAGTATTGATTTTAATCACTCAACTGATGATGGCTGAAGAAGCAGTAAATTAATTTTTTAAAATGTTTCGAATAATGATAATATCTAGGCTTCTATACCAACAACGTGGAGGAAATCAATACACCATGATTGTTGATAACAAATGTTCAGTTATTTTTATACGGCATCAACAGAATTGCCAAGGTTGCTTGAAGGCATATTCTTCTTCTACCTTTTTAGCTCCCAGTGAAGCATAGGTCTTCAACAAACACTTTCCAAGTCGTTCTGTTTTCTGCCATTCTTTTAAGATCATTCCACGTCTTCCCCATCATCTTCATCTCTGCTTCTATCTGTCTTCTCCAAGAATTCCTTGGTCTTCCTCTTTGTCTTTTCCGCTGGGGATTCCAAAAAAGGGCCTGTCGTGTAATATTCTCAGTTGGTTGAAGGCATATTGCTAATTGTTATTTTGTAAAATAATTCATATTGTATTACTTTTACCTGATATTAGCAAATATGGTCTCATTGGTAATGGTAAAGTACAAGACTTGAATCAGCATTTCAGCATGCGTGAGCACTTCACTCATATGTGCTAGGTCGCTATCCAGAAGTGTTCAGAGACTTCTGGATAGTATCACTTCAAGCATCGAAACTCACGATGTGAGGCGGCATTCCTCACCTTCCTAGAGTACTAACCTGGTACCCATTGTTTTTCCAACAACGAGTAAAATTCACACTGCTTCCAGAGAGAATTGGAACACATTTTGTCCAAATGTCGGTAGCCAAGTTGGGTAGTTTTCCTTACTAGGCTATCAAGGCCCCATCAATCTCATGTTTTCATTCTTTTGTTTTGGTCATTTATCCTCCATTTTTCCTTCTACATGTTTTGTAGCATTTTTTTATTGGTGCAATCTAATTCCTTGTTCAATTATCTAGAAATTCGCATACAATGTTATGTGTTAGATCAAGAATGTATATTGATATTTAAAACCATAAAGTCCATGAAAAATTATGTCTCTGAAATCTCTTCAGTTGCTTAGTTAAAAACCTTATGTACTGAAAGAGTTGCAATCCTCTTTCTTATAACACAGAAAGACATATGCACAGAATTATTTAGCACCTGTAAGGTGTCCCCTTCTTTGTCTTTTCCCCTGGGGATTCCAAAAAAGGGCCTGTTGTGTAATACTCTAAGTTGGCTTCCGTAGTGTGTGTCCTATCCAGCGCCATCGTCTTCGCTGTATCTCTTTATCCACTGGTACCTTTCCATAATTCTATGTTAGCGATTTGTCCTGCCATTTCCATCCTTTTATTCTGCGTAAGCATCCATTAATGAAAGTCTGTATCTTCGTGATTGTCAATTTTGTTGTTCTCCATGTTTCACAGCCATATAATAGCACCGCCTTAACATTTGATTTGCAAATTTTTATTTTTGTATTTAATCTAATTTCTTTGGATTTCCATATTTTTCCCAGTGCAATGAAAGCTCCTCTTGCTTTTGATATCCTTATTTTGGTATCATTTTCTGTTCCTGACAAAGAGGAAGACCAAGGAATTCTTGGAGAAGACAGATAGAAGCAGAGATGAAGATGATGGGGAAGACATAGAATGATCTTAAAAGAGTGGCAGAACGACTTGGAAAGTGTTTGTTGAAGACCTATGCCCCACTGGGAGCTAAAAAGGTAGAAGAAGAAGGTGCCCCCTTCCTCAGAGTTATTTCAGAAAAGCTTTAATAATTAAAAAATATATTGGCACAGACAACAGCATATAATCTGCTCTTTTCAATTGTCCAATACCAAGGTTATTTTTATTTGCTCAACTTGAACAATTTTTCTAACAAAACTTGAACTTGACTTTCTGCAAAACAGAACTTGACTTTTTGCTTGTCATCTGTCTAGGTAGTCAATCTTACCTATTGTCAGTGATCACAAGGAAAATAAACATGATGCAGTTCGAGATAGATATCATCTGATATTTGGGCAAATATCAGCCCGACTAATATCTTGATCTATGTATAAAAAATAATAGCTTTTTTGTATTACTGACGGCTGTAGTATTACTTTAAAAAACTTATATAATGTTCTAGGTGAAGCATTGAAACCTCCCACTCTAAACAACAGTATTTGAAAATGTAAGGATTAATAACCTCCTAAAACCTGTGAGTCTGGTACCAAATTCTAGATTTGAAACATACCCTTAGGAAAAATAACTCACAATCCCTGAGCTATGAACTCAACTCACATAAAATACATTACTTCCATACACAACAAGAAAAGACAGTTTTAAGTGACTGCCATGGACATGCAATCATACAAAAAAGTTATGCATAATCCCAAATACATTAAGTGAAATAATTCAAACAAATTTATAAGATGAGCATCAGTAACAAGTTTTATTTCTGCAGACATCCATCAAAACCAACATGTGCAACAAGTAGATACAAAATAAGCTACAAATGATCAATTTCAAATTGCTAAACACATTGCAAGAACATTACAGGAATGAGAGTAAGGGAACGATGACAGACATAATTGACAAATGAAGTAGCTAAAGATTTTAGAAGTGGTTTAATCATCCACCAAACTAGCAATGGAAGAATTTCCTACATATTTCAATGATAAAAGCTAACAAATAAAAAAATCTCACACATCTTTGTTTGGGAATTAAATTATGAGTAACAGATTTACTGTTTCTTGTATAGGAACCAACTGATAAATTGTCAACTTTCATTAAACTGTGATATACTTTCACAGAAATCATTACTTGCTTCTCTCAAAAACTTTCATCAAAGAAAGTATTTAAATATTTAACTGTAGGATCCATTTACATTTGGGCTTTTACAGGTAGGCAGGAGATATATATATATATAAAAAGGGCATCTTTCTAAGCGAACAGCTAAAGGATATGTCCACATTTTCTATTGCTAAGACCAGATATCATATAGGATTCTAAATGTGTTTTCGGTCAATGAAAAGGTTCATTCTCCATTCTAGTTGATTAGGGAGTTTTCTTCATTTTATTGCAGAGTATTAGTTTTCCTTAGTTAAATAGTATGAATATTTAGATGCAGCATCCATTTGTACATAAGTGTGGGATATTTCAAGGTGATCTGTCCACCCAATTAGTTGCTATCAGAATTTAAATGACTGACATTCTTCTTCTTCTTCCTCATTTGCATTTCAGCGCAGAGGAGCAATATAAATAATTTGCTGCCTTTTGCTTTTCTGTTTTCCTCTCCTGCTGTTTTATTTCCCGGTGTTGCTAATATTCCGTCAATCTAACTTTTTCATAGTCAGCCCTTGGGTATGGTGTTCTCGCAACATTTATTGAAGGCTCATTGTGTTTTAATCTTTCTGCCTTGTCACATGGTCAAACCATTTTAACAGTTGTTTCTTCATATATTCAACGGCATGGATTATTCCTAGTTTTTCTTTTCCCTCAGTTCTTCATTTCTGATCTTATCTCTCAGGCTATTTCCGGTCATTCATCTAACACATTTCATCTCAGTAGAGGTTATTTTTCTTATTGTTCTTGCATCTTAGGTCCAGGACTGGCAGTGGTAGCATAACATAGGGATGAAGATTGTATTATAGAGTGTCTCTTTTGCCCTAGAGTTATTTCTTTGTTGGACAATGGTGGTGATTGCTGGCCAATGAATTGACAAGCTTTATTGTACCTTGATTCTAGTTCTGCTGTTTGTAAATTGTCGTTTATCACTAGACTGTCCTAGGTATATAAATTCCTCTACCTGTTTTAGTTGTCTGCCTTCTATAGTTATGTTGATATTCTATTTCTCTTTTGAGATATTCATGACTTCTGTTTTGTTGATTTTCATGTTGTATGTTGTGGCTGTAATGTTGAGCTCTTGTACTATTTTTCCACGTATTAGTGCCTGATCATCTGCAAATAAATGCTCATTGATCTTCTGTCTCTGATGGGTTGGTTAACATGCATATAATGTCCCATGTATGTAACAAACAGTATTTTAAAAAAAAAGTGTGTGTGTGTGTGGGTGGGGGTGGAGAGAAACAATTTTGAAGTAGTCTGTGTAACCAGCCGCTGTTGATGTAGAGACTTTTAATAAGGTTGGTTGTATGTTGGCTTACTCCGTATGTTGTTAGTATCTCCCACAGTTGTTCTCTATTTACTCAGACGAATGCTTTTTCCTGGTCAATGAAAGGTTTATACAAATTTTTATTGTGTTCTGGCATCTTTTCTGCTACCGTTTTAAGGTGAATAGAGCGTCAGTACATCCTCTGTTTTTTTTTGGAACCCCATTTGAGAATTGCTTAACTGTAGTTCTATTATTGGTCTCAGCCTTTTTTTCACAATTTATGGCTGAGATTGATTTTGAAAATAAATATAACTGACAATGGCCTATATCATCCTTTGATTAATAGTCATTGTCAATAAATTAACTAATCTTTAGTTTATGGTATAGATATTTAGATTCAGATTTTATTTCAGTTTAGGATATTTAAAGGTGACCTGTCCACCCATTTGTTGCTACAGTTTAAATGACCATCAATATTTTTTGCTATTACACCACTATTTAAGTATGTTATATCATGACCACATGGAAGGGGTTGTGGCCCTAATATAATGTTTTGTTCTGAGTAATTCTTTGTCTGCCATATACTCTTTTATCATAATAAATCTCATTATTTAAAGTTTCATAACTTTTTGTTATAAATGGCATACAGACAAGAATGTGACATACAAACAATTTTTATGTTCCTACAGTCAAGGAATATCTAGCTATTACGTTTTTAATATTAAGAAAATATTATTTTGAAGTTTTTCTCTAATTACCTAACGAAAGCAACTTTCATTAAAACATTACTTGTTTTCATCAACACCTTTCACCAAAACAATTAAATACTTTCATTAAAAAAAAAAGCTTTAGTTACTTTCAAGTTGATCAACAACTTTCCATTAAAAACATTATTTACATTCACCAAATTCATGACACAATTGATCAGCTATAAACAGTCCACTTTTGATCAACATCAATCAAAATCATGATATGCCTTTTAACTTACACACAAACCCTAACCTACAGCAACATACTATCATAACTATGCATCAAAACTATGACATGCTATAATAAACTACACAAAGTGAGCTTGAGTATAGTGATGACAAAATGTGCAAATTAAACATTGAGATCAAGTGCTAGACAGCTAACCATTATAGACACAGTGATTAATGGTTTTATAATGATTATATTCAAGAAAAATTCAATGCATCTCCTATCTGAATCATGTTACAAAAAAGAGATTCTAAATAGTTTCACTCAGCACAAACATTCTTAAATATGACAACCTTAAGATCACTTTGGAGAAATAGAGATTTATAGAAGAGAGAGAAATAGGATGACCACATATCTGGCTGCCAGGTCCAACAAAAAACTCCCACAAATTGGAGAATGAAGATATTTTTGGAAAGTAGTAACAGAAATTAGATTTTCTCTGGGCAAGTAGACAACCCAGTTCTAATACTCACATCATGCTTGATGGTGATTATGACAAAATATGTAACCCAATAATCGCCACAGACCGGATAGGTAATGTTACCATGGAGGTGAGATACTTTATTTACTGATCACTAGTATTGCCGCTATTCACTCCTGTGCCTACACAAACATCATTTCTAAATATCCAGTATAGAAATGTATCTTCGTATATTATACCATTGAACTCCCTGTGCAGCACAGGTCTTCAGCAAACATTTTCCAAGCCATTGTTTCTGGCCATTCTTTTATGATCATTCCATATCTTCCCCATCATCTTCATTTCTGCTTCCACCTGTCTTCTCCAATGATATTTCATCTTCCTCTTTGTCTCTTCCCCTGGGGATTCCAAAATAGGGCCTGTTGTATAATACTCTCAGTTGATGCCCGCAGTGTATATCCGATCCAGCGCTATTGTCTTCATTGTATCTCTTTATCCACTAGTATTTGACCAGTACTTTTCCATAATTCTATATTAGAGATTTTGTCATGCCATTTCCATCCTTTTATTACCAACGTATGGTCATTATTTAAGATCAATATCGATTATTGACCATTCTCATTCTCAAAGACATCTACTAAATTGCTTGAATTTGTTTATTTACAAACTCTTGTTCCCTTTATCTATATGCTGTTCTCCGTGAAATCCTCTTTTTTTTTGCCAATTTATATAACACAGGATCAACATTCGCATCAATGGTTTAAAGTACTAAAATGTGAAACATTATGTACCAGAAGACAAATGACAGTCAAAATAATTCAACTTACAGATGACAAGAGAGTAGCAAGAGAAACTGTATTGGTCATAATGCCCTTTCTTAATACTTGCCTGTACAATATTTAAAAAACCACTCTACATGTATTTCTGTGCTGATGTTAAAATTAAGAGACCGTTGTTTTATTTACTTCAATGAACAGGAGCGCTGAGTAATCAGATGATGATCAGTTCATGATTCAGGAGATCTTAAAGCTGAACTCATTGGCCAGAGACATGGCATGGTCCATAGCATGAATGTTGACAAGGTGTTTGCTTATCTGCTTCACAAGTTCCCTGTGGGGCATCAACAAATACACAATGATGATGGAAGAATTCATAAATGCTATATCAACTACTGAGGGAAAAATAGTACTTCACTTAAATAATATATCACTCATTCTACTGTGAGAATATTTTATTATTTTGTCCATATATTGCCTTGAAGTGTCACAGATGAAAGGAGGAATGTAATAATATGATGTCTGTAGTTGCTACATTAAGATCCATAAGAGGCATGCCTGGAATAACAATTGGAGGCCATAATATAAACAATCTCAGGTATGCTACTGATACAGTCTTAATCACTAAGAGTGAAAATGAATTACGAGAAATGTTGGACATTATAGTGAAAGAAAGCAAAAATAAAGCACTCAGCCTTAATAGCAAAAAGACAGAGGTAATGGTAACAACAAAGAAAAAGACATCACCTCAATGCAAAATAAAGACAAGTGGAACAATATTAAAATAGGTAAATGAATTTAAATATTTGGGCATTTGTTAACCTCAGACAGAAGATGTACAAAAGAGGTGGGATGCAGAATGGCTCAGGCAAAAGCAGCTTCCATAAAAATGAGGAAGATACTATGCAATCCATTTTTGACAATAGAAACAAGAAAAAGAGTTCTTAAATGTTACGTAGAGCCAGTCTTAACATATGGATGCGAATCTTGGACAATAGGACAACAGACAAGAAAATCACTGGAGTCTGTAGAAATGTGGTTTTACAGAAGAATGTTGAGAATACCATGGACAGCTAAGAAGAGTAATGAAGATGTTCTGAGAGAGGTCAAAGCAAAAAGAGAACTAATTTCCAATATTAGGAAGAAACAATCATCATTTTATGGCCATGTAATGAGAAGAGAACAACTGGAATATATTGTAACAACTGGAAAAATTGAGGGACGAAGAGATAGAAGGAAGCAAAGAGAAAAAATAACAGACAGCTTAAGAGAATAACTTTGCAGAAGGTCAATAACAGAAATGATAAATAGCTGCCGAGATTGAAAGTTGTGGAGAGACATGATCACCTACGCCAGCAGGCCAGGTACTTGATGATGATGATGAGTTGCTGTATTGGTTGTTCTTTTGATTGCCTCCCTTTCCCTTTTAGATGGGCTGCTGTTTTTGGGCATATCTGGATGCTGTTAATGTAGAAATGTCTTGCGTGAGTTTTTTATTCAGTCTATCCATGTTATCTTTGGTCTCTCTCTTGCAGACCAAATAGTGAAGAAAAATGTAGAAAGCTTTTAATGTTGTTTGGTCTGGTTTCATTCGTACCAAATGATCGAACCATCTCATTGTGACAATAAAAAGTTATTATAAGTCCAGTGTTATGTTTATTTTTGTATTCCTGCATGATGATATATGTTCATGATAAAACCTCTTCCTTGAAATCAATGTTTGAGGTGTGGACCATTTTACAAAAGTAAAAGCTAAATAAAAATGTCTCAATAAACAAAGCCAACTGTAAGGGTGGTAGATATCAAAACAGATTCTAGTAACCTTCATTAAAAAATATATATATACAGTCGAACCTGGTCTTAGGACCACCTGTTTAAAGCGTTTCCCTGGTTATAGGACCCGGTCTACAATTTCCCCGAGTTTTTTACTATATGCTAACACTGATTACGGCACTCACCGTATGACGCGACCAGAGACCAGGCTAATTAACCGCCGCCAATGTTATTTATCCCGTTTACGACACGCGGGTAATCCGAGATAACGATGCACTGACCAGCCAGTCCTTCTCCGTCTCGCTGGAGGCCATAAACGATCGACACAGGTGTCTACAGGTGTCGAAGTTTTCCCGTATTTAGTGAGTCCCAGATTACAGTGGGACGTGTTACGTTTATCAGTCAATACTGGTGTGAGAAACACGGCAGACACAGATCTATGATTCGTGAAGTGACATCACTTCGCGGTTCCGTCTAGACCAGAGTAGACCATTGCGTGGCCCGTATAAATTACAGGAATTAACTAAAGAATTAGTCATTGCCCGCTTAGAGTGTATTCACGTACATGTACAGTATCTCAGTGAATTATTTTTGTGGATTTTAAAAGTGTTACACACAATATAGGAAATGGCCAGTGTCAAAAGTGTAAAACCAAAAGCATTAACGCTGGAAGAACGAATATCAGTGATTCGACAAAATATTTTTGTGTGTTTAACTATCGTGTTTTATGAAAAGTGTCCAACCAGTGGCTATTGTAGACCGACATGTGCACTATGTTCTACTCATGGATTACGCTGATTTGCAGGTTAGTTTTCATAGTGCTTAGGATAAAATTTTTTTTATCGCTCTATTTATTATGTGAAACCTGTGAGGCAGGACCACCTGTCCTATGGGACCAGTTTTTGAAAGTCCCGTGAATGGTCGCCTTAGACAGGTTCGACTGTATATTGAAATACTATTACAAACCGTGTGCTCTACATTTCCAAAAGAAACCTAGATATCACTTACAAATTAGCACTACCTACCTCCCTTCCAGCCGCTCATTATCCTTCTCAAGCGCTGTAGCCTTGTGAAGAGTTTTGGCAGCAGAAACCAGGTACCGACACAGGTTCTCTAGCTGAGGAATAGTGGAGTCACCCTCTAGGTTGCTGAACCAGTCCTTGGGAAATGTTGAGATAATCTATCCAGAGAAAAGAGCAAACACTAACATCAGATATCTCAAATCAGTTATGTTTCCTATCTTGGTTAATTAAGGGTTCAGCAAACGAGTTTTTATTAGAGTCAGCCATGACTGTTACTGTTTATTGCTGATCTAGTTACAGCAGTGCAAAGTTTTCATGGCCGGTTAGACAAAAAAATGAATCACATGATTTTGGTCCAACGTCGAGCAAAGTATGTTATGGAAGATTAACAGCCACACTCTGTGACAGAAGGAGGCTCCTGGTAGGCTAACCAGTATCCACAGTAAATTGTGAGGACTGTCCAGTGCAATGAAATTGCAGAAAGGCTTGCTGGTTGTGACTGCAGACAATTGCCTGATTTTAGATGAGGCCATCACCAAGTTTAATCTCAATTCCTTGAAGGAATCAGAAGTAGATGGCTAGAAAAAGTTTGTACACATCAAGAGAGAAACTGAGATATATGGGATAAAAAGGGAATCTGGTCAGTCTTTTGTGCTTCAAGGGAAAGAAGCTATGTCTACAACTAACATCTGACAGGGACAATTAAAAATAGTTGTCCTCATTGTACATTGAACAACAGCCACAATAGCCCAGTGGTTAGCAAACTGGGCTACAAAGGGCAAGAGGTAGGGTTTGATTCTAACCGAAAGCTTCTGGGTTTACCCAGCCTTAAATGGGCACCAGATTTTTTTCAGGGAAAGTAATGCGGCATGGGCTTAATACTGACCACATTGCCCCAAAATTCATGTGCCTAAGGTATATAAAAATTATGGTCACTAACACCATATTCCCTATATGCTACTTGGTGTAATGAGGCCCTTTACTTTTTTTTTTAACTTACATTGAACAACTGTCCGTAATCACTCAGATCTGCTATCCAGCATACCCTGCAGTGTGAAATGATAAACTGGTCCACAAGTCCTCCTCCATTCTCCTCGCAGCTCTACTGAATTTAGGCAACATCCTTCTTGACTAACAAATAAATCTGGGTGTCACACCAGGGCTGCAGATTTTCAAACAGCACCAAAATCTTTATCTCGTTATTCATTTTGAACATTTAGTTAGGGATATATGACCATCCATCATTGTGGAGTAGCATGTACAACATTTGTCAACAATGGATGCATCCAGGACATTTGATTCACTTTAAAAACTACAGCCAGATGCATTATCACCATAGTGCTGGTGTAGAATCCTTAAAGTACCTTTGGTTAAGCAGGCACAGAAATCTATATGAAGGAGCTGAAAGTAATTGGCGCTGAACAAATCCAATGGCAATTGATGAACAAATCAAATGGCAGTTACTGAACAACTCTCAGTGTCATGACATAGCACAAGCAATGCCTTCATGATGGAGGAAGATCATATTCATATATGAAATATGCTTCAAAAGATGCTGATGTGAATGGTGGAATGATATGGTTATGCTGACTGTATTAAACTGTTTGTACTGATGGATGGACAGACAAACAGAGTAGACAGACAGTACAAATTTGATTACATTATGAACTGCACAATTTCAGAGGGTAAATGCAATCAATATGTGAGGAGTAAAAACCATAACAAAAATGCCAAAAAGTTATGGAAAAAAAAGAAAGAAAGAAGAAACAGGCAAACATCTGTACATGAGAAACTTTCACAAACTACAGAACAAAAATCCAAAACATACTAGAGCCAAACAATATTAGAGAAAGATAACAGAGGAGCAAAATTGAAACACTGACGTTGCCTTCTTACGTGACTGCACTACTACTAGGTTCATTCTGGACAAACCAGACAGTCACTTAACAAAGAAGGCAATTGAACAATACTGAACCAACTAATCACAACCAACAAAGCATTACGCTAGTGAAACCCTGTCTAATGTACTAAATAAGAATTAAAGAATTCAACAAACTAGCAAAATAATGTATGTAAAAAAAATAATAAAAACCATTAAAACACAAGATTCATTCTTGGTGCACAATTTTTTTTTTTAGATTTACAGCAATTAGTTAATTTGTCACTCTTTCTGTGCTATTAAATTGACATACTCAAATAATAAACCTGTCAGCAGAGACCAAACTAAAAAGACAAAGCAACTTACTGTCTGACATTTGTGCAGAGCTTCCCTATTGATATGTGAAGACACCAGCCCCACAACAATGTACCTGTTGAGTAAACCTGATAGTGCCAACTTCTGTAAGACTGGGGCTGAGACTAGTTGATGCCATGATAAAATGTTGCCAAGCAACTGAGGAAATAAACAAAATTGTGAATATAGGAAAATTAAAAGATTATTTATTATTCGTTTTGTTTATAGCCATTAGTAGCCACACAAATCTCAGGTTCACATTCTTCATAGGCTGGGTGAATCCCATAGCCAATAGTAGCCACACAAATCTCAGGTTCACATTCTTCATAGATTGAGTGAATCTATCTCATAGCCATTAGTGACCACACAAAATCTCAGGTTCACATTCTTCATAGGCTGGGTGAATCCTATAGCCATTAGTGACCACACACAAAAATCTCAGGTTCACATTCTTCAGAGGCTAGGTGAATCTCATAGCCGTTAGTGACCACACAAAATCTCCAGTTCACATTCTTCAGTTTTCTTATAAAGCTGCTAAAGCTGAGAAAAAAAACTTCTTGTTATAGCCCTTATTTTATTTCATTTATGTGGTGTGACAAGTTAGATATAGGGGATGGTTGAATAAAGATTGCATGTCCAATGTAGTTGCCATAGGTATTTGGATAAGAATTTATTTCAGCATTTTTCAAACCTACTTTGATTCAAACCCTTACTTTCAGAATGGCTGGTGTGTCTATTCATTCTCCAGAAAAACCAACAACCAAATAATTATGTGGAAAAAATATATATAAACAAATAAATTAAAATTTCTAACTTCTAAAAAATCAAAAGATCTAAAATTTTGTAATTTAATTTTTCTTTTTGGAATTTTTTAAAACCTGAAACATCACTGATGATTTGATGTAACTACAAATGAGAGTTTTGCTGTGTTTTTATGTTCTTGAGTGTTACTACAAATAAAGAGAATGAAAAAAAAAATACTATATTATCTTTAGCATGCACCTTATTATTGGTGCTGCAACATTCATTTTATGCAGATGATGATGCAGTCTCGAGAGTTCCTAGAAGATTTTTTTCTACTGGAAAGGAACTTTACTTTTCTAATATCTCAATTTTGTGCAAACCGTTTCATTGTGTGTGTATAAATTAATATAATTCAATTCATTTTATTGGTATATTCTGTGACTAATTCTATCCTCTGGATTTAGCTGTCCATTTTCATCATATACACCAGGGTAGTACTCTGGAAAGGTTTGGAGTGCCGCCTCGCATCGTGAGTTTTTATGCTTGAAGCAGCACTACGGGTGAGAACTTGCGTGCTAAGACACCGATTCTAGTCTCATACTTTACCTTTCATCACATACAATATACAGTCAATCAGCCCAGGGAATCTGATTCCTCTCCATGTAGGAAATTTGCTTCATAGTCTTACTACCTCTCTACCTTCACCACTCTTAATTTGTGAGGTACCCAATTTTACAGCTGGAATAGCATGGGAATGAACCCTGTGTAACCTTTTGATCAGATGTTAGCTGCAACAATATTTTGGAAACAACACCAAATATTTATTGTGTTTACAATTGTAATTAACTCATAACTGAAATAATATATTGTGTACATAAATGACTGACTCAAGTACAACAATCATCATCAAGTGCCATGTCTGCTGGCATAGGTGATCATGTCTCTCCACAACTTTCGATCTCGACAGTTATTTGTCATTTCTGTTGTAGGCATTCTGGCAAGATATTCTCTTAAGTTGTTTGGTATCTTTTCTCTTTGCTTCACCCTATCTCTTCATCCCTCATTTTCTTCATTTCCCCAGTTGTCACAATATATTCCAGCGGTTCCCTTCTCATTACATGGCCAAAAAATGATTATTTCTTCTTAATATTGGAAATTAGCTCTCTTTTTGCTTTGGCCTCTTTCAGAACATTTTCATTACTCTTCTTAGCTGCCCATGGTATTCTCAACATTCTTCTATAAAACCACATTTCTACAGCCTCCAGTGATTTTCTTGTCTGTTGTCTTATTGTCCATGATTCACATTCATATGTTAAGACTGGCTCTACAAAATATACGACAAGCACTATATTACAACATGGTTAGAAATGAGTGGTTAGGAAGACAGAATGACATACAATGAAAATTGATGCATGGAAATATTTTCTTGGTTATTTAACTGTGAATGTCATATTGCAGAACAGCAATGTTAGAATGTGGAGAATAACAGTAAAATAAAAGAGGTGACCAACCTTGATACAAGCCCATGACTGTCGATGAAAGAAAACAGCTGGACCCGATGATCTGTTATCCAGTACACTGGCAAGGATTAAACAATCATTTCATAAATATACATATTTTATCTTCACTGTACAAACAATACGTTATCATGCCATTGAAAAGAGGAGGAATATGGTGTTTGTGTGATCACCTACTTATCCATGAACACTGGCACATTTATGAATGGTGCCACCTTTTTGCATGGCTGCCTGTTTTTCTGAAGAAAAATCTGATGATTCACATTCTTCAGAGTCTGGGTGAATCTCATAACCACTAGTGGCTACAAAAATCTCAGGTTCACATTCTTCAAAGTCTGGGTGAGTCTCATAACCACTAGTGGCTACAAAAATCTCAGGTTCACATTCTTCAGAGACTGGGTGAGTCTCACAGCCACCAGTGGCTACAAAATCTCATGTTCATATTCTTCAGAGTCTGGGTGAATCTCACAGCCATTAATGGTCACACAAATCTTAGGTTCACATTCTTCAGAGGCTGGGTGGGTTAATCTCATGGCCATTAGTAACCACAATAATCTCACTGCAGCTGAGAGTAGAATCTATAACAATATGAATTAGCAGATAAGTGAAACTAAATACTTTGATGGGTTTGCCCTGGAGAACCACCCAAGAGGGATTAACTCCTTTCATTCTTTTCAACCATAATCATCTTCTCTCCCTGTATCTCAAGCTCTAAAAATCCATTTCATTGTTTATTCTCTACTACAACTTTTGGCCATTTTCCTTTTCCTATTCCCTATTCACATAGGACCCTTTCCTTCATTTTCTTCCACCCAGTGCTATTAGTATTGATCCCCTTTCCCTTTTGTAGTTTTTCCTGATGAGACCTTGTATTATCTTCAAGCCCCATGTCTCCAACCACACTTTAGAACCACTGCCTACCTCATCCTAGCTGTGGTGACCTTGTGTTCACCATTCTGGACACTTTAATCTTTTCTTGGCCTACTCTTTAGAAGATAGCATGTGGCCAAAACATTGTTATTTTCTTATCATGTCCTCACATACAATTTCATGTTTATATTTTGTCACCGAAGTACTAAATGTGGTACAAACAGTAAAAATGGCAACAGAATGTATAAAAGGAATGTTAGAACAGGTCTTAAAAGTGAAACCCTATAAAGTCTTCAGCTATCATTCGTTTCATCTTAAAACATCACAGCTGAACAATGGTAAAAAGGGTACCTGTCAGACCTTTTGATATCTAAGAAAACCATTTCATGTTAGTGCCTACACTTCTCCAATTACAACTGGTAGTCAATGTCACACCCGCTCATTCTATAAATACTTTCATGGTTGAAAATATCAGGTACCCATTTATTGAAGATGATTGAACCATTATGCTATTTAAAGTTTAAGCCAGTTTAAGTGCCACATTTAAAAAGTGAACTGAGGAACTAAGTAAATAAATAAGTGATTAAACCACTTCGTTATAGTGACGCCATTGATGAACTTGTGTAATGATAATCTTGACAGCAAGGGAAGTGACCACATAGGAAAGACCACACTTCATCACATCAATAAGACTAACCTTAGAGGATACATTGGCATAAACACATCATCATCTAATGTTTTCTTTAACCTTGCTACAGCTGCCTCCAGATATGCCTGAAATATTACAATAAAAAGATCATGTATTTTGAAATGAGAAATGGAGGTGGAGGAAAGAGACATAGCCCAGCATGAGTTTTACACCTTCAGGTTCAGTGTATCCATTTTCAGCATGCATTTGTTTGGGACTTACCCTTTGGTATCCAGTCCAATCAAACATCACACAGACCTCACAGTCTGAGTCTCTTCTGGGTAAACTTTTTCGTTCTCAGTGAGTTGATGCCTACTATTTTTGTCACACTTGTCAGTGTTATTTTCATTGTCTCACAACCCACAAAGTTGACCTCTTTTTCTTTTTCCTGTTGTTTCCATTTGTTTTGTGGGTATCTGTTTTTTTTTCTCCCCGTCACATGACATGCCCACCTTTTAATGGTACTATTTATTACCTGATAGACCTAATGTATATGGTATTATATATTATTTATTTATTTGGATGAACAAACCTATTATTTCAGCACTAATCTTAAATTCACCCTATTGCATACAAAGTATTTTCCCAGACATTAATTTTGCAATTATCCTAATTTATTATTTCTTTCATTGATTTTCCATTTTCACATGCAATATGTAAGGCTTTATTATATATTTTAGTTGAATAATCGAAGCTTTGTTTTTATGCTTAGGATTTTTTATTTCCATATTCTCTCTAATGAAATCGTGGACAATCTTGCAAACAGCAGGGAAGAAAATAGATTCATTCAAAACAAAATGCTACAGAAAAATCATGAAGAAACCTAGGATAATAAAAAAGAGCAATGAAGGCAAATTAAAAGATTTAAACAGTAAAAAAAAAACTGACTTACCAACACCAGTCTACAGCGGAAATTAAAATACAATGGCCACGTCAAAAGGCAAAGTGGGCTGGAAAGAACAATAATGGAAGGCATGGTTCCTGGACTATGCATCAGGGGCAGACCAAGAAATAGGTGGTTTCAAGACATCAAAGAGACTGCGAACATGACAACAGAAGAAGTGGGAGATCTGGATGAGACAGAGATTCTTTCAGACCGGCTGTGATGAATGCAACATTCTGCAAAGGACATGGAACCTGATGATAATGACTATCTCTAAATATCTGAAAGCCATAGCTATCTTTGCTATTCTGGTTCTGACCTTCCTTTTGGTCTTTCCCTCTTGATCTATATATCTTCCAAAATATACAAAGTAGCCTTATTCTTTCATGTTTTCCCTTATAGTTTTTTCTTACAGAATAATTATATTTTTCACTACTCAAGCTTTTTCTTGATTAATATCAAGTGCTATCCTGCTAGTCATTCTACATCCAAATTTTCTTGCATCCATAAGAACTATGACATGAAAAATCAAGGTATTCCAACTAATTTCCTTGCATCCATTCAAAGTCTGAGCTACCTGCACAGCATTTATTCCTTATGAAATCAATGACAATGTTAAATACAAAGAGGGTAAGTGACATCTCTGTTTCATACTGAAACTACCCTCTTACTTCCTTTCTCCAAACAAACTGTAGAGAAGTAGATACAAAATGCTTTATCATTCTGATGATTTTGGGTTGTATTCCATACTGTCTCAAGATGCACCAACCACAAGCTTCTATCTATTGTCCGTTCGAGCCGAAGACGGCACATAGCGCAGAACCACAATCTCAAAAACAGAAACCTTGGCACATATTGCAGATATCACTGCTTCTAAAATCTATGGCTGTTTCTATAACAATACTTTTTACAATGACTGTTTGTCAAGTCATCGATCAACCTCCTTAGTCGCCTCTTACGACATGCCTGGAAGGTCACAGTGTCACTATTCTTTACTTTCCTCATAATGAGGCCCCGGTAACACACAGATGACAAGCTTCTATATATATATATAAAAAAAACGTAAAGTACCCCCATCACGCCAAGTGGCGTATAGGGAATATGGTGCTAGTGACCATAAATTTTACAGACCTTCGGCACATGATTTTTGGGGTAATGTGGTCGGTATTACGCCCATGCCGCTTCACTTTCCCAGAAAAAAATGTGGTACCCATTAAAGGCTGGGTGAACCCGGAAGCCGTCAGTTGGGATCGAACCCTACCCCTTGTCCTTTGTAGTCCAGTTCACTAACCACTGAAATATTGCGGCTCTACAAGCTTCTATACACACTGTTAAATGCCTTTTTGAAGTGAAAGTAGTTTTTGCTTTTCAATAGTTTCCTCCAGTACAATTTTTTAAAGTGCAGATTTTATCAAGGCTACATCTCCCTTTTCTGAATCTTGTCTGTTCTCATAAAAAGTGACAACAATATCTTTGCTCCTGTTTATTATTATCTTACCATACTCTTTGCAGGCACTGTAAGAAGAGTCAGTCCTCTCTAATTGTTGCAATCATTAATCATATTGGTAACTAGTGAATGCATTTCCTGTTTGTCTTTGACGAGCTCTTCAAGTTCACCTCACTTCCTCTCATTTAAGAGCAACAACAATGTAACATTTATAATCTATTCTAACTCACAGCTACGAACACCATACAGTCTTTTAAAAATGTACAGAAATAACACCAACAACTCACCCTAAAATTCTTGCTTTTTGCATGGACTGTTGGGTAATCTCTGGTTAATTTAAGGGTCAGATTGACTAATCTTGCTGTCTGTGTTGTTGACAAAGGATCCCATACATTTTCTACCAAAACTTAAAATATAAAATGGAAACACAATTAACAACATGTACTCAGCAAACATGCAACTGCTAAATGTGTTATAATGCAACATTTTCTGTTCTATAATATTGGCAATTCTTGTTGTATATCCTGAACAGAAACCCCCAAAAAATCATATATATATATATATATATATATGTTTGCTTTCCCCCCCTTCATACAAGAAATTGAAATTAAAAGCTGAAATGCTTCCAAAATTGGCATCACTAAGAGAGGATGTTAAATTACAAGAAATATGATGTAAATAATATTATAACATAGCTTTTTGTATATCTTAATTTACCAGTCTGCCAGAGCCATGAGTCACAAAAAATATACATCCCTTTTTGTCAAATATGACCATTTTATATCACTTAAAATTAACACATTCATTCCATTTTACTCTGTACTATGGCTGATCTGAATGGTCATTAGAAAGACCGTCATACTTTCATTATTTGGTACATAAAATTAATTATCTGATAAAATGAACACATTTGTTTAATATGATTATTGTATTCAATTGTTCTCAATATTAATAAAACTATTAGCTAATCTCTCCTATGTTAACCTCATATGCTAATTTTAGTCAATTTCATAAATCACTTATATATAAACTACTCAAGCAGTTGATGTTATAAGCAAATTAAATAAGTATGTCACACACAAAAAAAAAAAAGTCCTCTACACTAAACCACGCATCCCCTATATGTTCTTCACAACATACAGGTCATTTTAGGTAGAATAAGTTTCTCAGTAATGGAGGGCAAAACACGGAGATCATCATCTGTTTGGTCGATTTCCACTCCTTCTTTGAAGCCAAGGAACACCAAACAATTAAACCAATGACTGTCTTCATAGTCCTCGCAAGCTTCCTGTCAAGGTAAGAACATAAATATTTATGAGAAAATTCATCAAAGGAAAGTGAATCATTTTAAAATGATAAAAACAAAATATCAACTAAATATAACTATATTTTGTCACAGTATATAAACAATCTAATTAATGTTTCTTAAAATGTTGGAATTCATACAGCCTAACACTATGGTAAGTAAGGAAAGGTTACTCAGCTTCTCTCATCACATGTTATTGTGGCAGCAACAGACTGTGCCACAAATATATCATTTGTTTCACCATACTAGGCCACAAAACTTTGAAGTCGAGGGATGGTGGGGCTCTTCCTCATTATTGCTATTTTTTTTCTTACATATTTTCACACAGCCAAGCTGTATTTGAGTCCTTTGTTCATAAAGTCATATCATATCACCAAGCCAGTGCATTAGGACTAAGCTACCAACATGGCACAAACAGGAAAATAAACCTTTATATGGGAAGCTGAAAGGTGCATTAAAAGTCCTCTGTTGCACAATGGTTGAAAATATAAGGTAAAAAAAGTGTTTACAGCTAGTAAGAGTGGATAGGGCACAGAATTTCAATATTATAGCTCTTATGTTCTCAGTGGACTCCTCTTTCATGTAACTGAATTTTTAACAAGAACAATAAGAAAAATAACCAGCAGTGAAATTAAATCTGTTATACGCATCACAGGAAACAGCATGAGAGATAATATCAGAAATGAAGAACTTAAGGAAAAAAAAAGCTAGGAATAGTTCCCGCCAATAAATAATTAAAGAAAGAACATATAAAATGGTTTGGCTATGTGACAAGACAGAAAAACTGAAACATAATAGAATGAGCCTTCAACAAATGCTAAAGTGAACAGCAGACCAAGGGTCTAACCATGAAAAATCTGGCATGGGGAGAGCTGCTGAAGCCCTGAATTTTAACATTATAGCTCTTATATTCTCAATGATTTTCATGAATTTCATGAGCTGTTTAACCCCAAACGATGGCTTCAAGGTTGTATTAAACAACTGCCATTAAATATTGTGGTCCAAATAACTGGATTATTTATTAGGTTCTGCCTCTTCCTTTCATATGTGCCTTGCAAGATATGGAATGACAAGACATTCTCTTCAGATGGGTGAAATATTTAATTTGTTGTTTGTATGTAAGTCAAGATTTGTTCTATACCAGTTACTTCTGTTATGGTTACACTCCTCATATGTCACTTCTGGTAGCTCCAGCCACTTTCCTCAAACATCTCATTTCTATGGAGATTGTTTCTGCCAGAGAAAGATTCTTCTTCATTTCATTGATCTGATGACTAAAGGGACGCGTAAACCTCTTCACTATCTATCTATTGACCTTTTGAGCCGTAGCCGGCCCATATGGCGTAGACCAAGATACTCCTTCTCTTATCTGAATTTTTGTTCTAGCAGTTTTCAATTCTTTTAAAGATATTTTATCAAATCTCGCCATTTGTCTCTGTTCTGTGCAAGCAGCTCTATCTCATTGAGGGAGCCGAATCCTGCTGCTCTTGCCTCTCTCATCAATGTTCTTCTCAGTGTCTCTCTGGGTTTTCCTCTTACCTGTTGTTTCCCATATGAGGGCTTGCTTTGCTATTCGGTTATTATCTCTTCTCATCACATGTCCAACATATGACCATCGTCTTTTCTTTATTACTGAAGACATTTGTGGTTGATTGGCGATTTTTCTAATTTCCTCGTTTGTTTTGAATTCGGTCCACGCTATACCAAGTATTTTCCTTAGACATTTATTTTCGAATGCGTTCAACTTTGTTTCTATATCTCTTGTTGTTTTCCAGCTTTCACACGCATACGTAAGGGTTGATAGTACATTTGATTTGAATAGTCTAAGTTTTGTGTTTGTGCTGATGAGTTTTGATTTCCTCAACTTTTCAAGGCTTCTGAAAACATTGCTGCTTTAGCTATTCTGATTCTAATTTCTTTGCTTGTATCCCCTTCTCGATCAATGTGACTTTCAAGATAGGTAAAGTAATCGATCTCTTCTACTGGTTTGTTTTCCATGTATATTTTGTTGTCTGTTGGAATTAAACTTTTCATGACTTTAGTTTTTTCATGATTGATCTCAAGCCCAATTTTGCTGGCTATTGATGATAGTTCATTTGTGTTTTCCTGCATCATTTTTATCTGGCTGCTGATGAGAACCACTTCACTGTCTGCCCTTAAAAGTAGTTAAATGGGTGTAGTTGCATTGTGGTTTGCAGTAGAACTGTGATGCTTGCATCATTTGACACAACACATTTGACTTTAGCACAACATTATAGAGTACTGGGTGGCCTTCCCTCTTGTTCCCTACTCGCTTGGCCAGACTAGCCTGATTATTCTAGATACACCACAAAGAGGTGAAGCAAGGTCTGGATAGTTCTGGTTCACTGATCTAGGTACAAACCATCAACTATGAGTTGCTGACAGCTTTCAGCTCTACTGCTGTTGCATGCCTTCAGAGAAAAAATAAATTATAAAATACAAAGTTGTTCAGTGTGAAACCAGAAAAGTTGTATTAAAAATTGCATCCACAACTAACATTAATATGTGTCGAGTATGCAGAGGATGTAACTTTGAGCTACCATTAGATGGCATTAGCACACCTATAGCAAGCTTAGGAATCTGGCAAACAGTTCCAACAAGGTGGTAACTTCTTTGCAAAATTGCACCAAGTAAGAGCAATTAAAGGTTAGTTCTTTGTTTAGTAAAGTGTGAAACCTTTTTTAAGTGAAGTGTGACACCTTTGTTTAGTGAGGTGTAAAATTTGTATAGATTCATCATCAAATGAGAATTCCATATGAGCCAGGCATATGAGTCGTACACCATGAGTGTATGAATAAACCAACAAGTTCAAGAACGACATCAATAGCATGGAGGATTCTCCTTTCCAGCATTCAAAACAGTCATGAAAGACATTTCAGCCATACAGAATGTGATATGGGAAAACAAGTGCATCTCAATTGTTGGATCTGTCCATCACAACATCCATGACACAGTGAAGTTCTAAATAATGTGCAAGATGGGAAACCAAGTAATGGTGCAAATAGTGGTTGCACTCCCATCTGAAATAATTCTTTTCCTACAGTATTTACATGCTTGTCAAGCAATGGCGTACATTCATGAAACTAGATAAAGACTATGTTGAACAGTGATCATGTAATTATTCCGTCTCCAATTTATATTCAATTTTTTTTTTAAATCTTGTTTTCTGCTGAATGTACTTTGTATATGACAAATTAAATAGATCGCAGAAAAAATACAGACAATAATAACATTTAAAGAAACAAGATACTAACATCTAGTGGATTCCACAACAGCAGCTCACTCCTTATCAATGGAGTGAACAACTTTGGCAAACACAATCCAATATAAGCATCCTTGTATGAATCACCATATGTGAACTTCCACTTCTCAAATTGTTCTTTCACATAATCAATCTCAGAGAAGTCCTCCAGCACATCATCAAACATATTGTCCTTGGCTCTTGTTATATCCTCTGTAAAATGTGTCATAGGATTATTAGAGAGAGAGAGAGCAAACATAATCAAGTGATTACTAGTTACAACTTTAATTCAATTTGTTTTCAGTTATTTCAGTGTTCAAACATTTTACAACAACCCACTGGCTACTTTGATCACACCTTATGCACTAGAGTGACCCTTGACACCTGGCTAATTTAACCACACCCTTTGAAAATGTGACTTAGTGTCCTCACTATCACTCCTCCACTCTCTTGTGATTGTTACTAGCTATCAGACCATTAATTTTCTTACATTACTATGAGGAGATGCACTCTTTAGTGCTTGAAGTCAATTTTTTATGATTTTTAAAGTAAATTCCCCTGTCTGCCAGGTTATTGTTTTCATCATAGTGCCACATTCGCAGGGCAGTCATAGTGGTACCCAGGTCAAGAAATTCCATTTGTGGCATTGTTCTTAGTCATTTTTCATCTTAGAGTGAAGATGATGTTATTTGAGAACAATTTGATGATAATAACTTTCTTCCTTTATATGAATTGCACACTAAGAAATTATATAAATACAAATGAGTAAAAAACAAAAACAAATATATTACACTCAGTGAAGTACATTTGTAAATTTCTTTAGCATTGATGATGTTGTTAACATTCCACTTTTTTAAATGCTAAAGAACTCAGCTGTGCACTTGGTATCATGATTCATGACTTTAGGTATCTGTATTATTCTCAAAAAGAAAAAAAAAACAAGATGTGACTTCTTTGCATTATTAATCTACAGCCAAATGCTGGTGATGTAAACTGTGAATTTCTTCTCTGTTTATTTCTGTTTAAAATTGAAATAAAAAAAACTATTAATTTTTCTTCATTTGTGAAATTATTGTAATTTTAGTAAACCCTAGAAATTGTTGGCATTAAGGGAAGTGTAAAAGCCCCAGGGCATGCTAGCCATTTAACCCTAGATTACGATTAAAACATAAATTCTTTGCCTTGATCAGATCTGTTTCCATGGTTGTAGGACATTGGAGAAACATTGTAGATTGTCTTGTCTATTAGTTTAGCTGCTCCATACCATTTTATGTTTACTCTAAATGATAGAGAGAAACATAATGAAAGAAATGTAAATGCAAATACCTATATCAGACTTGAATTTAAGCATTAAAGATTGACTGCTTTCTTCATCATCTGAGGACAACCCATCATGATGACCCACTATATTTTTGGCTTCTCTAGCTCGTCTTCTTCTGGCCCTGTACAAGAAGGAGAGATGAAACAAAAAATATATAAAATGGTATGGTTAAAGCTGTACCGGATTAATGGACGACACAAATTTGAACAATGTTTTGGCTCAATAGGCCTTCAGCAGGAACAAACAAACAACACGCACACAGATATGTAAGTAATTCAAATTAGTGCTACATAGCTAACTAACAATGAAGCATTTTAAAACAAAATAATATCTAACTAATACGAAAAATAAAAATGCCTTCCTTGTGTGCCGCCCTGTGGTCAGAAGGAAATGAATGAGTGGCGCAGGATATGCAGTGCAGTTGACCAGCTGACGGGAGGGCCAAAAACAGGTAGCAGGGTTCTAAAGATAAGTTTGTGTGGTGGTGTGTATTGTCTAGTTTACCTCAACTATAGCACCACTGCACTGGCTGGTCAACTACACCGTGTATCCTGCACCACTCTTATTTTCCTTCTGACCATAGAGTGGCACATAGGGAAGACATTTTTATTCCTCATACTAGTTTGAAATTTATTTTATACCTTGACTCCTCCCTCATACAAGAAATTTCAAGTTTATATAGCAGTACATAAATGTTTCGACTGCTAAGTGTTTTTTTTTTCATTTTAGCAATTTCAACAATCTGTGGGGTTTTGAAGGAAGGCAAACTACCTTCTCATATTACCAGGAAACCCATTATAAAACTTAGGATTCAAAGCACCTGTATTTACTCCACAGCAACATATGTTTGTGAAATGTAAACTATCATCAACAGATCTGATGAAAAAAATCAACATATGACTTTCAGTGCAAGTATCACTAAAGAATAGTCAAAATACCATGGTCCAAAATACCAGAGAAAAGAACAAACATTTTTAATTTAATTTTTAATTAAAAAGCAACTTAATATTCCAGAGAACTGGTTGCCAATAAATATAAAGGAAAAAACATTTTGTTCATATAAAACTGCATGATGGCATAGAAGATTACTATGGAATTGATGAAGGTTCTATCAATACAAAGAAGCTTCAGAGTAGCTGTCACAGGAAGGAAAGGATAGATGATAAGTATGAACATTTTTGACCTGACACCTTCATCTTCTATGTGTTCACTAGTAAAGTGGGCATGGATGCATTGTATTGCCAGTTTACAGCAAAGCCATGATATTTGTACCTTTAGTTTCTACACATTCGTCTTCAGCAGATTTGATCAACAATTTTGCCAGGGCATTCTTAGTTTACTCTTTTTTACTTTTAACTGCCAATGATTTTTTAACATGTGTAAATGCACACAGGACCTCCTTTTTTTTCCCCCTCCGTTTTCCAAGTGGGCCAGACATCGGATTTCAGAGATCAGTGGAGAGTAACATCCCAAAGAAAGTATAAATTTATTCTGGAAAATTCCCCACCATCAGTAGTGGGATTTGAACCTAGGATCTATCTGTCCAGTGGCCATCATCTTACCTCTAGATCAGAGAGCCATTTTCCCTCTATGATAAATTCTATTGTTCAGACGGCTATGGATTTTTTTGTCAAAATAGGTTTCTTTCTTACTAATGATGACTGGGATAGGTATAAATTATTATCACTATTTTTATTTTAACACTGTAGAGGTTGTGACTTACTACTTTCATTTTTTATGCTCAACTTGAATACAAATACTACATTATTTTTATCACCAGCTGAACTAGGCAAACAATCACATTTATTCTAAAACCAAAATATAATAATAGAACATAATATAGGCATAAATAAAATTAAAATAAGACATGCAATTAAACCCACAACTAAATTGTTGATACTTGCCTCCGAGCTTCCCTTTCTGCGGCTCGCCTCTGTCTAACCTGCTCTTCCTTTGCTTCAACATCAACTTTGACACGTGCTGTGCCTAGAGAGTAAAAATGGGAATTGATCTTTTAGGATAACTTGATCGCTAAAAATTCTAGCATTAACAGTAAATTTTATTACAATCAGTAAAACACGAAGAAAAGGGAATTTATCTAATGGAAATTAACAAAGTGTCATAATGAAGTAAATAACAGTTCAATTACAAACATATAAATATAAGTATTAAATAAATGTAAATACCCAAGATTAGGTCATAGAACACTGATCGTTAATAAAATTTTCTAGCCAGCAATATCCAATATTTTATAAGAAAAATGAATTGTTCTTAAAACAATGCAGAAAAAATTAACATGTAAGAACATTAGTCGTTTTGTCAGTTACTGTACTGAGTGCATATGTTAGTTACAAGTTTAAACATTTTCTAGCAAGTGTTAATAGAATGATACCACTTACCATAAGTTACATTCAAACTAATCTGCATATTGCAAATGCTAAGCTTTGACTTTACTTGTTTTGTGTGTGTGTGTGTATATATATATATATATATGGCCTTTAGCATCTTGACAGACGGTTGGTAGCAAGCAATCATGACAAGTCAGTAGTTTGGTAAAACATTAGTGTCTCATACTGGGTGGTGCTTTGCTGAACAACTTCTCTTGTGGCTGAATTTGCCAATCTTGGACAGACAGCTCCATCCACAGAACAAACAAGATGTATTTCCGGTACCTGGTCTTGTCTCTTTTCTCTTGTGCCTTTTGTCTTCTGAATTTGATACATATATACACATACATAGGTCTCATAGTAAACAGAATGGACATGAGTGCTCCATCTCTTTCTTAACCATAGAAAGATCTCAATACTGCTTGTCTCACTAGAACAATCCATATTCTAATTTAGTAAAACTGCTCTTAAGTGTCCTCTAGAATTTACTGTTTTCCTGTATAGGATTAGGCACAAAATTCATCTCTCAAAAGTTTAAATAAACAAATTGCTCCCATCATGAATTGAAGCTTTTCTGCTGCAAATCAGAGACAAATTCCATGCCTTCATGCATGGATAAAGACCCTCCCTATTTTATAGATTTTGTATATAATATGTACACTCAACATTCCTGTATGGTGAAGATACATGGACATTAAATAAGAAAGCAGAATAGAAAATTAAAACTCTTGAAATGTGGATTTATAGGAAAATGGGGAGAATTAGGGAAAAATTAGGTGAAAGAAGGCAAACAGTAAAGTTCTGAATCAGCTAAAAATGAAAAAAAAAAAAAAAAAATTTAAACACAATATGAACAAGACAATTGAAATTTTTGGGATGCAAAGAGACACAATACCCCACTCAGTCATCCTGGATAAGAATGTACACAGCAGACCAAGATTAAAATGGACTGATACATCAAGATGGCGAATCTATGACAACATATCAAGGCAAAAAGAGAGTAAAATGGTGCTCCATGATTGCCAACCTTTTATGTGGAAACAGTACCCAGTGAAGATGAAATGTGTTCACAATTTTTCAACAACATTTCACTGGGTTAAATGCAGCTTAAGCATTATAAGATTGATGTACTTAACTAAACCAATGATGATCATAGTGTGGTTTTGACACAAAGTATAACATTTACGTTTGTAGCATGAGTGTTGGTTAAATATGAATGAATAGAGAAGTTGACAGCCTTCAAATGTTCAAGGTCTTGTGTGGATCTGCATAAGGTCATGCAAGTCTGTGACTATAAAAACTTGAATGAACAACAAGACTAGAATAATTAAAAGGATGAAAAAAGGAGTGTTTAACTATCAAACTACAAGAAACTTTATAAGAAGACGCTGAAAATACATTGATCATGTGCTCAGAATGGAGGAAGAAAGATTTCCCCATCAGACATTCGTATGGAAAGCATAAAAGAAAACAAGGAAGTCCAAAAGAAACAGCGCACAGAATAATTACTAGAGAAGACTCAACTACAGGACTAAAAGACAACCAAGGGCTAGAAAACCTAGCAGCAAATTGTCAATTATGGAGAACTATGATTTCTACCATCCTATGTGCCATATTTGGATCAAGAGGAACTAACAACAGGAAACAGCAGTGCTATCCAAAGAAGGGACCCAAACATCTAGAAAGAGTTCAATCTGCACCATCAAAACAAGAGACAGAGTGGAATGGCGCTCCATGGTAGCCAACCTTCGATGCGGAGACGACACCTAATGATGATGATGATGATGATGAGAAAGAGCTAAAAACTGTTCACTAACCATTAGTATGAGAGGGGTGACATTTAAAAGCTTATAAGAACGATACAGCAGGTTGATACAAAGTTCTATAAAACAAAATGACACATTCAAATTCAATAAAATATCAAAGTTTCAATGTATAAAATGTGTGCAGTCATCATGACAAGTGGCCTTGATTCACACATTCAAAAAGTCCTAAAGGGAAGAGTATAAGCACCGACTTGTCATGTAGTCTCTGCACTGGTCCTGCACATCCTGCTGTCTGCGCTTGATGAGACGATCTGCACGTGCCTTCAGTAAATTATTCACTTTATCCTCTAGTTCACTTATCACAGGAACCTGCCAGGAAATAAAATTAAATGCTGAAGCAAGAACGGAATATATGAAAGTCAACAATAGTCCTTTATGAAAGTCCTCTAAGTCCCCCTCAGTAATGGTAAAATGCCATAAGTTCTTTTTTTATAAACAATAGGCTTCCATTAAGCTCCCTATCAATACCTCTTTATGAATCATGTTGATCTGGATAAGCACCGTATAACTTCTTGTCAACAATTTTCTTTCAATATGTTGCTGACTATCCCAAAACAAAATGCCACATAATAATTATCTTTGGAGTCCATACCTCAACAAACTTGCAGTTCACTAGTTCTTATCAGTTAATAGTCTTTGCTGGTCGTTTAGTTGCTTTTATGAATCTACAACACTCCATACACTCATACCTCAACGAAGCAAAGTGCTCTTGTGAATGTACCAATTGCAGTAAATACTTCTACGGTTTTCCAGCGGCCGCACCAACTGTCGTAACATATTCTAAGATTTTATTATTCCTATCACTTCAATCAAAAGAAAATGTATGCGCATGTCATTTACTGCTATTCTATTTTTCATCATTTTTAAGGTACATGTTATTAAAGATGATGTCAGGATACTGTTATGTGAGAGGTAAAGAGCAAGCATGAATCAGGTAATGAAACCTTGATCACAATCTCATACTAAGAATTAAACTGGAGGAAAATGTCAAAAAGTAAAAATGGTTTGCCTTAAACTTCATTGACTTAAAAAAAAATGGCAATCTGTAGAGAGACTCATAGTAAAATATCTTGAGACAATATTGAATACTATAAACAAATAATTAATGATGGTTAGTTATTCATGTGCAGTTTGAGCAGAGGAAAGATTGAATAAATGATTCCAGACTGAAACTTGTGTGAAAAAAAAAAAATGTTTCTTATCTCCTTTACTGCTTAGAATTGCCATCATCTTCATAATAATAGGGGAAAAAAACGCTACATAAGTAACAGTGGTATTAAAAGGACACATGAAACTCAATAAGAAGATCTTGATTTTTGGGCAACATACCTCTTATTAATGGCAATGTGAACATAATGCAAGGAAAAAAAACAAATGCTCTGTCTTCAATGACTAGAGAATAAGATTTGAAATATATATAAAGATAAGATGATATGATGACAAATCTAGTAACTCAGAACCAGAACAGCAAAGGCAACATTGGCTTTCAATAACCTTGAGAAAATGTGGAAATAAAAAAAACCCAGTAAAAAGAAAACAAAGCTCAAGATATTCAACGCAAATGTATCATCCAATTTTACTTTTGCATGTGAAAGCTGGAATTAAATAAAAAAATTGAGAATAAACTGGATGCGTTTGACAAGAAATGTATCATGAAAAAAAATAATTTGTACACAATGAAATGTATACAAGACTAGTACATAAATAAAAGTAACCAAAAGTTTCATCTACAATTATGAAGAGAAGGTGGGCATATGCCAGCAATGTGATGAGAAGAAATAACCACAGAATCACAAAGCAAGCACTCTAATGGGGAATATCTTTTTCTGTTGTGATCATGACTTATTCTTACTAGAATTCTGGATTTTCTTATGAAGGCTGCTGCCTGTTTCAGTAATAAATGGGGAAGTAACAGGGGAAAAAAAGGCTGACCTCAAGAAACACTGACAAGAGAGGCAAAGACAGAATGCATCAATTTCCTTAATGAGATTGTAAACCTTGCCCTCAATAAGAATTTATGAAGCAGTATGCCGTGAGCCCTGTGTCACATCTGACAGCCCTGGAAGGATTTAAGATACAAAATTAATGGCACTATTAGAAATGCAAGGAGGGGAGAGAGACCAAGGAAAATTACAAATATAAGGGTAAAGTGTAATGTTGTGGGGGAGTGAAGTACTATTAAACTTCACCATGGTATTTAAAAGTGAAGTACCATTAAACTTCACCATGGTATTTAAAAGTGAAGTACCATTAAACTTCACCATGGTATTTAGAAGTGAAGTACCAGTACTATTCCCCATTATTACCTTATCAAACTATGCTTTACGCAGAACAAAAGGATGGAAATGGCAGGTCAAAATCACTAACATAGAATTATGGAAAAGTACCTGTTAAATACCAATGGATAAAGAGATACAGCAAAGACGATGGCGCTGGATAGGACACACACTGCGGAAGCCAACCGAGAGTATTACACAACAGACACTTTTTTGGAAGCCCCTCGGAAAAACACAAAGAGGAAGACTTAAATATTCTTGGAGAAGACAGATGGAAGCAGAGATTAAGATGATGGAGATGACATGGAATGATCTTAAAAGAATGGCAAGAAACAGAATGGCTTGGAAAATGTTTGTTGAAGACCTATGCTCCACAGGGAGCTGAAAGGTAGAAGAAGACCTTATCAAACTCTGTAAGCCAGGTACCTACCCAATTTTTTTTCTCATCTGGGTTGACTGGATGGTGTCAGTCCGGATTGAACCCACACTCACCATTTTGCCAAGTCCGCATGCTAACCCATATGCCATATACACTGTATTGCCAAGCGAGCAAACTAACCACTATGTTATAGACAATTTCTAAAGTGCTAAACTAAGTTTTGGCTAAAAAAATTGTTTATAAAATAAACTATAAAATATATTAAAAATAATCGAGACAAATCTTAAACAAGTGCAACGTTTCAAATACTTGGGCACAATAATAACATCAGATGGGAGATGCACCATAGAAATAAAAAGCAGAATAGCTCAGGCCAAAATGGCTTTTCAGAAAATGAAAAATATCTTATGCAACAAATCTATGTCAATAAAAATGAGAAAGAGAGTTCATCGGTACTATATAGAACCAATTCTGACCTATGGAAGCGAATCATGGACAGTAGACAAACAAATGAAAAGACGATTAGAGGCCACAGAGATGGGATTTCTCAGAAGAATGTTGAAAGTTCCATGGACAGCTAAAAAGACCAATGAGGAAGTTCTCAAAGAGGTCAACACAAAAAAGGAGCTCTTAAAAAACATCAGAAAGAAGCAATCAACATTTTTCGGGCACATCATGAGAAGAGGAAAGTTGGAATACTTGATTACAACTGGCTAAATAAAAGGAAAGAGAGATCGCAGGCGACAAAGAGAGAAAATACTGGATAGCTTGGTGTCATGGCATGGAAAACAGTCAACAACAGAACTGATACGATGCACTGTAGATAGAAGATTGTGGAGGGACATGATCACCTATGCCAACCGGTATGGCACATGATGATGAAATATGGCAAACAATTATCAGCACAAACAACACACCACCCAAATCGATGCCAAGCAGTATAAGGGCATTAATTTGTGGCTTTTATGAAATTGAATCTAGTAATGACCGTACATGTTTTAAACATTTAAATTACAGAATAAGCAAAAATTGTAAATCACAAACTGGAATTGTTGATAAAAAAAAGTAAAGGTTTCATTTATGTATTGGTCAGTGAAAGGAAAATAAGGCAACCACATTTTTTCCTTGAGCAAGGCACATTTTTGGGTGATGTGGTTAGTATCACATCAGGGGTCTTTACACACCAGAACATTTTCTGGTACCCATTTTTAGAGGCTGGATAAACACTGAACCCTTAAGTCATTTCGCCCCCCCCCCCCAAAAAAAAGAAAAGAAAAAGGTGCCATATCTGGGAATTGAACTGAGATCTGATCTAAACACTAACCACTGAGCTAGTAAAACTTTAAATATGGATAACTTGATAAAGTGGGGATCAATGAAAACAGAAGATTTTTTATCTAAAAAAAAAAAAAAATAGAAATGAGATGTTTACACAATTTAACAAGAATGCTACTTAGGTGCATAATTCTAGAGGGACTTTGAGGAGGCCAGGGTTGTTGATGCAGACCATTACTTTCACACATGATAAATCATTAAAAAACATATATATCTTTACAACAAAAGTATAAAGATAAATGCTAGAGAAAAATAAGCTGCATATGAGATATTTCTATTCAATTTTTCATTAAGAAAGAAAGTTTTTAAGGGAAAATTGTGCCCAAGAGAATTAAGCTTGTTCGTTAATTTGGTGAGCATCGGTTCTATTCATGGTACAGTCAACTGTGTTTTTTTATACAGGAGTGACAACAACAAAATTTGACTTGCACACTACACGATGACTTCATTGGTCCTGTAACCAAGCACAGACTTAAAAAAAAAACAGGATAATGCATATTAAGTTATATATAAATATTTGTTATTTATAATTTAAGAAAAGTAACAGACTTTTCTCTATCCGAGATCATTATAGAGCTAATGCTATTGTCCAGAAGGCAACACAAATGTCTCCATTCATTCAATTGCATCTGGGAAGTTTGTCTCAATCTGCAATTACACTTTTTATAACAATGAAAACGCTTAGATCAATAATCCAGTAAGCATGATCTGAAAGAAATATACAGCACACACGACACGTAACATTTTGCAAGGATGACAGCCTAATTCAGCAACAGCTCAAACACAGCATGGCCCCTCCCCAATACTTTTAAAATATCAAAAATATGCCTATTGATAAGAAGGGATGTCCCCTCTAATTATATCTTCTTAATAGCACTGTCTGAATCTATCCTTCAATAAAATGGCTAAAAACTGTTTCTCATTTTTTTTCAACAACTAACTCAACAATATGAGCCATGCTTTGCATTCAAAGAACTGAGGGCTGAACTGTCTCAACACATCTCTCAGTGTGCCAGGCACTGCTGGAGAAATGTATTCTAGACAAGTGAGCTAGAAGCAACAAACAGAAGGGACATACCTTCTCATTTAGGCATTCTACCAAGTCCCGAACATACCCCCTCAATTCCTGGAAAAACCTATAACGACTCTCCAAGTCTGGAGCTTTACGCTGGCAAGTTTCAATACTGTCTTTCGCATCAGTAATATCAGTAACAATCCTCTCTAACTCATTCCTGTGACTTCTGAATACTGTGTCCATCGTGCTTAAGCTGTAAAGGAAGAAAGTAGCCATTAGCAGAATAGTTTAAATAATGAATAAAAAACCCATTAATGTAGAAGCTAAAAGCAATCAATAACTATAAGGTGTCAGTGAAGTACAATGTTAAAAGGGAATGCATAAAACTATGATTTTTTTTTTTTGCATTTGCCAGCTTTCATCTCTGGCGAAGTCCCCAAGAGACTAGGAACTGAAACTTAATCCGTTTTTCCCTGGCAGCCATTTGTACAAGGGTCTCTCGCGAAATTAACTCCAACTTCGGAGATACTCAGATTTTTTCCAGTCAATAAGTTATTGATGTTTTAAGCCAGGCCTTGATGCTGAGACCTGGGGTGTTTGCTGCAGAGAGAAATCACAACTAGTGCAGGTGGGGATTTGAACTCACAACCTCTCTGTCTCAAGACCGGCATCTCGCCTCGAGACCAACCATTTCCGCTAACTATGATATGTTAACTAACTGGCAATTAAGATTAGAAGTAAAAAAAACCAAATAAATATTGTCCAAATTTAAAGATATCTCACTGAATGCAAATTGAACATAGCTAAGATAACAACCAAACCAGTGGAAGAGATCGATCACTTTATCTATCTTGGAAGTCACATTGATCAGGAAGGGGATACAAGTAAAGAAATTAGAATCAGAATGGCTAAATCAGCAATGTTTTTCAGAAGCCTTGAAAAGTTGTGGAAATAAAAACACAAAACTTAGACTATTCAAACCAAACGTACTATCAACCCTTATGTAAGCATGTGAGAGCTGGAAAACAACAAGAGACATAGAAACAAAATTGAACGCATTCGAAAATAAATATCTAAGGAAAATACTTAGTATAGCATGAAACGAATTCAAAACAAATGAGGAAATTAGAGAAATCACCAATCAACCACTAATATCTTCAGTAATCAACAAAAGATGATGGTCATATGTTGGACATGTGATGAGAAGAGATAATAACTGAATAACAAAGCAAGCATGTGGGAAACAACAGGTAAGAGGAAAAGAGGCCGACCCAGAGAAAGACACCGATCAGAGAGGCAAGAGCAGCAGGAATCGACTCCCTCAATGAGATATAGTTGCTTGCACAGAACAGAGACAAATGGCGAGATTTGATAAAAAATCTTTACAAGGATTGAAAACTACTAGAATAAAAATTTAGATAAGAGAAAGAGTATCTGGGTCTATGCCCTATGGAGCGGTTACGGCTCAAAAGATCAATAGATAGACAGAAGATGACAAGAGAAATAAATGGAGGGTGTTTACTTTTCTTCAGTCGCTGTCATGTAACTTTTCTTCAGTCTCTGTCATGTAACAAAGTTCATTTCTATTACAAAGTAGACAATGTGTCTCAGACTTCTCATCACCATCACTCTGCTCTCTGTGTAGCAAATAATCTTGCAGGAATATTCTCCCCACACTGACACATGTCTGTTCCATTTTGTTTCGTTCATTCAACATTTAGCAACTTGAAGTGCAGTGACCAGTTTGTTGATCACTATTTGGTGTTCACTTTATAAAGATTAGTATGACTTTGTTGATTCAAAGGATTGGGGGGTTCTTTATGCTCCTGGAGGTAGTTTCTATTGTTAAAACAATGCATTGCAAATCCATTGATAGTCAACCTTTGATGTGGATTTAAGGGTACACATCTTTGTGAAACTCTTGATACTTATATTAGAAAGGTATCTCATCCTCCACGAAATGAAAAATGGAACACTCCATAAGGAAACACCTGATAATGAAATACTCAATTTGGAACATAAAACCAACAAGCACTTGCAGATACTACTATATGGCATTGATCAAGATATTGCAGCACAGAATGTTGTTATACATGATCTGATTAATGCAAGAGACTAATAATGCCAATTGATAATCTCTTTAGAAATATTTAGAAAAAGAGATAAATGATAATTAATGAAATAGGAAAACTCACAAACTGGTAATACTAATGTAGTTATATACATAGACAGCAATGTAAATTTTGCTAATAAGTAATTCGTAAGGAGAAACTTCACTTAGCGATAATCAAATTGTGTCAACTATTTTGATACCAAAAACTTAACTTAAACATTAGTGTGCACATCTGCCTACTCTAATACTAAGGCTTACGGTTTATTGCTTAGGTAATGCTTTAATATCATTCAGTCCATAATCTCTTGCTATTCAAGCCAAAATAATGCATAGCTGCTAACTAAGTTCCGCTACTACATGCTCAGATCAAAGATCCAAAACCATGTGGTTAAACTTAAAGAGCTTTCAACATTTGGTTAAATGCTTGCTAATCATTTAAAACCTATCCCTGATGTAGATTGATAACAAGATGCAAATGGAATATTTTGACACATCCTATTTCACAAACAAATTAGACAATGAGGAATTAATGATATTTTGACTATAATTGTACTATTTTGCTGACAACTATGAACTCTTTTCAACCATCATAACAATTATTATAATGGATAACAGCAACAAACAGGAGTTCCACGTGCATTTGTAAACACTAAAGACCCTTTGACAGTTACGATCGAAAAGTGTAGACCATAAATGTTCCCGCTGTCCGAGCAAATTTGTCAGCAAAACCCTACCGGCACCGTGGATCCCAGGCTATGCTACAGAGTTTGTGCACATGGATCAAGGTCTCAGATTTTCTTGAGATTCTAGAGAGGGATATCAGAGCACATAAGGATTCATCCAGTGTGCAGTGATTATGATCATAGCAACAACTATTATGACTATATTATAAACACAATGCAAAACTGAATTATTGAAAAATTGCTGTTTCTTTCAGGTCATGCATCCTGGTAACAGGTAACCTGAAACAGTCATAGATACAGAAAGGTCTTACCGTTCTTGCAAACATTTTCTAACAGACTCAATAGTTATATCAGAGGTGTTCTGCAACTTGGATAAGGTAGAAAATGGTCTCATCTCTTCCATATTCATTCCTCCCGGATGAGATGCGGATCGACCACTTGTCACGGACGCAGAGGTGAAGAAAGTTACAGTATTTGAGCTATCATTAGAGTTTCCTGTTGATGGAACTTCAACACCTGGAATCTGGAAGTATAAAACAAACATGCAATATTTGTTTGGTGTAATATGAAATAACAATGGAATATATGCAGACCAAAATATGAAGATAGCATAAAAGAATTGATAGGTCTTGACTTTGTAAGTGCACAATAAATCTAAGTCAGGTGAAGAAAGATGGAAGTCAAAAATAATGCAGACTCACTAATCCAGAAAGTTCTGGAGTAAGAAAGAGAAGACAAGGCAATAGTAAAAGAGGTACAATGGAAATTAAGATTAAGTGAACCACAACACAAGTAATACAAACATGCATTAGTTGATCTATCAGACACTTTTATTTCATCCATTTATGCTCAGTTATTGATGCTATATATATGCTATTAAAAAAAAAAAAGCAACAGTGCAGTATTTTCAAAACCATTGTCTGAATCTCACTACACAACTTACTGAACCAAACAATATTTCAGGCCGCAGTAAGTGCAGCATCAGTATTTCCATAATGCCTACTTCTCAGACTATATATATCTATCTATTGACATTTCGAGCTGTAGCCGGCCCATAGGGCGTAGACCAAGATACACCTTCTCTTATCTGAAATTTTGTTCTAGCAGTTTTTAATTCTTTTAAAGATATTCTATCAAATCTTGCCATTTGTCACTGTTCTGTGCAAGCAGCTCTATCTCAATGAGGGAGCCAATTCCTGCTGCTCTTGCCTCTCTCATCAATGTTCTTCTCAGTGTCTCTCTGGGTCTCCTCTTTCCTCTTACCTGTTGTTTCCCACATGAGGGCTTGCTTTGCTATTCGATTATTATCTCTTCTCATCACATGTCCAACATATGACCATCGCCTTTTCTTTATTACTGAAGATATTAGTGGTTGATTGGCGATTTCTCTAATTTCCTCGTTTGTTTTGAATTCGTTCCACGCTATACCAAGTATTTTCCTTAGACATTTATTTTTAAAATCGTTCAACTTTGTTTCTATGTCTCTTGTTGTTTTCCAGCTTTTCTTGGTTTCTGGTTGTACCAAGATGGAGGAATTATTTTTCTCTGGCTTGGTATAGAACAGTTGATCAGAGGTTTAACAAGCAGCTATCGTAAAAACGATTTTGTTAATGAAACGTAATAATCTTCTTTCTTTGTCATCTGCGATTTTTCTCTCTCTGTATTTTGTCAGTTATAACCAAGTATTCCAACTTTCCTCTTCCCATGATGTGCCTGAAAAATGTTGATTGTTTCTTTCTGATGTTTTTCTCATTTTGTGTTAGCCTATTTGAGAATGGCTCCTTTGTCTTTTAGCTGTCCAAGGAACTTCCAACAATCTTCTGAGAAATCCATCTCTGTGACCTCTAATCGTCTTTTAATTCGTTTGTCTACTGTCCATGCTTTGCTTCAATAGGTCAGAATTGGCTCTATATAGCACCAATGAAAATAGAATTCTCTTTCACACTTCAATTCACATAAATTTGTTGCATAAGACATTTTTCATTTTTTGAAATGCTATTTTGGCCTGAGGTATTCTGCTTTTATTTCTCTGGTGCATCTTCCATCTGATGTTATTATTGTGCCCAAGTATTTGAAACGTTGCACTTGTTTCAGATTTGTCCTTTTTATTTTTATGCTGCATTATGGTGATGATTGTTTCTTCAATATGACTATTACTTCTGTTTTCTTACTATTCAGAATGAAACCTTTCTTGTTGCTTTCTTTTAATATTATGCCTATCTTTCTTGTAGTTCATTCAGTCTCTGCTATTAAGACTGTGTCATCAGCACAAATGATAATTATATTTGTTTTCAAGCATTTTCCCAATATTTACTTTCCTAGATTCTGATTGCCATAGCACTGATCAACTTTTATGCTCTTTACTTGTCAAACACATCTCATCTGCAGATACCGCAAACAAAAATACTAGATGTCATTTCATGTCATGAGTCTTGCTTAATACTTTGCATGTGCCAGTTTAATAACCAAGTTATAACAGTAACAGTCTCACATTAGATATTTCATTCACTCTTTTTTTACTTTAAGTGTAACCACATATACTTATGAGGTTATACTTAAAAGTTAAAAAGAGTATAAGTATAACCTCATGTATTCAAGAAAAGTCGATGGTCATATGTTAGACATGTGATGAGGAGAGACAATAACCGAAAAACAACGCAATCTCTCAAGTGGGAAACAACAGGTAAGAGGAAACGAGGCCGACCCAGAGAGACACTGAGATGAACATTGATCAGAGACAAGAGCAACAGGAATCGGTTCCCTCAATGAGATAGAGTTGCTGGCACAGAACAGAGACAAATGACAATATTTGGTAAAAGATCTTTCTATCTATTGTCCTTTCGAGCTGAAGACGGCACATAGGGCAGAACCACAATCTCAAAAACAGAAACCTTGCATGCCAAAATGGCACATACTGCAGAGATTACTGCTCTAAAATATATTCCATAACTATACTTTTTACAATGACAGCTTGTCAAGCCATCGATCAACCTCCTTAGTCGCCTCTTACTACATGCCTGGAAGGTCACAGTGCCACTATTCTTTACTTCCCTCATAATGAGGCCCCGGTAACACACAGACAAGGATTGAAATCTGCTAGAATAAAAATTTAGGTAAGAGAAAGAGTATCTGGGTCTTTGCCATATGGGCCAGCTACGGCTCGAAAGGTCAAAAGATAGATAGATAGATAACCTCATGCCTGGGATTCACAGATATCCTTTCAAACGTACAATAAGAAAAAAACCACAATAAAAACAAACCTGCAAACTACAAGCTTTTCTGATCTGCTGATTTTCCCACTCTCTGTCATGATCACTGTCTTCATCACTTCCTAAAAAGATTATCAGTGAGTGACTGAACAATTCTTAAAAAACTTGAATGAATGTAATGAAAATGTATAGGAAATTAGCTGGTACCCATTCATGGTGGTGAAGAAAAGCCTGGTCTGTCATCCTTAATATTGAAAATAAAATTGCTCCAGGTAAAAACTTTATTAAACAATCTCTACATACTAGAATAATAGAGGAATGACTAAATGAATTAAGATGATTTGAACAAAAGAAAGGATTAACTAAGTGACGTTAAGTGACTTGAAAATGAGAAATGACTAAATGAAGTTAAGTGGTTTAGATATGAGGACTGGCTAAGAAAAGTGAAGAAACTTTAAAAAGCGAACCAAATGAAGTTAAATGATTCAGAAATGAGGACTGACTAAAGTAAAATAATTTAGACCACAAAGAAAAATTAAATAAAGAAACAAAATATTTTAAAGAGTATGTATTTCAACTGCACATTTAGAATTGTATTATCTCTATCTATTGTCCTTTCGAGCCGAAGACGGCACATAGGGCAGAACCACAATCTCAAAAACAGAAACCTTGCATGCCAAAATGGCACATATTGCAGAGATCACTGCATTAAAATCTATGGCTCTGTTTCCATAACAATACTTTTCACAATGACAGCTTGTCAAGCCATCGATCAACCTCTTTAGTCGCCTCTTACGACATGCCTGGAAGGTCACAGTGTTAATATTCTTTACCTCCCTCATAATGGGCCCCGGTAACACACGGGAATATCTCTATCCACAGTTTAAATTAGGAAATGAAACAAAATGTGTTATTTCACTCAGCACAATAATAGAGTACTTTTTTAAATTACTCACTTGCTTTAATTGATGATCTAAAACTTAACATTGCTATAACTTCTAACTTTTCTAGAATAATTCATCTGTGACACATTAAAATACAGTGGCGGTAAAAAAGTAATTAAAGTTGTGACTGACCATGTTCTGCAGCCAGGAAGTCATCTCTCATCTGTTGTCTTTCTATGGCAGACTTGTCAACAGAAAAATTAACCCTCACATCTTCCTCATCTTCATCATCACTTTTATCATTGTCATCATCCCTGAATGTGTCAGATCAAAGATAAGTATAATAGCCATTATATTTAATTTTCAAGCCAAAGCAAATTACCGGTGACCCGGAAGCATTTTTTTTACTACAGTATCGTAACAATGTGAGTCACAGATAGGTTTTGTAATCTAGGGTTCAATTTAGCATGTAAAGAAAAACAAACCAACCATGAAAATATGGCTTTTGTCATTCATTTGTGACAGAAAAATGAACTATAAAATTAACTGAATGCAGCGGCAAAATTTTAACAATTCTGTTATTTTTGTGTTCAGTTATGGTGCATGTGGTTTAAAAGTTGAAAGTTCAGCTTTAGTGCACACGATAGTTCTTATCATAGTCATCCTCAGAGGTTGACCAGTGTGCAGAAAGTATAACCCCAGAAAAGCTCCACTTGCATGAAGTTTTCAGCCATACAGGCTACCTGAATTATGAAGTTCTACCAACAACTGCCACTGCTAGTAAAGCATGTTATGTTTGTGGAGGTTTTTCCGGGGTTTCCCTTTCCCCGCTTTAGTCTCCTCTACAGATGGCTAGCGTTCTTATGTACTTGGAAGAAAACCGTTGTTCTTCAGCATTTTTAAAAAATAAACTGACAAAAGAAAAAGTGATTGTCACAGTATAACCTAAATTCTGTTATATACAACAATTGCAAAAATGCAGTGTGTAATGTTTAATATGCCCCTGATAGAACAATATGTTAGAACGAATCAGAAATCATGCAAGTGTAAAATTTCAATCATGAAACTAGTTTAATCTAGGTAATACAAATGGACCAACCGATTTCTTAAATGCAGTATGTGGATAAATTAAACAACATCTAGAATTATTATTTGATTTTTAAATGTATAAAGGTCTAGAAATGATAAGTTTTAATCATATTATTTTATTATCCTGAACAATGAAGACAATTCAACAATATTTAAGTTGAGCATAAGGACAACACCAACCTAACAAGTCTGGCTGTTGATGATTTGCTCGTTTTGACATCAGTATCTTCAATGGCAATAAAATTATCAGTCTCCCTAGCCATTTGACGTTGCTTGCGTATGAAGTGAATAGTCTTAGCATCTGGGATTTCTCCTCCTACAAAGAAGCAAAAAATTAAACTATTAATTATCTTGTAATGAAATAACAATTTATATTAAACTATGATACTATAAAATTAATTTTTTTAAAATGAACAAATGTATCTCACAACGTCATTGTCAGTATGGAGTGGAGCATTTTCATGTCTCTTGAGCACATCTTTAAGGCGAGAACAGCCCAGTGTTATCTCTCCTGAAGCATTTCTTTTGCTTACTACAATCAGATGTCATTAATTATTTTTATCAGGTAGGTCAAACTGAAGAACACTGTATATGAGATCTTGAAATAGACAGATGTGATGCATGCTTCATTGTACAGCACCATTAAAGTATTTGTATTCACTTTTTTCTTATGTTAAGACACCCAGCGATACATTCACTACAAATAAACACAAATAACAGTAGTAGTGTGTACAGAAACCTTAAATGAAGTTTTGGAACAAGTGAGCAGAAGAGGACAAAGTTGAAATTGGTAATGGTTGTGTGTTTACAAATACCATTTTACAGAAACTTAAAACATGTTCTGGATAACACTAGCAAGCAAATACACTCCCTTAATTCTTAGCTTAAGCTCCCTTAATGGGATGTAAGTGTTGATAACTCACTGACACCATAATATTGACAGACAAAATCAAGAGATGGACAGGACCACTTGTGTACCATCAAGGTAAAAGACAGAGTGAAATGGCAATACAGTAGCCAACCTTGGAAGCAGAGACAGTACATGATGAAGTTACTTTATCTCTTTGTGCTTCTGTTCTATTGTGCTTCTGTTCTATTGTATCCATGGAACCAGTTTCACAGCAGTCAGGAATTCCCCATATCTGCTTCACAACTTGTCACAGCATTTCCCAAAATGCATTAGTAAATAATTATGTTGATAACGTTGACCTCCTACTACGTCCTTTTCGACTGCACTGGTGATGATTCTAATGGTTTCCTTAAAAAAAAAAAGCAGCTTGGCACTTCCTCATTCCAGCTCCCTTAAAAAACATCACATCAAAAATAAAACACAGCCACCTTTATGTGATACACTAGCCTCTGCAAGAAGCATTCTAACGCTGGTTTATACCATCAGCAAGGCTGAACTCCATGCAAACCATATTCAGCTGTATAGGCGACAATTTCAAATGACACCACTGAAGAGAGAGTAGCTACAGCTGCTTTGCTTCTTCAATTAACTTGTATACATTAAAAGAAAAACACACAACAAAAACTGTAAAAATAATGGAAACACGTTCTTAGTAATGGATCTCTCTAAAGTCATGGTGAACATAGACCACATTTTCCCAGAAGTCATTCCATTGTGCACCGTCCAAGACATTATAAATTATGGAGAAAATATTGTCCAGCCAGAGACTTGGGAGGCTGTTCATCTAAGAGAAAATCGTTCTGTTGCCTTATGGAAATACTGGGGAGAATTAAAGGATATTAGAGGAAAACAAACAATAATTAATGATTCTTAAATAGGATCATCATCATCACTGAGTGCCGTCTCCGCATCAAAGGTTGGCTACCATGGAGCGCCATTCTGTTGTGTCTCTTGCATTGATGGTATAGGTAGTCATAGGTTGACTTGTCTATCTTATGATGTTACTCGTCCATGTTAGTCTTGATCTGCCTCATTACCTTGTAGGATCACCAGTCCAAAAGACACAGACATCACAGTTCTGTTGTAACTACAGTACATAAAAAAATTCCACTCAATAACCACATTAATTAGAAAATATTGTAACCACGTAAACATATGGCATACATACTGAATATTTTTTCCAGAAGTTGGTAATGACAAACACACCTCTATATTTCTAGGACTACTTTCAAGGAAAACTTGTATTCAAATATAAATTTATAAACAAAACTGATATGTTCAATTATGTAGTATATTTTTGCATATCCTGAAGATTGTCCACAGAGGTCAACTTCTTCAATTTTCATTGTTGATTGAGTTTATTATGGCAGATTCACAGTCAAAATCATATTTGTTCTGGTTAAAAAAAAACAGTTCAGTTCATAAAAGAAGTCCGCTTAAGTGTCCAACTCCACAAACAGAAAACACAAAAGATAAAAGAAGTAAGCACAAAGTCAATTAGTTACACCCCAGTTCACTTTCAATCATTGTCCTTGCTGCTAATTTACTTACTTGCTAACATATTCTTAAAGGTTTTCTGACCATCATCATCACTACCTTCAGCACGTTCTGCTTCTTCTCCATTTAACGTCCGAAACTCTTCTCTCAATTTCTAAAAATATAAAAAAAGATAACACAAACCACAATGAAAATACTGTGGAGCCTTATGTCCATTTCAAAGATATATAAGAGTTCTGTATCATGTTTAATTTATCATTTCTAAGATGTGAAAGTCTTAATTTCTTCCAGTGAGTTGTTATATCTTAAGCCACTTTATTTTTTAGTTCACACATACCATAAACTATACATATTTCAGTGTATCTTCCATCATATTGTTGTCCATTTAACATTAACTTATTCATTTTTATAATCACAGCTCATGTTTTCTCAGTATTAAAATTATAATTATGCTCACTACACCTCGTGTTCATTTCTTTTCGCTGTTCTATTTGACATTCAAATTTTTTAAAAGCTTACAAATAACATGTATCATGACTAAACACATTTAGACATCAACTTTGTGATGTTTTGAAAACATATATTACAAAGACAAATGTGACTCTCTGAGATGCTGGAAATGTTATTTCAAGTGCTGATGTAATATCAATCTTCATGGCTATACTATAAATCTCTCATGAAAGAAGCTATCACAATACAATCAGCTTAATGTCTACATTACCCCTCTTACTCAAAGACTGCTCAAAAGCAGTATTAGTATAGTATAAACAGTGATAAGAATTACAGCCTCTATGAGGCAGTCAAAGTAATTAAAATTGTAAAGTTAAGTCTAATATAACAATTCTCAAAGATCATATCTATAACAATACAGGTAATAGGCCTTTTGTCTTATAAGAAATTGGGCTGTAGTACTTTAGTTTATCTATTTAAAAAGCAGCACCTGCTATGAATATGCAGGTTAAATTTTGAAACATAAGAAGTCAACATCTATAATAAAATGGACCTGTATCAAACGTCCCTTCTCTTTCAAAATCCATATTTTCTACACTGTATCAGTAGGCTGGCATATCCAAATTGCTCTCTAATTTCAAAATCACTATTTTAAGATTCTTGTATCCATAAACTCTTCTTTAAAAACAGTATTTTCACCCACAGTCAAATTCTAATTGAAAATACTGCTGACAGTGAAATCTACAGAAATTATTTCCCTACTCTCATTTCATTATGATATTCTTCAGATGAAAATACCAAATGTATTGAATATTTTCCAAGTTTGAAGTGAATAAAGCAACAAGAAAGGTCTCAGTCTGAATAGTAAGAAAACAGAAGTAATGGTTATATCGAAGAAACAACCATTACCATCATCTATCTATTGACCTTTCGAGCCGTAACCGGCCCATAGGGCGTAGACCAAGATACACCTTCTCCTATATGAATTTTTGTTCTAGCAGTTTTCTTTTAAGATATTTTATCAAATCTCGCCATCTGTCTCTGTTCTGTGCAAGCAGTTCTATCTCATTGAGGGAGCCGATTCCTGCTGCTCTTGCCTCTCTCATCAATGTTCTTCTCAGTGTCTCCCTGGGTCTTCCTCTTTTTCTTTTACCTGTTGTTTCCCATATGAGGCTTGCTTTGCTATTCGATTATTATCTCTTCTCATCACATGTCCAACGTATGACCATCGTCTTTTCTTATTACTGAAGATATTAGTGGTTGATTTGCGATTTCTCTAATTTCCTCGTTTGTTTTGAATTCGTTCCATTCTATACCAAGTATTTTCCTTAGACATTTATTTTCGAATGCGTTCAACTTTGTTTCTATATCTCTTGTTGTTTTCCAGCTTTCACACGCATACGTAAGGGTTGATAGTACATTTGATTTGAATAGCCTAAGTTTTGTGTTTGTGCTAATGAGTTTTGATTTCCACAACTTTTCAAGGCTTCTGAAAGACATTGCTGCTTTAGCCAGTCTGATTCTAATTTCTTTGCTCGTATCCCCTTCTCGATCAATGTGACTTCCAAGATAGATGAAGTGATCGATCTCTTCTACTGGTTTGTTTTCCATGTATATTTTGTCACTTGTTGGAATTAAACTTTTCATGACTTTAGTCATTACCATCATGCAGCATATAAATAAACAAGACAAATCTGAAACAAGTACAACGTTTCAAATACTTGGGCACAATAATAACATCAGATGGGAGATGTACCACAGAAATAAAAAGCAGAATAGCTCAGGCCAAAATAGCATTTCAGAAAATGAAAAATATCTTATGCAAAAAATCTATGTCAATAAAAATGAGAAAGAGAGTTCATCTGTGCTATATAGAACCAATTTTGACCTATGGAAGCGAATCATGGACAATAGACAAACAAATGAAAAGATGATTAGAGGCCACAGAGATGGGATTTCTCAGAAGAATGTTGAAAGTTCCCTGGACAGCTAAAAAGACCAATGAGGAAGCTCTCAAAGAGGCCAACACAAAAAGGGAGCTCTTAAAAAACATCAGAAAGAAGCAATCAACATTTTTCAGGCACATCATGAGAAGAAAGTTGGAATACTTGGTTACAACTGGCAAAATAAAAGGAAAGAGAGATTGCGGACGACAAAGAGAGAAAATACTGAATAGCTTGGTGTCATGGCATGGAAAACAGTCAACAGAACTGATACGATGCACTGTAGATAGAAGATTGTGGAGGGATATGATCACCTACGCCAACTGGTATGGCACATGATGATGATGAAGTGAATGCAATATGGTTATTTTATAACTCAAATGGCTCAAAATTTTAGAAAGATTGCATCCAGGAAGTGAGCACAGCACCACAATCCCTCAAAAACATGTGCTAAAGAGATGTAGAGACCCTATATAAAAAGTAAAGTACCCCGTCACGCCAAGTGGCGTATAGGGAATATGGTGTTAGTGACCATAAATTTACAGACCTTCAGCACATGATTTTTGGGGTAATGTGGTCGGTATTACGCCCGTGCCGCGTTACTTTCCAAGAAAAAATCCGGTACCATTAAAGGCTGAGTGAACCCGGAAGCCGTCGGTTAGGATCGAACCCTACCCCTTGTCCTTTGTAGTTCAGTTCACTAACCACTGAGCTATCTCGGCTCCCAGATACCCTATATCCCACTCCCTAATGGCAATAATAGTAAGGGATATCCATACATCATATCATTAGCAAACGTACAGTGACAGCAATCTGCTTAAATGCATTATAATACAGATTTCAGTACAATAGAAACACCACATGTTGTATAATTTACATTTCTCTGCTTCTTCTTCTTCTTCTATCCTTCCTCTATTGCCGTTGAGGGGAGATACAATCTGCGATTCTTTGCTCTTCTGTTGTTATCCCTCCTAGTGACTCTAGTATCCCTTTATCCATATCTTTCTCGGTCTTCCTCTTAATCTAGCGTTTTCGTAGCGTTTGTTTATGGCTCCTTGAGTCATTGTTAGTTCTTTTTGTCTTGTTATGTGGCCGAACCAATTTATCTGTTGTTTATGAATTCGGTGGCTGATTCAATTTCGAGCTTCTTCCTCAGGTCGGTGTTTCTTACTCTGTTCCTTAAGCTGTTTCCTATCATTCTTCTGACATTTCATTTCGGTGGTAGTTATCTTTCTTATTGTTCTAGAGTCCAGCATCCAATTCTGGCACTAATAGCACAGAGTTGGTAGAAAAATTGATTTGTATATTGCCCTTTTTGCTTCCATAGTTATTGCTTTGTCCTTCAATAATGTTGATACTTGATACATTTCTTTGCTGAATATTTTAATGAGATTTTAAACAAATGTAATTAAACTTATATCAATTAAAACTCAGCACTAGGAAAATATAATTTGAAGAAAAAAAAAATGGTATTAGTAATCACTATACATTGTAACTAATACCAACCTGCAGTGTATCTTCTTGTTTTGTTTCTTCCACCTCTCTTTTTTTCTTCTTTCTAATCTCCTCATTCTCTCTATAATCAGAATCTTCATCATCAGTGTCAAATTGCCTGTCAGAACTTCCATTTTCTCCTAGATCTTTCCCTTTATCTCGCTTTTCTCTTTTCATCTGCTTAGCAATTCGCCTGCTAATACTCGACTTTTTAATTCTGAAAACCTCACCTGAATAGAACATAATTAAGATGATAAATAAAAATTGTTATTTATACATGCAAACAGCGTGATGATAAATATAAAATCAGCACTTATTTAATTTGTATTAATTTAACATTAGAAAGAAAAATAATACAGTGTGTTTATATATATATATAGAAAGAGAGAGAGAGAGAGACAATCAACCACTAATATCTTGAGTATTCAAGAAAAGATGATGGTCATATGTTGAACATGTGATGAGGAGAGATAATAACCGAATAACAAAGCAAGCCCTCATGTGGAAAACAGAACATATATATATATATATATATTGGGCTTGAGATCAATCATGAAAAGACTAAAGTCATGAAAAGTTTAATTCCAACAGATGACAAAATATACATGGAAAACAAACCAGTAGAAGAGATTGATCACTTTATCTATCTTGGAAGTCACATGATCGAGAACGGGATACAAGCAAAGAAATTAGAATCAGAATAGCTAAAGCAGCAATGTCTTTCAGAAGCCTTGAAAAGTTGTGGAAATCAAAACTCATCAGCACAAACACAAAACTTAGGCTATTCAAATAAAATGTACTATCAACCCTTATGTATGCGTGTGAAAGCTGGAAAACAACAAGAGATATAGAAACAAAGTTGAACGCATTCGAAAATAAATATCTAAGAAAAATACTTGGTATAGCGTGAAACCAATTCAAAACAAACGAGGAATTTAGAGAAATTGCCAATCAATCACTAATATCTTCAGTAATAAAGAAAAGACGATGGTCATATGTTGGACATGTGATGAGAAGAGATAATAACCAAACAGCAAAGCAAGCCCTCATATGGGAAACAACAGGTAAGAGAAAAAGAGAAAGACCCAGGGAGACACTGAGAAGAACATTGATGAGAGAGGCAAGAGCAGCAGGATTCGGCTCCCTCAATGAGATAGAGCTGCTTGCACAGAACAGAGACAAATGGCGAGATTTGATAAAATATCTTTAAAAGAATTGAAAACTGCTATAACAAAAATTCAGATAGGAGAAGGAGTATCTTGGTCTACGCCCTATGGGCCGGTCACGGCTCGAAAGGTCAATAGATAGATAGATATATATATTGACCTTTCGAGCCATAGCCGGCGCTGACCCATATGGTATAGACCCACATACTCTTTCTCTTATCTAAATTTTATTCTAGCAGTTTTCAATCCTTGTAAACATACATACATATATATAAACATATATATAAGAAAAGAAATTGTCACCAGTGACATGTGATGCCAGAGAAGAAAACAGAACATGGCAAGGAAAGACAAGATCAGACATGAAAATATATATTTTTAAAAAAGAGCTGGGACAAAAAAAAAAGTTTGGTGTACAACAGTGCTGGTTTATATAAAGGAACAAATAAATTGGTTTGATCACGTAACACAGTCTTTATGAGATAGTATCCCTGGTAAAGAGCAGTCAGCGCTCACTACCACCATAGCACTCTAGACAAAATCCATAGGTGCACTTTCAAGAGATGAAGGGTGCACATTAATAGTCTAGTACTTTGCTCTGGTTGTCCAGACAGTTAACTCTACATTCACATGGTGTTCTTATTGATAGTGTAATTCTTCTGTATTCAAGTCTATTTGATCATGCAGAAATGACAAGGTGAGCTAGTCATATGGTCAATACAGACACACCCTGTTTATGATCGTTTGAGCTACAATTTTTCTGAGTTACAATACAGGTGTATGTGATGGGAATACATGTATTGAGAGGAAATAATACATACTATGAAATCATGTTCTATATTTAGCTATGTTTTTTTTGTGTTAAATTTAGTCTGAAAATGAAGCAAAACATGAATAGGTTACAAATGTTATTGTATTCCTGAAATACAACCTCACAAACAGCAAGAACATTGTTGATCGATGATGATGATGATGAATGTAAAACTGAGTCAAATTCATAATTTTTGTTCTAATCATCACACAGACATTGGTAAGATACAACTAAATTGTGTAATTTCAAGGACCATCCAGCTCTGATATTGAGATCTCAATTAACTAGACTAATTGGGGGGGGGGGGGGGGGGGGGGGGAACTTAATTAAACATGTTTCAACAAACTGGAAATCCAGATTATCAATTATATGGTAAGCAAGTTCTCACATCAAAAGCCAACCAACAGATCTGTATATTAATGTTTTCAATGCACTCTTCTGATAGCTATCCAGAGGGCATGTTGCTATCTAAACATCACATTTGAAGGTCAGGCAATCCTTGACACCACTGACTTTCTATCTCCTCTAAATTTAGACAATGCAAATCTCATATTAAAGACATTTGTATGCATTATAGTTAAGTTTACTTATACATGAGTTCCATTTCTTTTAAAATCTGTAACCTCAAAGTGAGTATTTTAAAATAAATTATGATGACTACTGGACAACCACGGCACTAAAAAAATAATAAATCAATGGTTTGATGGGTTATCAAATGTAATTTTATGTATGCTAAATGGGCATGACAATCGATCTCTGATAATATGCCAGGTGCAACCAGCATCATCCTATCACTACTATATTGTATAATTAGTATTCAATAAACTATAAACACATTATGATTTTTTTCACATGAAAGAAAAGTGCACATACAATGATACAACATAACTTAATTAAATTAAAACATGAATGAGATATATTCTTGCTTTGGATTTGAAGGGCTATTTTAAATATCTAGACTGTTATTATTATTTATTATAATTTTAAATATTTTGAACACAAAAAATTTAAAAAAATATTTTTTGGGGCTAAATTAAAATTCAAAATGTTTACACTAAATTACAGACTGTAACATACAACTGTCATGATTCCTGTTACTGTTGTAAAAAACTACTCAGCATGATGTATATTATTTATTATATTATTATTATACGTATACAGGTGGGTAAGTCAAGTAAGTGAGTTGTCTTGTGTTAATCATTACTTCATTTTACTAATCAATGAAAGAAACTGTAATTGTAATGCATTATATTACAAATAAACAACAATAAATTATAAACATCTGAGAATTATTAGAATTATAAATGCTGAAAAACTACTACTATTTATTATAATGATTTTCTTTTCTTATGACAGTACAGTTGGCAAGTTGAGTTGACACCATGCCATCACTGACTAAGTGACTACCCGACCCACACAGAGTTCAGATCAGAGTCATCACCATCAAACAAAATCAAAGATGATAAAACAGTCTGCACACACACACAATCATTAAACATAACAACACTAACAAAGTTACAATAATCATATTCCATCAGTGAATCACAATGACTTGAGCATGACTTCACTTTCACTCACCCTCTTCTTCTTCAGTTTCAAAAACTCAGCACTGTTTTTGATCTTGACTCCTTGTCCTTCGACTCCTGTTTTTCTTTTTCTCTTTCGCCGCATTAAGCACTGTTGACACGTTCTCATTAACTTCAGCACTTACGTCTTTTGCTTCATTTTCATTATCAGAATCTATATCGTTTCCCTTTCTTCTAAAATTTCTCTTCGGTTTCTTAAACATGACGCCATTTTCAACACACCCGCTATTAACACACCTGGATATTTACACACGTTTTTTAGTTATTTACACAACGCGAGTGTTTATATTAACAAAGAATTTACAAACAGCTCTTAATATGACAAATTAAAGGTAATAGACTATTTCAACGAAAGTAGTGTTAATCCCAAGTACAAGAAATGTAAATTTAGGAATTTAAGAAAGTTTATGGACCGTCTACTGGCGTCTACGTAACTCGAACGCTAGAAAAACGTCTACAACACAGTTACACACACACTGTACTTACTTAACTGTAGCGGTAGCGGTGGGAATTGTAAAATTATATTAGCCACTTGAATTGTTATGGCTGGACATTATTTCATTTGATTCATATTTTTATCATAGAGGTGAGTTGATGTAAATTTAAATTGTAGAACTATGTATGACTATGAAAAAAGTACTTTCTTACTAAGTTAAGTTACTTAACTACTCGTGATAATAAAATAATCATGACTACTACTACTAGTGGTATAGTATTATATAGGGGGATATATAATATTATTAATCATGATCATGTGATCGTTACTACAATAACTAACTTAACTACTCTAGTCTACTGTTACTTTACTTTACTTTGAATGAATAGTGACTCTTACTCTTACTTACTTACTAACTTAGGCTTTAGGACTCTACTAACTAATCTACTTTTACTTTGACTTTTTTAATTACTTTTTTTTACTTTGAGTTGACTTTGAATGATTATTCTCTGGTCTGCTAGATCAACTAGATGCTACTCATTTTCATTTGTCATGTCCAACTCAAGTCAACTGTCTGTGTCTGTGTTTGTGACACTTTTTCAGTGTTGACCGTTATTATTATATAACAGTACTAACAGTTTAACAGTGTTAATGTTACAAAAACAATGGTATATGATTATATGTATATGTACTGTTATATTATTATACGGTTGTACCAGTAATCTCTTCTCTGTGAGCTCAGCTCAGCTAGTCAAAGTCTGTAGTCTACTCTCACAATGACTATAGTGAAGTGAAGTCCTTTCAGAAATTCATAATCACACCTGAATTAGTTTTGCGTGATAAACCGCTTGTTATTTTGGTTTCACATTTTGCATGGAATCTTAGAATATTGATGACGTTATAGAAATATTTTTGCTCTGAGAAATTTGATCTAGTTTAAAAGTTTTCTTCTTTAGGGTATATTAAATTCACCCTGTTCGAATTTGACACCATTTTAGGATATAACATTAATTTGTGCGGTCGTTGACGTAAAATAGTTTGACTATTGCACTTACTATTGCAGAAACACTAACTTCAGGAAAATCCCGTGCACAAACTGAATTGTTATTGAACGACATGACGCACCATGGCCTGGGCATTAATTACCAAAGGGAAGGCGTTATCTTTATTAATTTTGTGAAGACTCAGTAGACAATTTGTTGACTTTAAATACCAACATTTATATCTAAATTACAATGAGTTTGAAATGCAAAAGAAGTGTGTTGAACATGTGTTGCGGTGGAAGATGAGTACTGGAAACGAGATGGATTACTATTTGTCCAGCCAGTAATGATTATCAACCTCTTGGAATAGTCAGATTCGGAATGATTAAAATTAAGATGAATTCAATTCCAGCTGCAGTTAGGACGTCCTGGGGTCTAATGGTGACCGAAGGGCAAGACTAATTGTAACCAACTGAATTCATGTTTGCAAATACACATAACGAGCAACACCCACAATTAAGCACTATGTAATACACCTCTGACAAGAATTGAGGTAAACTGGACAATTTATCACGATTACTGTAAATTCTAAAATTTGAATCAACTTGTGTGATATCGTCATAAAAGATCAAAGGAATTCGCTGATGTGCAAAATCTGTTGTGTTTGTGGAATAAAAATACCAAAATCTTTGCTTCATCAATATTCTAAGATTCCATGCAAAATGTGAAACCAAAATAACAAGCGGTTATCACGCAAAGCTAATTCAGGTGTGATTATGAATTTCTGAACGGACTATAGTACTAGTGTCTAGTATAACTACTAGTTAGAGAGGATATATAATAGACTTAGAGTATTGTATCTAACATTAGGGCATATTCATGTGGGAAGTCTGGGAAACAGACTCGGGCTGGAACATACAAAGTGAAAGTATTGCGCCTTTTTGCTGGACACTAGTGCAAAACTCATGTTTAATTTTGCTGTACTTTTATTAATATGTCACTCTCTATATGCTGTTTCCTATTGCATGTGTCATATTTAACATTTATTTATTCTAGATAGCATATTTTATATTAGCTACATAATATTGTTTTAGATAAAATCCAGGATGGCAAATGAGCCAGAAGAAGATGAATTTGAAATGCAGCTCCGCCAGGAAGAGCTGGTCAGACTTGCCAAAGAAGATGGGAAGCTCTTTCTCGTGGTACAACCTACATAGATGATGATGGAACTGTAATGGAGTGGGATCATGAGAGAAATGCATATTTTCCAAAAGTAAGATGCAACATTGAAATTTGGTTTAGTTTGTCTTCATTAACATATTTCTTTTATCAGTAACAATAAATAAATTTTGAACTTATATGAAATCTATACGTTATCTTTAAAGTTGCTGCATTAGCTAATAATACACAACTATTTGTTTCAGACATTGTTGTTTGATGCATATCATTGATTGATGTCCTAAATTTATCCTCAAATTAAAAGTCAAGTTATATTGATGAACTGTCACCATTACTCCTCTGAGGTTGGTTAGTTCCTCCCTCTCAGGCCAAAGACTCAAAAAAGTAGAATCTTAACTTTCCATGTCTGGCAATTCACGACTAGCTCTTGTAGATCTCAATTAATTGTTCTTCTTAGAGTTTGGTTTTCCTTGTTGCCATCCTGTGTCCACAGGAAGGCTTGGCAATTTTGTTGCTTAAACAGTAAAGACATCATGGAGTAAAGCTGTCTTCAGCATAAAATGAGTGGTCATAGTCATTCTGGGAGTCCGTTTATTAGGCAGTTTTGTGTGAACTCTTAGCACATGTTTTTGATTTATCCTAAAAGAATGACTCCATTGCTAGTGGACAAGTCATTTGAAGGTCTTCAGTCTTCAAGGACTTGTGTGGAGGTGTGTGGTATTTGTCACCCAGGAGATCATAGCATTGAAAGAACTGACTTTTTACACAATCATATTGGAGCTTTCAAACTTTATAAAACAGTTCTTATTCTTCATAGCATTCGCCCGATTAGTGAGTATGGATGTATTGTGTCACTACAAGTTGTGATATCTGCACCTTTTGACCCGATACATCCATCTTCGCCATTTGTGGATCTGTAGTTTATCAATATTGCCAGGACAGCAGCTATTTTTGGCTTACTTTTTTACACTTTTAACTGCCAATTGTTCTTTATTGTGCTTAGAATGTATATCTGTATGATATATTATATAGGTATATGATCACCATCATGCAGTATAAAAATAAACAGGACAAATCTGAAACAAGTGCAACATTTCAAATACTTGGGCACAATAATAACATCAGATGGAAGATGCACCACAGAAAGATAGGCATCAGGCCAAAGTAGCATTTCAGAAAATGAAAAATGTCTTATGCAACAAATCTGTGTCAATAGAAGTGAGAAAGAGAGTTCATTGATGCTATATAGAACCAATTCTGACCTATGGAAGCGAATCATGGACAGTAGACAAACAAATGAAAAGATAATTAGAGGCCACAGAGATGGAATTTCTCAGAAGAATGTTGAAAGTTCCCTGGACAGCTAAAAAGACCAATGAGGAAATTCTAAAAGATGCCAACACTAAAAGAGAGCTACTAAAAAGCATCAGAAAGAAACAATCAACATTTTTTGGACACATCTTGAGAAGAGGAAAGTTGGAATACTTGGTTACAACTGGCAAATTAGAAAGAAAGAAAGATCGTGGAAGACAAAGAGAGTTGTTGATGGATTGCCACGAGTTGATGCTGGCAGGTTGCCCTTTGACTCATAAGATGTGGCGGGTCGTAATGGCTTTCTTGACATTCCCGGCTCTTACTGGAGAAGTTCGTCTATCCCAGGCTATGCTGGGAAACTACTAGTGCAGCCCAGAGGTATTGCAATACTGGGTCCTCTATATCAGTAACATCCATCACTACAGGGAACACGGCGATCCTAGCTTCTGTTAGCCAGTCTGGTTTGATGCAGACTGTTTCCAGGGGAGGCCACGAGGAGGTAGAACTGCTAGGTCTTGGTCAGCTGATGGTGCACCAACCCTGCTATTATGGTCGCAGGCGCTTCTGTTCCCCCATGACAAAGAGTGAAAATACTAGATAGCTTGGTGTCATGGCATGGAAATCAGTAAACAACAGAACTGATACAATGCACTGTAGATAGGAGATTGTGGAAGGACATGATCACCTATGCCAACCGTTTTGACACATGATGATGATGAGAATGTATATGGGACTTTTTCGCCATTATCTGTGATGTCTAGAGCATCGGATCTCACTACCAAAAGACCAAGGCCACAAGGAAACTACAGGTTTCAAAGAGAAAAATTTCCACCACCTGTGGTGGAATTCAAACCTGGAACCCTCCTGTTCAGAGACCAGCATCTTACTTCTAGATCGTCCAGTTCCCCAGAAAGATATTTTAAGTTTTTTACCTTTTTTTTTTAACTCAGGGGCGTGGTGCAATAGTTAATGAAGAAAGTCTAAGATTTGCTAGAAGGATGATGTGACTGAAAGGATGTATTAGAAATATTTGTAACAGAACAATATAGGAACTATCAGTGTGCATTCTTTCTGTCATATTTTATTGAGAATAAACTGAGTAATCATGGTTTTTCTCTGAGTGCAGTGAGATCTATTCTTTACAGTTAGTCCGTCTGAAGTTGTTACCTATGCAATCATGACGTCCCAAATAATAATGTATCTTTATTTTCCCTAAACTTATACTGTTTTGCTTAAAGTTACCAATACTGTTTTACTGTAAAGCTTTGCAGGGCTAACTTTATAAGTATGTGTATTATGAGCCCTGCTGGTCTTCTCTGTATTTCACTTCATATTATTGCTAATGCTACTTTTTGTTCCATTTTCTCGTGATGATATTTGTAACAATTTTGTTAGAAGTTCAGTAACATTTATAATTTGTCTGTACAGAAACAAAAGTAATGAACATTTTAAAAATTATAATTGTGTATTAAAATAATTACATTTTATTGTCTTTCTCTGTTCAGATTGATGCAGATTTCATTGCTCAGTACCAGATCAATTATGGTGCAAATGTTAATTATCTAGAAGGACAGGAATTAACTGAAGAAGAAAAGAAGGCACAACAGGAAGAATACTGGAAGAACTACTATAATGTCTATCACCAGGAGCAACCAGCTTACCAAAGTTTGATGACGAGGGTAATCCAGTAGAAGATAGTGATCAACCAGAAAATGACAAGAAGGTTCAGAGAAAACAACAAGCAAGACTAATGATGCTGTAACAACTGCCAATCAGGTTAACTCTGATCCCACATCAGAAGAACACTATCAGTACAACCTCTATTACTATGGCAAGGAGTATGCAGATGCCTATCGAGACTATTACAGGGATCATCCTGATGCGGAAGCTATGCCAGACTTTATAGCACAGTGCACACAGGATGGAGGTGCGAAAGAGACCACACAGGAAGAAAAAACAAAGAAAGGCAAAAAGAACAGGACAAAGGAGAAAAAGAAAAGAAGCTACAAAAGATGAAGGTATTGTTATATAATTATTGTTATTTTTTTTCTGCTTTGAATAGAATAATAATAGTATTCAGGAAATACATGTTTCCAAATGTGTATTGTTTTTAAAAATTAATGTTTATGGGCTTTCTGTCCACCAATAGAGTTGGGGCTGCTGTTGTGTCGAAGTTAATGTGCTAACATCAAGTTCAAATGTCCCCATTTTAAATCTTATCTTGAATGATTAACTATCATGTGTAATGATGTTGTTTGTACCTGCCCATGATGATATAGGACAAAGAGTCAAGTTTACATGATCAAAATACTTGAACATTGAAGAAGAAGAAGAATGATTCAGTTTTTCTAACAACCCCTGAAGTCAGGATTAATGAGATCAAGAGCCTGTTCATACAGAAGATGGATGATTAAACATATGCATAATTTGATCATATAAAAGAATCCTTTTTGAAATGGTAAAAGTCCAAACTCTACACCAAGGCTCAGGCAGAAATTCTAAATCGTTAACATCCTACCATTATTTTAAAAAAAAAAAAACGCAAAAATCTTTTAATAAATCAGCTTTTTAGAATTGCTTTTGTGCATTGTGCAAAGACATTAATTTTATATGAGACCAATGATCAAAGATGGGGTGAATGGACACTGTTCATAAATAATCATCATCATCATTTTCCTCTGTCTGAAGATGACTCATATGGGGTGAAGTCATAGTTTTCCATAGTTAATGATTTTTTACTAAGTCTTGTAGGTCTTGGTCATTTATTATTCCTTTGGTTGAGCTTTTCCTAGTAATTGTTCTGAATAGTGTTTCCTTAGGTCTGCCTTGTTTTCTTTTACCTGATGTGTTTCCACATGAATGGCTGATGGAGAAGTCTTTCTTCATCCATTCTAAGCACATGACCGATGTAATTCTAACGCTTGCCTCTTATAAAGCTCAACATGTATTCTTGTTTAGTTTTATCTCTTATCGGTACATTTGAGATTTATCCAACTTATTTTTGAGATTCTTCAGAGGCATTTGTTGTCAAGGACATTTATTTTCTTATCTAAATACTGGAAATAATGGTATCTCATATATATATATGTGACCCGGAAAGTGCATACTGCACGTGCAAGGAAACGTACTACGGGTCAGACAGCACTCTCAAATGTTCAGACAACTGTTTCAACGACACATGTGAACAGTCAGCCGGGAACAGTGCATGCAAGGGAAAGTTCTACGTGTCAGACTGCATTCTCAAATCTCCGGACAACTGTTTGAACGAAACCTGCGGACAGTTAATCGAAGCCTGCGTCTCGTATGACAATGATTCACACGTTAAGAAGAGTCTGCAGACTAACCCAAGCATATGGATACCTCAATGTGTTTATGTGCTAGACTTGGCTCATTTCTTGGTGTTTTTCCGTGAAGACATGACTCATATCTTAATGTTTTTCTGTGCTAGTCATGGCTCATATCTTGGGGTGTTTCTGTGCTAGCCATGGCTCAAATCTTAGCTTGAGTGTATGTTGTGTGTGTGTGTGTGTTTGTGCTAGCCATGGCTCATATCTAGATGTGTCTCATCTTAGTCATATCTCATATCTTGGTGTGTCCGTGTTAATCATGTCTCTTATCTTTATGTGCGTCTGAGTTTAGTAATATATCATAACTTAGTGTTTATCTGTGTTAGTCATGTGTCATATCTTTGTGTGTGCATGTCTGGGTTAGGGATATCTCATATCTTTGTTTGCATGTTTATGTTAGTCATATCTCATATCTTTGTGCGTACATGTCTGTGTCTGTCACATCTCATATTCTTGTGTGTGCATGGCTATGTAAGTCACATCTCATATCTTTGTGTGTGCATGCCTATGTTAGTCATATCTTATATTTTTGTGTGTATGTCTATGTTAGGTATGCGTCATATCTTTGTGTGTGCATGTCTAAGTCAGTCATATCTCATAGCTTTATATGCATGTCTATGTTAGTCATGTGTCATATATCTTGATGTGTGTCAGTGTTAGTCATGGCTCGTATCGCTGTGCACGTGTCTGTGTTATTCACATCTCATATCTCTGTGTGTGCATGTTTGTGTTAGTCACCTCTAGTGACTCGGGCAGATGGTGCTCGTAAACCTGGGAGGGTAGACCATCTAAGGGCAGAATCCCCCTACAGAAAAGACAATCTGCTGCCTTGCAGGAAGATTGGGGACAATCAAAGGCTAAGGAAAGCAAACCTGAAAAAATGCTGGCTGAAATCGGATGCACTGGGCCACTGGCGCAGAACACAGTGCAACGTATTAACGGGTGTTCAGTCAGAGTGGATCTGGCGGACTCTAAATGTGACGTTCTGTCTGTGGGGGCGATCAACACAGTTAACCTGACAGCTGACTTCATGTGGGAGTCTGGAATCCTACTCTGACTGAGTCCTGATCGCAGAGAGAGAGAGATATATATATATAATATATTCTTTGCATAATTTGTTTAAATTTTATTATTTCAGTAGGTAATTATTATTAAAGATTGTGCTTTCATGCAGTAATAATAAATTGAACATTCCTTTACTTCATGTGTGCTTTATTTTGTCAGACACATTGTGATTCTGTTATACATCTTTCTCTTTTACTCCTTATCATATGCTGTACCAGGGAGCCGTGATAGCTCGGTGGTTAGTGAACTGGACCTCAAAGGGCAAGTGGTAGGGTTCGATCCCAACCAATGGCTTCCGGTTCACCCAGCCTTTAATGGGTACTGAATTTTTATCTGGGAAAGTAAAGCGGTACTTTACTTTTTTTATATGCTGTACCGGTTGGCATGTGCAATCATGTCCTTCCACAATTCTCTGTCCACAGTACATCGTATTAATTCTGTTGTTTACTGTTTACCATGCCATCATACCAAGCTATTTAGTATCTTCTCTCTTTACCCTCTGCATTCTCTCTTTCCCTGTATTTTGCCAGTTATAACCAGGTATTCCAATTTTCCTCGTCTCATTTGTGCCCAAAAAATACTTCTCTGACCCTCATTTTTGCTGTTGGTACTAGTTGCTCCTATGTGTTTTGCTTATATCAAATTCTTTCTATAAAAATAGTATATTTATTTCACTATATCACATGTTTTCATATGTTAGATTCCTTTTCTACAACTGCAATGCAATTTTTTTCAGGCTGGTTTGATGTTAATCCAGTGTCCTCCACACAATTGTATGTGACTAATTTACCACTTGACATCACTGATGATGAATTTAAAGATATTATGGGTAAATGTGGCTTGATCATGTTTGATCCACTTACTCATAAACCAAAAGCAAAGCTGTATAAAGATAATGAGGGAAATATGAAAGGAGATGGTCTATGCACTTACATTAAGGTAATGAAACACAAATTGGTCATTGTGATTATTAATGTGCTTCCTCTGAATTCGTAACCATATAGGCTATACAGTAATTATATGGCAGTAGAAAATGATACATACACATTTAGAGAATGATTGACAAGTTATACTGTTATGGACAAATTATACTAAATTAGTGAGGCTAAAAATAAACTGCTGTGACTTCACACCAATAAGGATGGAAAATACAAATAAAAATACCTTCATCGGGTTATGGAACTAGAGCAAGGTAATAAGAATACTGACAAAATACTTTCTTGAAAATGCTGAACTTACCTTAAGAGTTAGATAAGCTTTAATGTATTGTTTTAGACTAAAACCAGACAGAGTGGCACCTTGATCACTGAAAGTAGCATTTTATAACCATTGTTCTATCACACTGCCTAGGTTAACCCTAGATTACGATACAATAGTAAAATTGACTGCATCAAAACACAAATTTTTCAATATTTGAGATTTTTTTTTGTATTCAAACATTACCGGAGTGGTTATTTTCCTTATTGTTCTTTCATCTAGGGCCCAGGTCTGGCATGGGAGCGCAATTTTTGAATGAAGATTGTATTGTAAAGTGCCTGTTTTGCCTTTAGAGTTATTTCCTTTTGGACAATAGTGGTGATAGCTGTCTGATGATTTGACAAGCTTTGTTGCATCTGGAGTCTATTTCTGCTGCATGTGAATTGTCATTTGTCACTAGACTTCCCAGATAATTAAATTCCTCCACTTGTTTAGTTGTCTGGTGACCATCATCATGTTGATATTTTGTTTCTATTTTGCAATATTCAGGACTTCTGTTTTGTTTATGTTGATTTTCAAATTGTATCGAGTGCCTGTACTGTTAAGTCTATTTAAATGTTCTTGCTCTACCTTGTTCTTATATTCTTAAGATGTTCATCTGTCATTTTGTCTGTTCCACAATCACTCTCATCAGAAGTTTCTATTCTTAGGGCTTTGAAAAGATGGTGCTTCAATCTGTTGTGGCCTGTCCGAAGTCTAAAATTTGTTACTTGTTCTTTTCTGTTGCGTTGGCAGGAGGCAGAATTTTTCTGGTGCCCCCTTATTCTGTATTCAATCTTGTCCTGTATTAGTTCCCGAGAAACCTCTTTAATTCTTCATAAGTTGCACTTGTTTCTGGCTAGTGTAATTTGCGACCTCAATTTGCCAACCTGTCTGCCATATCATTTCCAGAATATTATGGTGGTGGAATCTATTGAACACACTTTTGCAGATTGTTTTTCTTAGATCATTTGGGTCTAAGTTACAGTATAATATATTTTTAAAATTCTATACAATAATTTCTTAAATTTCTTTATATAGATGGGTGGTCTATATTGTTATGTTTACTTTTGCTTGACGCTAACAATAGGTTACCACATTTTCCAGCATGTTTATTAAAAAAAATTTTTTTGAATGTGCCCCAATGTGATTTTTAAAATAAAAAGGCAGCCCGGAAGAATGCAACGCCTGAGAAAGCTTATTTTATATTAATTTAAGTGTTTGAACGATTCCTTCTTTTTTTAAATTTCAGCCAGAATCGGTGCAACTGGCTCTACAAATTCTTGATGGCATGGAAATTAGGGGTCACAAAATTTGTGTTGAAAAGGCCAAATTTGAGATGAAAGGAAATTTTGATCCCAGCAAGAAGAAAAAGAAGCTCAGCAACAAGGCCAAACAGAAACTCAAAGAAAAGCAGCAAAAGTAAATTTTATTTTCTTTGTACACATATTTGTAGTCATATTTGTGTATATTAATTATGAAATAGTGTAAATATGTTTTTAAAAGCTTTTTACAAATACACACATTTGAAACTTATCTTTTTTAACAATTTTAACCAAAGAACACTTGAAAGATAAAGGTAAAAGGTAAAGTACGAGACTTGAACCGGCGTCTTAGCACGCGAGTTTACACCCATATGTGCTCGGCCGCCTATCCAGAAATGTTCGGATATTTCTGTATAGTGTAGCCTCAAGCATCGAAACTCAGATGCGAAGCGATATTCCTCACCTTCCCAGGATAATACCCTGGTACCCATTTCTGCCAACGGCTGGGTCGACCGTGGGGGTAATTTTTTTTTTTTTTTCCAACCACGAGTACAATTCACACTGCTCCCAGCGAGAATCGAACACGGGTTGTCCGAACGTCGGTAGTCAAGTCGGGTGGTTTTCCCAACTAGGCTACCGAGGCCCCCACTTGAAAGATAATAAACAGACAAACACACAAGTGTGGATTAGTTAAATTACCCAACAAATCACCTGATACTGAAGTTAATACTCAACCCAACAAAACACAAAAAAGATTTTTACTACAAGAAATGTATTATTGATGAAACGCCATGGATACGGATTGGCACATTTCAATCAATGGGCATGTGATTCATCAAAGTTACAGTTCATATATTTTTTTAAAGAATGAAACAGATTGATCGCTGTAGTATGTAATGGCATGAGGTCTTATGCGTCAGTTCAAGTGGTTTATCTACAATGTGGCTTTCAAGCTGAAGACAGCACAAAGGGCAGATATTTTGAACTGTCTGGAAATTTTTGTTTTCAAGTGTCAGACCTTGCACAGGGTCTGCATTATATCTCACCGCACTCCTGTTGCTCAATATCTGTGAGGGAGTTTATGCCTGCTGTTTTTGCCTCTCATCTCAGTGTTATTTTTAGAGTTTCTCTAGGTTGGCTTTTGTTTTTAACCATCTTGTTCCCATTTGAGGGTTTGCTCTCAGATTCTCTTCTTGTCTCTTCTTATCACACGATCAACATATCCACCTTCTTCTCTTGATTATAGTTATTTTTTTATGCTTTATCATTTCTCTTATTTTTGCACTACTCTTAACCCTAGATTACAATACCTATCTGTAGCCAATGTGTTTATGATATCATAGTAAAAATTATTACCACTTAATTGTAATATTAGGAGCTCTAAAAATAGTGTTTCTTTGAAAGAAGTTTTTGATACACAGCTGTGTGTTTATATAGGACAGACACAAGGAATTCGGATTTCATGTCTCAGGTTGATTTATGACCCGAATTTCACCTTAGGGGTCAGATGTACTACAATGTCTATCAATACGGACGCGTATGTCTGTCAGTATGTTTGACTACCACATAGCGTTATTCATTGTGTTTCCCAAGTTACAAAGGGTTGATGTCAGCCAACGACTGAGGAGATTTCCCTTTAATAAAGGGAGTGGCTAGTCTACCGATTTCTTTAAAATTTGTGAAATTTTGCATATATAATACAAAAATCAGGGAAATCGATTTAGAGATCGTATCTAACAAAATCGGTGAAAAAAATTCAACAACGATGGGAACAAATCAAACATTCAGGGGTCAATGGAGGTGGTAATTAGGAAGGTACATGAAGGGGGGGGGGGATGTTTGAACACTTCAAAATGCCAAATTTTGAAGAATTTGTTTTTTTGATGCTGTAATTTTTAATGGGGTAACATAATCTAGGGTTAAATTCATGCCTTGGTATACAAAGTATTTTCTTTGACATTTGTTTTCAAATACATCCAGTTTATTTTCTAATTCTTTAGTTCTTTTCTAGCTCTTGCATGCATATGTAATATTGGATAATACATTTGATTTGAAAATCCCGATCTTTGTTTTTGTGATTGCAATTATGTAGCTTCCAAGTTACACAAAGTGGTCTACTACTTCCACTGCTTTCTTTCAGATATATTTTCTTTTTCTGGGCAAGTCTGATTTTTCATTACATTTGTCTTTTTTTTTGGTTAATCTCTTGGGCAAGTCTGATTTTTTATTACTTTTTTTTTGGGTTAATCTCTAGCCCTATCTTGTGACAGAAATGTTTTACTTGACCCCACAAAGTATATTTAGCTGAGCTGATAATTTACTAAAATGTGACTTTGTGCTAAATGTGAAAAGGAACAAATTAACAAATTGGTTGTATCCAAGATGGAGGAATTATTTTTCTCCGGCTTGGTATAGAACCGTTGATCAGAGGTTTAACAAGCCACTATCGTAAAAACTATTTTGTTAATGAAGCGTAGACCTGATACAGAATGTGTAAATTAGCAGTAGATAATAGTGATAGTTTTTTCGGCCCTAAAGCAACAACAAAAATAGGATTCTGGAATGTACGAACAATGGCCATGCCGACGAAACAAGCACATGTCGCGAGTGAGATGGGTAGATACGATCTAGATATTTTAGGATTAAGCGAAATGCGCTGGCTTGGAACAGGTAGAAAATCTGTTGATAATAAAATAGTAGTTTTTTTCTGGAAGGGAAGATGGAAAACACCGTGAAGGAGTAGGCATAATGATGACACACATAGCTGCAAGAAGTTTATTAAAATGGGAACCGGTAAATAGCTGTCTTATACGAACACGCTACAAAACAAAATATGGAAGACTTTCAATTGATCAATGCTATGCGCCTACAAATGAAGCTGATGATGAAGTTAAGGACGATTTTTATAACCAACTACAACTTATAAACAAAATACCAAAACACGATCTTTTAATTGTAGTGGGAGATTTCAATCCCAAAGTGGGAAAAGACAACGCAGGAGTGGAACATGTAATGGAGAGAGAAGGTTGTGATACTACAAGTCAGAATGGAGAAAGATTAATAGAATTATGTTTAATAGAAAATTTAGTTATAGGTGGGACATTATTTCCACACAAAAATATTCACAAAACAACATGGATATCTCCTGATGATAGAGCCTCAAATCAAATTGACCACCTATGTATTAAACAACAATTCAGATCATCATTAATAGATGTAAGAGCATACAGAGGTGCTGATGTTAATAGTGACCACAACCTGTGCATTGGGAAAATAAGATTAAAATTTAAAAGCCAACAGAAGAGATCTACTACACATAAAATTGATAGTCGTAAACTGAAAGATGAAGCCATAAAGAAAAATTTTAACATAGAAATTGTTATGCAGCACTCGGTGAAATAGACTTAGATATCAATGAAATGTGGGACTCACAGAGCAAAATACTTATGATATGACAAGCAGAATCAAGTGTCGGACTGAAATACATCAAAGAAAGAAGAGAAGTGAAGAGAGCCATGACTAATGTAAAGACAGATCTTGGAAAGGTCCTGGCAAAAGCAACATACAAAGAATTAGACAACAAAGTAAAAAGTTCAGCAAGAAGAGATACGAGAGCTTATATAGACAATTTGGCAGATACAGATGCAATTACAGGAGACAGCAGAACTCTTTATACTGTACAAAAGATGCTAACAAACACCTATCCATCCAGTGGAACACCAATTCTAGACAAATATGGATTAATGCTAACAACAAGCGCAGACATAAAAGCCGTTGGGCGGAACACTTCAAAGAAATTCTTAACCGTCTACTACCCCACAGTTTAATAGATTTTGAAGCTGAAATACCAGCAGTAGAATTAGATGTAAATTTAGATGACTTCCCCTTTTAGCGAAATAGAAACCAATTTAAAGCGTATGGCCAATAACAAGTTTGCTGGAGAGGATAAATTAACAGCTGAGATACTCAAGGCAATTGATCATCATGTACCATACCGGTTGGCATAAGCGATCATGTCCTTCCACAATCTTCTATCTACAGTGCATCATATCAGTTCTGTTGTTGACTGCTTTCCATGCCATGACACCAAGCTACCCAGTATTTTCTCTCTTTGTCATCCGTGCTCTCTCTTTCCTTTTATTTTGCCAATTGTAACCAAGTATTCCAACTTTCCTCTTCTCATGATGTGCCCAAAAAATGTTTATTGTTTCTTATGGCAATTGATAGCCATAATTTAATACACCTCCAGAAAATGTTCAACATCATTTGGAAAGCAGAGAAGACGCCTCATAAATGGAAAAAAGGAATCATTGTTAAGATTCAAAAAAAGGGCAATCTCAGAGATTGTAACAACTGGAGAGGCGTGACACTTATGTCAGTTGCCTCAAAGTTATTTCTGCAAAATCATCATGAGTAGAATAAAGGTTTCAATAGATACAGTAATGCATGAAGAACAGGCTGGGTTTAGAAAGGGAGAAGCTGCCTTGACCACATTTTCACTCTACGGCTTATATTGGAGTAACACATTGAAAAGCAAAAACCTTTTGTACTTAACTTCATCGACTTCAAAAAAGCATTTGACAGTATTCATCGAGATTCTTTGTGGAAAATTCTGAAGCAATATGGCTTACCATAAAAAATCATAAATATTATTAAAGACATGTATGATGGTTACACATGTGCAGTTCGAACAGAGGAAGGACTGAGCGAATGTTTTCCAATAGAAACTGGGTTAAACAAGGATGTATTTTATCGCCCTTGTTATTTGGAATTGTTATGGACTTCATAATGAAGAAATGCTGCACTGGTAATAAAGGCACCGAATGGATTGAAGGAGACCATTTGGAGGACCTCGACTTTGCTGATAACATAGTTCTCATCAGCAGTCAGATAAAAACGATGCAGGAAAACACAAATGAACTATCATCAATAGCCAGCAAAATTGGGCTTGAGATCAATCATGAAAAGACTAAAGTCATGAAAAGCTTTATTCCAACAGACGACAAAATATACATGGAAAACAAACCAGTGGAAGAGATTGATCACTTTATCTATCTTGGAAGTCGCATTGATCAAGAAGGGGATACAAGCAAAGAAATTAGAATCAGAATAGCTAAAGCAGAAATTTCTTTCAGAAGCCTTGAAAAGTTGTGGAAATCAAAACTCATCAGCACAAACACAAAACTTGGACTATTCAAATGTACTATCAACCCTTACGTATGCGTGTGAAAGCTAATATCTTCAGTAATAAAGGAAAGACGATGGTCATATGTTGGACATGTGATGAGAAGAGATAATAATCGAATAGCAAAGCAAGCCCTCATGTGGGAAACAACAGGTAAGAGAAAAAGAGGAAGACTCAGAGATACACTGAGAAGAACATTGATGAGAGAAGCAAGAACAGCAGGAATCAGCTCCCTCAATGAGATAGAGCTGCTTGCACAGAACAGAGACAAATGCCAAGATTTGATAAAATATCTTTAAAATAATTGAAAACTGCTAGAACGAAAATTCAGATAAGAGCATGAGTATCTTGGTCTATGCCCTATGGGCCGGCTACGGCTCGAAAGGTCAATAGATAGATACAGTCGAACCTGTCTAAGGCGACCATTCACGGGACTTTCAAAAACTGGTCCCATAGGACAGGTGGTCCTGCCTCACAGGTTTCACATAATAAATAGAGCGATAAAAAAAATTTGATCCTAAGCACTATGAAAACTAACCTGCAAATCAGCGTAATCCATGAGTAGAACATAGTGCACATGTCGGTCTACAATAACCACTGGTTGGACACTTTTCATAAAACACGATAGTTAAACACACAAAAATATTTTGTCGAATCACTGATATTCGTTCTTCCAGCGTTAATGCTTTTGGTTTTACACTTTTGACACTGGCCATTTCCTATATTGTGTGTAACACTTTTAAAATCCACAAAAATAATTCACTGAGATACTGTACATGTACGTAAATACACTCTAAGCGGGCAATAACTAATTCTTTAGTTAATTCCTGTAATTTATACGGGCCACGCAATGGTCTACTCTGGTCTAGACGGAACCGCGAAGTGATGTCACTTCACGAATCATAGATCTGTGTCTGCCGTTTTTCTCACACCAGTATTGACTGATAAACGTAACACGTCCCACTGTAATCTGGGACTCACTAAATACGGGAAAACCTCGACACCTGTAGACACCTGTGTCGATCGTTTATGGCTCCCATCGGATTACCCGCGTGTCGTAAACGGGATAAATAACATTGGCGGCGGTTAATTAGCCTGGTCTCTGGTCGCGTCATACGGTGAGCGCCGTAATCAGTGTTAGCATATAGTAAAAAACTCGGGGAAATTGTAGACCCGGTCCTATAACCAGGGAAACGCTTTAAACAGGTGGTCCTAAGACCAGGTTCGACTGTAGATACAAATTTAGCTTTTCTTACCTTTCCTGCCTTTTGTGGTATTTTTTGGGACAGTTTGAGATCTGCATATTTTTTTCAAGATTCATGTACTTGTTCAAATGGGTGCTGAATTTTAAAGTGCATGTTTTTTTGTTTTTTTTACTTTCAACTAGTAGTTTAATTACTGAAATATTGAAAAAAAAGAAGAGCTGCTGATAGAAACAAGGATCAAATATGGGGCACACCATGATTTCAGAAGTTCATTGTTCCTTCAATTATTTCCTTGATAAAGGCTGAAATAGCATGTCAGTTCCAAAATTCCCGTTCACAAAAACGCTGAATTAAACATTTCACATTGTTTTACTTTCTGCCAGAAAGGTAACAATTAAAGTATTGTAAAAGTCACAACTATGCATTCAATTGCAAATTATATGAAAACGCTGCATGCATTTCAAAAATTCTTTCACTTGACAGTATCACATGATCATCATCAAGTACCATGCCTGCTGGCATAGGTTATCTTATCAGTCCACAACAACACTTTCAATATTCTCAGCTGTTTATCAGTTCTATTGTTTAGCTTCCTACAAAACCTTTCACTCAAACTGTCTTGTATCTTTTCTCTCCTTCTCTTTATTACAATGCTCTGGATAGATTGCTTCAGCTCCTAGAAGAGCTCTGTTAACAACTTTTATATTATCTTTAGATTGTTTGACTGGAGACCAGACAAGGATCCATTCCAGCGAGCTAAGCACGAACGCACTGTCATTCTCAAGAACATGTTTGATCCACATGAGTTTGATGTAAGTAGCTGTTATACCTTGGTCCTTTTGCTGATGTAGTTGCATCAGTCCTTTCTTCTCTATTTAACCCTAGATTACGATACTGTAGTAAAAAAAAGCCACGTAAAAAAAAAAAATTCCTCAAAAGTTGACATTTTCTCATGTTCAAACATTACCCCCATCCATGTAACTTCTTAATTAGCACTTCCGTTGTACCCTGAGTGTTTAATTTGTTTACATGCTCTTTAATTTCTTCTTTTTTTTCTTTTTTTTTAAATTGTGAGATACAGCGATTAATGTGAAAAAAATCGCCAATTAAAATTAAAAACTGGCCTTTTATTTTTTGCTGTGACCAGGGAATTGTCCTGGTTATCAGCAGACATTAATAGCCCTTTATGACTCAGGAAACATAGCGAATAATGGTATGCTGGTGCCAAACATACTGACAGACTTACGGCGACTGTACCAATAGACATTGTAACATGTCAGGTCCATAAGTTGGGAACTTGGGTGAAATTTTTTTTTAAATGCCATTTTTATACAGGCTCTCTATGGTGTGTTATCTCCTGCTAAATGTTCCCAGTCATTTTCACAGATAGAAAAGTCCTTCAGAGATGATCAGTAGTGCCTTTTTCTTATTACCTATTAGTGGGTCTAGTCTTGTTGAATTTTCTTCGACCCAGTCATTTTTTAATAACTTTTTTTGGCCGTAAATAAATACAACATAGTCATAGGTGTGTGTTTTCAGAGAGGACCAATTGTCATCCACACTTGATGAATCTTCTGCTTCTTCTACGAGTTCTTCAAACTTAGATCTAAAAATGTCTTTATTTGATGAGATTTTAGTCGCTGTGATGTTAATCTTGGCTGCTGAAGGCTCTCTTGATTTATAAATGTGACTACCTCTAGCTTTGATCTTACTGATGATGAGAGCGTGGTCTGTATTGCAGTCTGCACTGTGGTATGCTCATGTTATTCTGATGTTGTTTAAAGACTGCCTACATGTAAGAACTAGGCCAGTGACCACTTCTGGCATGATGCCGTGTTGATTTATGTTTTACATTAAAGTAGGTATTAGTTACACACAGATGTCTAAAGAGAATTCTATGAGTCTCTAGTCATTTTCTATGATTTTTTCAATGCCATTGTGGTCTAGGCATGTTGACCAAGATTGTTTGTGGCAACATCATTTGAGGTTGTATATGGCAAAACATGGAAGAGAAAAGACTCATGAAAAAAGATGGAAACCATGTGGATCAGTGGCCCTGCCTTGTTCATTCTGTGGCCGATTGTGTTTGTCAAACATTGGTAGAATCAGCCACAATAGAAGCTGTTCAACAAAAACAAAACATCCCCCAAAAAAATGCACAATAGTCGCCACTAACACATCTAAGTCACATCTAACAAGACAAAAAGGCCGTACATAGTTGCCCATGCAGTTATCAGTATTGTTCTGTAGAACTATAATAATGTTTTGTTTTATTATTTTGAAACATGAACTCAGAATTGGGTTCAAATAAGCTAAATGTGAGAGAGTGCCAGTTGAGGTAACGCACCTGCAACAGGCAGTTAAAATGCTAAATTATAAAAATTATTATTTTTTCCATAGTATCATAACATATTGATTACACATGAACAAAATGGTGTTCTAAGAGATTCAGAAATAGTTTCTAAAAGAAGTCTAAATGGTCTCTATGACATACATACTTCGTCTAACAGAGCTCAAATACAGGCTAAGACTTTTACATTTGTGGTATCTTCATGCTTTATTAGCATGCAACCATTAAGTGGATGTGTCATGTTCCTAATTTACTTCAAATCTACAATGTTTACACCTTAAGGTGACATGTGTCTTCAGCATGCTTAGATTTGCTTAACAGTTTTTGCTAAGAGATCGACCATCTTTGTCCTACTATTTCCGATTTATTAACTGCCAAAGGTTTCCTTAAACCACTAATATCTTCAGTAATAAAGAAAAGACGATGGTCATATGTTGGACATGTGATGAGAAGAGATAATAACAGAATAGCAAAGCAAGCCCTCATGTGGGAAACATACAGGTAAGAGGAAAGAGGAAGACCCAGAGAGACACTGAGAAGAACATTGATGAGAGAGGCAAGAGCAGCAGGAATCAGCTCCCTCAATGAGATAGAGCTGCTTGCACAGAATAGAGACAAATGGCGAGATTTGATAAAATATCTTTAAAATAATTTAAAACTGCTAGTAAAAAAATTCAGATAACAGAAGGAGTATCTTGGTCTTCGCTCTATGGGCCGGCTACAGCTCGAAAGGTCAATAGATAGGTAGGTAGGCAGGCAGGTACGTGTTCCTTAAATTGTGCAAGTGCACAGGGGACCTCCTGCTTCACTATTTTCTGAGAGGGCTAAACATAAATAAATGCCATGAAGAAAACATAGATTCAGTTTTGACAGATTTTAATCACCATTTATGGATTTGAACCTGGACCCTACTGTCCAGACACTGACATACTACCTCTAGAGCACTCAGCCCCCACCCCCTAAATTTATAGTATGATTTCTTTATATCTATTGTTTTGTTTAACGCTTGTATACTTTGATATTACTGGCTTTTTTTCCCTGTACAATCTGTTTAAGTTGATTATCTGTAACGCAGCTGTTTTTTTTTTCAAGACATGCCCACAAATTCTTATTAAATTCTCTCTGAAGAAAGAAATAATACATGATTTTGGTTTCTGTAGCTTACTGGCTATAATTGCTCAATGTCCCAACAACCTTTTGGGATTTCTATTTATAACTTGTAAATATCAAACAGTTGGCAACTGTTGTTGAATTCAAGATGTTTTATATATCCAGAACTGGGCACCTTTCAAATTGATCTGGACAATTTTTTTAGCACACTTACTCAACTAAAAATTCTAATGATTACTTAAAATGTAAATGCTTCATTGTACCAATAATTCATTCTATATTTTAATTCCCGACCAAATACAATAGCTACCCTCCTCAGTGATGGTGTCACTTAAGGCTGCAGTAATGTAACATTTATTCAGCTTGGGGGTAATATCATACTCCAACTGCATGTATAGGTTTACAGATGTTGGTATGGATAAGAAACGGGAATCGGTTATCTCATATTTTATTTTAGCGAAAGGGGAGCTATTTGTATCACATGCATTTATGTTATTTATTTACAAGTTGTTTCCCTTTGTATAACAATTGAAAATTAATCGCCTGTATCCCGTTTGCTTTGCCACACTAACGCTCATACTAATAGTTATATGGCGTAGGTTTTTATTGGTGTAGATGTATGCAAAATATTAATTCTTTTGAGGTGTTTTTTTCATCCGGATCATGTTTCGATATTCTGATTGCTTACTGAGAATGATGATATCATAAGGACAGTTCAGTTGCATTCACATTTGGTGCAGTTATGCCTTATGTATTTTAATGTGTGCTGTGGTTGCTTTGATGGAGACTAGGGCTGCCATTCTTTATTTGGATCCTTCAGTGAGATGGATCCTTCAGTGAGATGAGATGTTACTACGGATGATTCCACTGGCTCGGGCGGTTGAGCAGTTATGGATTTTAATTCGTTTGCAGTGTTGCCATGTCCTTCAGCTAACTATAGCTTTATTAATTCTGATCCTGTTTTTATATTAACATGTTAAATGCAAAATAAGTAAATGATCCACACCTCACCTTTTAGGAAAATAGCGTTGGTGTTCATATTGTTTTTCTGACCATGAACACATTAAAAAATATGTTATGTGGTTAGTATCACAACAATTCTCCAGGGCAAATCTATAGTACCCATTTTCAGTGACTGTGATAATCCTAAGTCATGTGATAATCATTAAAAAAAAGGTGCCACAATTGGAAAATGCATTCAAACCAGATAGTCTCAACACTAACAAATGATATGCTAACATCATCATGTGCCATACCGGTTGGTGTAGGCGATCTTGTCCTTCCACAATCTATCTATCTGCAGTACATCATATCAGTTCTGTTGTTGACTGTTTTCCATGCCATGACACCAAGCTATCCAGTATTTTCTCTCTTTGCCGCCCGCGATCTCTCTTTCCTTTTAGTTTGCCAGTTGTAACCAAGTATTCCAACTTTCCTCTTTGCATGATGTGCCCAAAAAATGTTGGTTGTTTCTTTCTGATGTTTTTTTAGGAGTTCCCTTTACTAACCTCAACAGTATGATAAATATGTTACTAATAAGGCATTCCAATCATAATTTATGCAACAGAAGCCTTTTTTTTCAATAACTAAAAAGAAACTACTTCTTTATATAGATGTACACTGTATACTGTGGTAAAGAATTGTGGAAGGACTTGAATGGTTATGCTAACTAGTATGGCACATGTTGATTATACAGTTACAGACAATTTTTTTATTTTTCAGTAATAATCTATACAACAGAGGGTTCTATAGTAGTAATCTATACAGCAGAGGATTTTTTTTTAGTAGTGATCTATACAACAGAGGGTTCTGTAGATCAAGACTTTATTCGCTGGCTCCGCTCGCGACCTTGTTTGGGGCAAATTGTACGTTACAATGTCACTGCTATAATGACTCAGTTTGTGACAAAACTACAGGGTCATGCCCAAACAATGACAGTTGTCAGCACAAATATTTCGGACCCCAGTGTCAGTACTTGCATTTTGTTTACAAATATGCCCAAAAATCTGAACTTACTTTCCTGTTTGATAACAACGACACCTCATATAATCCGGACACAGTTTCTACGACAGTTGAGGCAACTCTCAATCAATCTTTGCCGCACTCTTGGTTTAGGATTTATGTGAATGACTTAACAGATACGGACAGTTTCATGGTAAATCTGAATGGTTCTGCCTCATGTATCAAGGTTTGTAGTTAGTCCGCACGAGATTGATGTCTTTTGCTCTGGGGCTGGTCTGATCAACAAGTTACCGATTGAAGGGGCGATAGTTGCAAGTATCTGCTCCATCTACATTGGGGGGTCGGAATGTGGCTCTCAAACAGATCACAAACCAGATAGACACATTTGATGCTTGTTATACAGGAGACGGATGTGGACCAGAGGCCGCATTTAATGGCAAAACAAAGACCATTCTCTAGGACAATGACTGCACACACACACAATGGAGAAGTGGAACCAATTCTGTTTACTGGTATCTGAACTTTGCCACGCCCCAGAAGACTCACACCATTCGAATCTATCATCGAGCTAGCAATATGATTCGGGTAAATAATGCCACTCTAAGGGCTTTCTCTGACAGTGGCGGCGTAGTGTTCCAGTATAATGATATATCATACCCTAATATTTCTGTGAACACTATTGTAGTCAACACACAAACGCCAATGGCACACATAAAGATTGAGTTCTCACCGACCATTTCGCAGGCCGACAGTGCACTGACGGTATGTGCGGTGCAAACATATACAGACACCTATTGTCTGGACGAGCATTCTTGGTCGTTTTGTGCAATGTCTAGTGGGTATAGTAAAGGCTGCAATGCCATCATCGGTATGTGTCACGGCAACTGTTCACATGAGATCTATGGACACGACTGTTCCCGGTCTTGTCTTAGTGTCTGTCCTTTATTTGAGGAAAAATCTGGAAAATGCATACAATTTAATCATCCTGGCTATACCTGTAATGACACTTGTCCCGATGGTAATTTTGGGATACAGCGTGAACAGACGTGTTCTGATGGCTGTGGCATCATATGTGACCCAGAAAGTGCAGACTGTACGTGCAAGGAAACGTACTGCGAGTCAGATTGCACTCTTAAATGTTCGGACAACTGTTTCAACGACACCTGGGAACAGTCAGTCGGGAACTGTACATGCAAGAGAACGTTCTAATGGTCAGACTGCACTCTCAAATCTCCGGACAACTGTTTGAACGAAACCTGTGATTCCCACGTTCAGAAGAGTCTGCAGACTACAACAAGCCCAAGCATATGGACACTTTAATGTGTTTCTGTGCTAGACATGGTTCATTTCTGGGTGTTTTTCCGTGAAGCCATGGCTCATATCATGATGTGTTTCTGTGCTAGCCATGGCTCATATCTTGGCTTGTGTGTGCTGGCCATGGCTCATATCTTGGTGTGTGTCATGTTAGTCATATCTCATATCTTGGTGCATCCGTATTAATCATGTCTCATATCTTTATGCTTTGTGTGCATGTCTGGGTTAGTCACATCTCACATCTTTGTGTGTGCATGTCTGTGTTAGTCACCTCTAGTGACTCGGGCAGATGGTGCTCGTAAACCTGGGAGGGCCGACCATCTAAGGGCAGAATCCCCCTAAAGAAAAGACAACCTGCTGCCTTGCAGGAAGATTGGGGGCAATCAAAGGCTAGGGAAAGCAAATAAAATGCTGGCTGAAATCGGATGCACTGGACCACTGGCGCAGAACACAGTGCAACGTTTTATCGGGTATTCAATCAGAGTGCATCTGGCAGACTGTAATTGTGATATTCTGTCTGTGGGGGCGATCAACACACTTAACCTGACAGCTGACTTCATGTGAGAGTCTGGAATCCTACTCTGATTGAGTCCTGATCGCAGAGAGAGATACAACAGAGGATTTTTTTTTAGTAGTAATCTATACAGCAGAGGATTTTTTAGTAGTGATCTATACAATAGAGGGTTCTTTAGTAGTAATCATACAGCAGAGAATTTTTTTTTAGTAGTGATCTATACAACAGAGGTTTTTAGTAGTAATCTATACAACAGATGGTTCTTTAGTAGTTATCTATACAGCAGAGGATTTTTTTTTAGTAGTAATCTATACAACAGAGCGTCCTTTAGTAGTAATCTATACAACAGAAGGTTTTTTAGTAGTAATCTATACAACAGAGGGTCCTTTAGTAGTAATCTATACAACAGAAGGTTTTTTAGTAGTAATCTATACAACAGAGGGTCCTTTAGTAGTAATCTATACAACAGATGGTTCTTTAGTAGTTATCTATACAGCAGAGGATTTTTTTTTAGTAGTGATCTATACAACAGAGGGTTCTTTAGTAATAATCTATACAACAGATGGTTCTTTAGTAGTTATCTATACAGCAGGGGATTTTTTTTTAGTAGTAATCTATACAACAGAGGGTCCTTTAGTAGTAATCTATACAACAGAAGGTTTTTTAGTAGTAATCTATACAACAGGGTTTTTTAATAGTAATCTATACAACAGGGATTTTTTTAGTAGTAATCTATACAACAGGGTTTTTTTAGTAGTAATCTATACAGCAGGTTTTTTTTTTAGTAGTAATCTATACAACAGGGTTTTTTTTTTAGTAGTAATCTATACAACAGAAGGTTCTTTAGTAGTAATCTATACAACAGGGATTTTTTTAGTAGTAATCTATACAACAGGTTTTTTTTTAATAGTAATCTATACAACAGGTTTTTTTTTAGTAGTAATCTATACAATAGTAGTGTTTTTTTCAATAGTAACATGGACATCATCATCAAGTACCGGGCCTAATGGCATAGGTGATAATGTCTCTCCACAACTTTCGATCTCGGCTGCTATTTATCATTTCTGTTGTTGACCTTCTGCCAAGCCATTCTCTTAAGCTGTCTGTTATTTTTTCTCTTTGCTTCCCTCTATCTCTTCGTCCCTCAATTTTTCCAGTTGTTACAATATATTCCAGTTGTTCTCTTCTCATTACATGGCCAAAAATGATGATTGTTTCTTCCTAATATTGGAATTTAGCTCTCTTTTTGCTTTGACCTCCCTCAGAACCTCTTCATTACTCTTCTTAGTTGTCCATGGTATTCTCAACATTCTTCTGTAAAACCACATTTCTACAGACTCTAGTGATTTTCTTGTCTGTTGTCCTATTGTCCATGACTCGCATCCATATGTTAAGACTGGCTCTACGTAACATTTAAGAACTCTTTTTCTTGTTTCTATTGTCAAGTTTGGATTGCATAGTATTTTCCTCATCTTCTGGAAAGCTGCTTTTGCCTGAGCCATTCTGCACCTCAGCATCTGTCAACATGGACAACAGGAGCATTTTTCAGTTTCAGTCTCCACAACATAAGCATTCTTTCAATAATAATCTACTGGTCCCTACTTGTAATAAAGACAGCCAACCATGATCATTTGCAGATTAAGGGCAGTAATGTAAATTAGTGAACCATTTGTATTTTTCCTCCAGTATGGCCAATAATTAGCATATGTTGAATATTTATCTTTTCATTTCTTGAATAAATCAAAGCCAGTTTCTTCAAGATTTATTGACTCAACGGATAGGATCTCAAAATTGTTATATCCTTTCCAAAAGCTCAAAGAATGTTATCAATCATGCATTTGATTAGTATTTTGAGGGTTCAAACGTTAGCATTCATTTCTCTCTCTCTCTCTCTCTCTCTCTCTCTCTCTCTCCTTCTTCATTCATTTGGAGGTGTAATTTAAATCTTATATGTATCATGTGAATTGTATGTATAAGCACTTAAAGAGCTGTTGCATATATAACATGAAATTGAAGAAGATTGTGTGTGTGCATCAGCTTGAAAGGGATTGTGCATAAAACATGTACCTGAGAGGGATTGTGCGTAAAACATGTACCTGAGAGGGATTGCACGTAAAACATGTACCTGAGAGGGATTGTGCGTAAAACATGTATCTGAGAGGGATTGTGCATAAAACATGTACCTGTGTGGGATTGCGCATAAAACATGTACATGAGTGGGATTGCGCATAAAACATGTACCTGAGAGGGATTGCGCATAAAACATGTACCTGAGTGGGATTGCGCATAAAACATGTACCTGAGAGGGATTGTGCATAAAACATGTACCTGAGTGGGATTGCGCATAAAACATGTACCTGAGAGGGATTGCGCATAAAACATGTACCTGAGAGGGATTGTGCGTAAAACATGTACCTGAGAGGGATTGCGCATAAAACATGTACCTGAGAGGGATTGCGCATAAAACATGTACCTGAGAGGAATTGTGCGTAAAACATGTACCTTAGAGGAAATGTGCATAAAACGTGTGCCTGAAAGGAATTGTGCATAAAACATGTACCTGAGAGGAATTGTGCATAAAACATGTACCTGAGAGGAATTGTGCATAAAACATGTACCTGAGAGGAATTGTGCATAAAACATGTACCTTAGAGGAAATGTGCATAAAACATGTGCCTGAAAGGAATTGTGCATAAAACATGTACCTTAGAGGAATTGTGCATAAAACATGTGCTTTAGAGGAAATGTGCATAAAACATGTACCTGAGAGGGATTGTCTGATATCATTGTGTGTAGGTATGATTACCTCGATCCACCCATGGATGGCGTCACACAGATGCAAGCACAGGAAACAGTTCGACAAGGTGAAACCTTTGCATCAGTGCGCCAAGGAAGAGCAGCGAAGTGTTGTAAGCTTTTTTAATAACGATAGCATGAAGCTATAGTCACTCATAATCAGATGAGATTATTCTTTGTGGTAAAAGATATAAGAGTTGTACACAAGTGTATAAATGAGCTGAGAAGTTCAAGAAGGGCACATTAGTGTGAAGGATTCTTCTTAAATGGAGTTGGGGGACAGTCACAAAAATCAACACTGCAGCCTTGGAAAATGTGATATGTGAAAACCTGAGTGTCACGGTCAGGGAGGTAGCATCACTGTTGGACAATAGAGTTGAATCAGTCTCTCTTATCATTCATGATTTAACAATCAAGGAGGTAGCATCACTATTGGACATTAGAGTTGAATCAGTCTCTCATAACATTCATGATTTAACAATCAAGGAGGTAGCATCACTATTGGACATTAGAGTTGAATCAGTCTCTCATAACATTCATGATTTAACAATCAAGGAGGTAGCATCACTATTGGACATTAGAGTTGAATCAGTCTCTCTTATCATTCATGATTTAACAATCAAGGAGGTAGCATCACTATTGGACATTAGAGTTGAATCAGTCTCTCATAACATTCATGATTTAACAATCAAGGAGGTAGCATCACTATTGGACATTAGAGTTGAATCAGTCTCTCTTATCATTCATGATTTAACAATCAAGGAGGTAGCATCACTATTGGACATTAGAGTTGAATCAGTCTCTCTTATCATTCATGATTTAACAATCAAGGAGGTAGCATCACTATTGGACATAGAGTTGAATCAGCCTCTCTTATCATTCATGATCGCCTGGGGTTTCAGAGAGTGAGCAAGATGTGCACATAGGCAGTGGTGCTTGAGTGGCTGCACACCTGTCCTGAAGAATTGTTTTTTGCGTAAGTGCATTGAACTAGTGGAGGCTACATTGAGCAATGGTAATGTAATGAATTTAGTCAGTGTCTGCAATAAATACTCTGTAAACAAAAATATATGGTTGTCTACTGAATGCAGTTTGTGTTTATAACATGAACTGGAAGGGAATTATATTTATAACATGAACTTGAAGAGAATTATATTTATAACATGAACTTGAAGAGAATTATATTTATAACATGAACTTGAAGGGAATTATATTTATAACATGAACTGGAAGGGAATTATATTTATAACATGAACTTGAAGGGAATTATATTTATAACATAAACTTGAAGGGTATTATATTTATAACATGAACTTGAAGGGAATTATATTTATAACATGAACTGGAAGGGAATTATATTTATAATATGAACTTGAAGGGAATTATATTTATAACATAAACTTGAAGGGAATTATATTTATAACATGAACTTGAAGGGGGTTATATTTATAGCATGAACTTAAAGGCCAGCCTTTAATGGGTACCTGATTTTTTTTCTGGTTAAGTAAAGAGGCACGGGCGTTAAACCGACAACATTACCCCAAAAATCATGTTCTGAATGAAGGTCTGTAAAATTGATGGATCTCTAACACCATATTCCCTATACGCCATTTGGCATGACGGGGATACTTTACTTTACTATGAACTTAAAAGGGATTATATTTATAACATGAACTTGAAGGGAATTATATTTATAACATGAACTGGAAGGGAATTATATTTATAACATGAACTTGAAGAGAATTATATTTATAACATGAACTTGAAGAGAATTATATTTATAACATGAACTGGAAGGGAATTATATTTATAACATGAACTTGAAGGGAATTATATTTATAACATAAACTTGAAGGGTATTATATTTATAACATGAACTTGAAGGGAATTATATTTATAACATGAACTTGAAGGGAATTATATTTATAACATGAACTTGAAGGGAATTATATTTATAATATGAACTTGAAGGGAATTATATTTATAATATGAACTTGAAGGGAATTATATTTATAACATAAACTTGAAGGGAATTATATTTATAACATGAACTTGAAGGGGGTTATATTTATAGCATGAACTTAAAGGCCAGCCTTTAATGGGTACCTGATTTTTTTTCTGGTTAAGTAAAGAGGCACGGGCGTTAAACCGACAACATTACCCCAAAAAGCATGTTCTGAAGGTCTGTAAAATTGATGGTCACTAACACCATATTCCCTATACGCCATTTGGCATGACGGGGATACTTTACTTTACTATGAACTTAAAAGGGATTATATTTATAACATGAATTTGAAGGGGATTGTCTGTATAACATGAACTTGGGAATGTTTTCTTTCTTAAAAACAGGCATCTGAAGTGGAAGTGTGCATATGTCGAAATCTTCTGTGTGTAGAGCAAGAACTCTAACAATGATACAAGTAAAATAACTGCCACTGAGTGAAATACTGAACATATTTATATGGAAATTATGACAGGCTAGTGATATTATTATAATAAGTGAAGTATTCGCTCAAAGATTAGATACGCCCACGATGTACCTCCGGTTCATTGATTGATGCCCCCTGCCAAATAGGATTGTTTCTACTTGACGTTCCGTTTATCACTGCCACGGAAACATGCGCCCGTGGTTGCGGGACAGCCTCTGCAGGGGCAATCATTAGCTGGGAAGAAAATGTCAAAACGAATAATGACGTCCCTTGGTTTATTGACTTATGTCGATGTGTGACGTGTAGATTGTTCAGTCAAAATTTTCTTTTTAATTGTTTTTTTGTCCTTGGATTTAGCGTGGGTATTATTTATAATTGAAAGTATTATCCGCTCTTACTTATGTATGCGAAAGCTGAAAAAACAACTAAATAAAGAAATAGAAAATAAACTGGATGCGTTTGAAAACAAATGCCTCAGGAAAATTCTGTGCATACCACGTAATGAATCTATCTATCTATTGACCTTTCGAGCCGTAACCGGCCCATAGGGCGTAGACCAAGATACACCTTCTCCTATATGAATTTTTGTTCTAGCAGTTTTCTTTTAAAGATATTTTATCAAATCTCGCCATCTGTCTCTGTTCTGCGCAAGCAGTTCTATCTCATTGAGGGAGCCGACTCCTGCTGCTCTTGCCTCTCTCATCAATGTTCTTCTCAGTGTCTCCCTGGATATGCACACGTAATGAATAAAGTAAGTAAAAAAAGTAAAGTACCCCCGTCACGCCAAGTGGCGTATAGGGAATATGGTGTTAGTGACCATAAATTTTACAGACCTTCGGCACATGATTTTTAGGGTAATGTGGTCGGTATTACGCCCGTGCCGCTGGGTGAACCCGGAAGCCGTCGGTTGGGATCGAACCCTACCCCTTGTCCTTTGTAGTCCAGTTTACTAACCACTGAGCTATCACGGCTGCCAATGAATAAAGACTAGTGCAGAACTTAGAGAAATGACAAAGCATTCAATAATGTCATCTATGATCAAGAGAAGAATGTGGTCATTTGTTGGCCATGTGATAAAAAGAGACAACAAGAAGAAGTTAAAGCAAGCCCTCAAATAGGGACCTGAATGTAAAAGAAAGAGAGGCCGACCCAGAGAAGCGCTACAAAGAGCGACAGGCAAGAGGTAACAACATCATGCATTAACTCCTTTACCGAGCGACTCGCCCATAACAGAACCGTGGGGCGAGAAACAATGTGATGCCTGCGCAAGGCCTGACACTTGGTAACAAAGATTGTCGAACACTAACGTCTAGAATTTCTGTCTTAGGTGCCGCCTTCAGCTCGAAATATCAGTAGATAGATATACAGACAAATTATTTATGTTTTATTGTTGCATTTTAAAAACTATTTTCTCTTTTCTCTCTCTCTCTCCCCCCCCCCTATTTCTATATAACGATTTTCTTTCCCCATCTATTACTATAACGAATGATGTCGTGCCGCAGTTATTACCTGGGGACAATCATGAACGACAATCTTTAGATGCAGAAATTGACACCCGCATTGGTTAAGCTGCTACCACCTTCGCTCGTCTTTCTAGACGTGTTTGGCAAAATAGCAAACTGACAATTAAAGCAAAGTCCGCAGTTTACAATGCCTGCATCCTTGGAATCATTCTGTATGGCAGTGAATCATGGCCAGCAAAGCAAGAGAGAAGGCTAAATGTATTTCACATGCGATTTCTGCGCCCTATTCTTGGTATGTAAGGACAAAGTGACAAACGTGGAGGTCCTCACTCACAGAGGCCTCCCGAACATCTACACGTTGCGCAAACAGCCTAGATTACGCTGGCTTGGCCACTTACACCATATGGAAGATGGCCGCATACCAAAAGATATACTCGGACAACTAGCAGACGGCAAATGAACTAGGGGGCGCCCAAAACTTCGATTTGTAGACGTGTGTAAACGTGACATGAAGACTCTGAACATAAACCCTGCAGCCTTGGAAGAAATAGCTGCAGACCGCAATCTTTGGAAACACACTCTATAGCTCCAACTGAAACAAGAAGTAAACAGATTCATAGACAAGAAGAAGACACAGCGAAAGAAAAAGTGATAACATTTCTAGGGGCGTTACAATATATGTAAAATCCATAGTCAACTATGATTGACGGGGAAAAAATGGTGGGGGGGGGGGGGGCTACTACTATGTTGAGCATTTCAGTCAGTGGCAGGTATTTTCCTTGTGTCAGTGTTGAGTTCTTGTGCTACACATTCGCGAACTCACTTTTCGGTATAGCTGTGTGTGCTGTATAACTTTCAATATAGCTCATTATCAACGTTGTATAACTCTCAGTATAATTACTCACTCTGCTATTATAACTACTCTGTAACCTCAATATAACTTGTACTCTCACCATTAATTAGTTCAGTAGTTAATGAACTGGACTACAAAGGACAAGAGGTAGGGTTCGATCCCAACCGACAGCTTCCAGGTTCACCCAGCCTTTAATAGGTACCGAATTTTTTTTCTGGGAAAGTAAAGCGGCACGGGCGTAATAGCGACCACATTACCCCAAAAATCATATGCTGAAGGTCTGTAAAATTTATGGTCACTAACACCATATTCCCTATACGCCTCTTGGCGTGACGGGGGCACTTTACTACTCTTTTTACTTTTCTCACCATATATATATACGAAGCATAGGCTGATAACCTAAAACCTTTAACAGCGAGATTTGAGTGCGGGTCAATACGTTTGAGATTCAGCCTCCACGACGTCAAGAATCATTTAGACAACAAATGATATTTCACATCAGAACCCTACCTACACGTCATTGCGCACTCTGCGCCGTTCTGCCCTTTCCTCCCTTAATTTTCTATCCGCGCCACTGTATTTTTACGCCCAAATCAGCGTGAAGTTGTATATTTCTAATTGCGACTGCCGTACACTGTGAATGTCACGTCTCGGCGTGCCCTGCCCACGTGGGTATGTGGGGAGACACGACTCGGCTATGTGGCCTGTGCCCCACACTCACAGCCATGACGCCAGAAAGCTTGTAAGCCCCGCTGTTTGATAGATGCATTGTTGAAAGTAATGTGGCAGAACGCCTGCCTACCTTATCCATATGTATGTGTATATATATATATATATATATATATATATATATATATATATATATATATATATATATATATATATATATATATTTTTTTTTTTTTAAATTAAATTCGTTAATTTTTCTAGTTCTGATAAATATGCATCCATATCTTTCATTCGCAACCAACTATAGTTTTACTAAGGCCTGTGGGCTGAGAAGGTTTTCCCGAAAGCACCCAAAGCTTGTTGAGTCTCCAGTTAAGTGAAATTTAGACAGCTGAAGTCGTTTTACCAACAACCGTCCTGCTCGCAATGCTGAAAACGTCACAAACTTTTGATGATTCCTTTCAGCCCGCGGGCCTTAGTAAAACTATAGTTGGCTGTGGTTCGACATTATTGAACCTGCTGCCGTTACAGCTTCATGTCTCTACTTGTACTTGTCTCCTCATGTACTGACTAAGACACCTAATCCTGCACAGATTAATAGTACCCATTATCTAATTATAGATGGGAACAGGACTTCCTGTCAACATGGCGGGTAGGCGGTTGGAAACCATTGAGGCTCAGTCTGAAAAGTGTTCCTTGTTGCAGTCTCCTCATATTCCAAGTCCGGCTTGCTGCCTGGGCTACTGAGTTTTTAGTGCCCACGTGAGCTGTGCTTTTCGTCCAGATCGTGTTTTAATATTCCAATTGCTTACGATGAATGATGATATCGTATGACGAAAGACAGTTCAGCTGCGTTCACTTTCGGTGCCGCTTGGCCTTATGCTTTTTGGCAGGTGCTGTGGATGTTATGATGAGGATTGCAGTTGCCTTTCTTTTTTTTTTTTTTTTTATCCTTCGATGAGATGAGTTTCAATTCGGATAATTCCACAGGCACGGGCGGTTGAGCACTTGTGGATTTTAATTCGTTTGCAGTGATACCAGGGCCTTCGACAAACTATATAACTAAATGTGAACAAATCGCACGTAAATACTTGAGTATAGTTATATACAGTTTGTTCACATTTACAATTAGAGTAAACCGCTATAGTTTATTAACAAATGAACCACAAGTTACGATCAGCTAGTCATAGCTAGCCTGTTGATTCCGCCATAGATCAGCTAGCCTGTTGATTCCGCCATAGATCAGCTAGCCTGTTGATTCCCCCATAGATCAGCTAGCCTGTTGATTCCCCCATAGATCAGCTAGCCTGTTGATTCCCCCATAGATCAGCTAGCCTGTTGATTCCCCCATAGATCAGCTAGCCTGCTGATTCTCCCATAGATCAGCTAGCATGCTGATTCCCCCCCAAACATTTCGATGTTGTCTGAAATGTTTAGACTGCCCTTTGCCCTGTTATACATTGCTCAACAGTTGAGTGTGTTCAGAATGTTTTTGTTTCCTTTATCTTCTTCGTTTGATTTCGTCCACACAATTACTCATCTTCCTCATCTGCCATTTAAGGAGCACTAAGTGAGGGCGTAAATTGCACTGTGTTGTTGTTTACTGAAACAGGACCAATATAGTTTCTGTGTACAGAGGTGAGATGCAGAATGGCTCAGGCAAAAGCAGCTTTCCAAAAAAATGAGGAAGATACTGTGCAATCCATTTTTGACAATAGAAACAAGAAAAAGAGTTCTTAAATGTTATGTAGAGCCACTCTTAATGTATGGATGTGAATCATGGACAATAGGACAACAGACAAGAAAATCACTGGCGTCTGTAGAAATGTGGTTTTACAGAGGAATGTTGAGAATACCATGGACAGCTAAGAAGAGTAATGAAAACGGTATGAAAGAGGCCAAAGCAAAAAGAGAACTAATTTCCAATATTAGGAAGAGACAATCATCATTTTTTTGGTCATGTAATGAGAAGAGAACAGCTGGAATATATTGTTACAACTGAGAAAATTGAGGGACGAAGATATAGAGGGAAGCACAGAGAAAAAATACCAGACAGCTTAAGAGAATGGCTTCACAGAAGGTCAACAACAGAAATGATAAATAACTGTCGAAATCGAAAGTTGTGGAGAGACATGATCACCTACGCCAGCAGGCCCGGTACTTGATGATGATGTACAGAGTTTACTTTGTATCATCGATCCCTATTCGTTTGATCTGAATACTTAGTCTGTTTGCAGGTCGACTTTTGGGATGCTGGTGGTATAGAATCTTTGTCAGTTAGGGTACACTTCTCCTAATGCCAGCTTTGGGTCGATGACATCTTTCAGCTTGTGTTCTGCCCGATGACTGAGCCTCGTGTTAAATGTCGTTTTAAATGTTAAATCCAATGTTTTATTTGGGAATTGCTGGATTTCATGTCAAATCCAATGTTTTATTTGGGAATTATTGGATTTCATGTCAAATCCAATGTTTTATTTGGGAATTATTGGATTTCATGTCAAATCCAATGTTTTATTGGGAATTGTTGGATTTCATGTCAAATCCAATGTTTAGTATGGGAATTGTTGGATTTCATGTCAAATCCAATGTTTAGTATGGGAATTATTGGATTTCATGTCAGATCCAACGTTTTATTTTGGGAATTATTGGATTTCATGTCAAATCCAATGTTTAGTTGGGGAGTTTTTGGATTTTATAACTTCTAATATTTTATTTCGGAGTTATATTTCATGAAATCCAGCGTTTTGTTGGAGAGTTGTTGTATTTCATGTAAAATCCAATGTTTTATTTGGGAGTTATTTGATTTCATGACATTAATTTTTTGTTGTTGGAGAGTTGTTGGATTACATGACAATCAATGTTTATTTCACTATCATAGAAGGTGCAGATCTGTGGTTTATTTAGAGATTGTGAGTCAGTGAATGGGGGATCGCGTTGATTTAGCAATCGATTGAACGAGGATAAGAACACAAATATGGCACACAAGAAACAGCCCCACTTGACAAGTTTTGGGGAACCGGTGAAGACTTCAAGCGCTAAAGTCTTGTTCGTGACCCATGCTGGTCTAAACGCATAGCAATAGAAGAAGAAGAAGATGGTTCGATTCCAGATTAACGTTCTCCATAGGAAGTAGCTGAGGTACATGGGGAACCTGGCTCATTGAGCTTTGTGGAAGGTGGGTAGCAGGATAGAAGAGCACTGCCCCTTCATCTCGTACTATGTCCTAGACACCCTTTATCAGAGATTATGATTGCATATACGCACATGTTTTTAGAATGACTTATTCTGAACGTGTTATTAAACGGGGTGCATATCCTTCAAGACTGCAGCACTCTCAACACCCTAATAACACGAATTTGGCCAACAGAAACAACCCTTCATAACATATTCTATGTATGGAATCAGTTCCATTGCAGTCGAGTCACCCTCATATCCTTCAAGACTGCAGCACACTCAACACCCTAATAACACGAATTTGGCCAACAGAAACAACCCTTCATAACATATTCTATGTATGGAATCAGTTTCATTGCAGTCGAGTCACCCTCATATCCTTCAAGACTGCAGCACTCTCAACACCCTAATAACAGATAACACGAATTTGGCCAACAGAAACAACCCTTCATAACATATTCTATGTATGGAATCAGTTCCATTGCAGTCGAGTCACCCTCATATCAGCTCCACAGACATGCCCAACATTTCTCGAAGGATATGTTGAATGATTGTTCCTGTAAGGTGTTGATTGTAGATACATCGGCTTTCCTCACTAAGCGCCCCGGATCAACCAGACCTCTTTTCCACCTTTAGACTTCTCAGTCTCTCAATGTGTACATCCTTGTACCGTTTATCTTCCTCCTCTTCTCTTAAGGAATGAAGAACGAACCTGCCGATATCCTCTTAGTCGAGAGTAAGGCCACGCTCAGTGTCAGAGCTGACAGCATGACAAACTATGGGGAACCTATGAAGACCTCAAAAGCACCGCCTTGTCCATGGCCCATACTAGTCTAAACGTCTAAATACATAGCGGTTAGCTGATCCATGAACTGGAGAATTATACGGCACTGGCAATCACAAGTTGAGAACCTCTGGTCTATCTATATATATATACACACAACGTTCTTGTTGTCGCCCACGCTGTCACTAAAAAATGACGTCAATGTTCTTCCTGAACTAACGCACGTGAAAAAAAAATTCATGCTGAAATGTACACGTTCTTATGCTGCTCGTAAATACGTCCGATGTTTCTGACTTTCTCTAACAACCGCATCATCTTATCACATTCTTCGTCTTGACACTTTGGCGGCTCATCGTCGTATCGTTTTTCATTCAAGGATTTACCGTCGCCTTGTGTCTCTGCATAGTCTGTCAGAACTGCCATAGGACATAGGATGTCCGCTCTTTTTTGCAGTAAATTATGTTACCCTTTATTTATCTATTCAGGTTAGATCTGAACAGTGATAGATTTACATCTCCCAGTATAGATTTGTGAATTCTTACCTCTAAGTATACATGTGTAAACAAAAATCTGTTGGTATTTCTTTCCTCTTCTTCTTCTTCTTCTTCTAGTAAACAGACATCCGTTGGAATTTTTGCTACATCTTCTTTAAAGTATTAAAAAAAAAAGTAAAGTACCCCCGTCACGCCAAGTGGCGTATAGGGAATATGGTGTTAGTGACCATATATTTTATAGAGCTTCGGCACATGATTTTTGGGGTAATGTGGTCGGTATTACGCCCGTGCCGCTTCACTTTCCCTGAAGGGAATCAGATACCCATTAAAGGCTGGGTGAACCCGGAAGCCGTCGGTTGGGATCGAACCCTACCTCTTGTCCTTTGTAGTCCAGTTCACAAACCACTGAGCTATCGCGTCTCCTTACATCTTCTTTAGCTAAACGATTATTCGTCTTCCTTACGTTAAACGATCGTAAGTTGCGTTGTTTCGTGTATGCAATGAACTTTCATATCTGCTCCCTTCAGCTTAACATATCCGATTTTATCATGACGTTTTTGTGCTTACTGCTCTATTTTCTTCAATAAAGAACCGCAAAGACTAAGAGAAAAAATATAGAGAAATGCATGGCGGACAACAAATTACCACAATATCCAATCCTGAACCCAAAGGGAGCTCAATATACCTCAATTGTCCGACTCCGATCATACTAGGCACTGTACGGTAAACGCCCGTCAGTATAGAATGCAAATGACTACATCGTACATACGCCAGGCAGGTCTACAGACACCAGAGCCTTGAAACGAGTGCACTGACAAGAGATCTAAGAACCTAATTTGACCTTAAGGTAGACAATGTGCGTACAATTTATGGGGTACCAATGATGACCTCTCTCACTTGGAGATGACCACGAACAGTGCCAAGTGAAGGATGACCACAAATAGTGCCAAGTGAAGGATGACCACGATCAGTGCTAAATGAAGGATGACCACAAACAATGCTAAATGAAGGATGACCATAAACAGTGCTAAATGAAGGATGACCACAAATAGTGCCAAGTGAAGGATGACCACAAATAGTGCCAAGTGAAGGATGACCACAAATAGTGCCAAGTGAAGGATGACCACAAACAGTGCCAAGTGAAGGATGACCACAAATAGTGCCAAGTGAAGGATGACCACAAATAGTGCCAAGTGAAGGATGACCACAAATAGTGCCAAGTGAAGGATGACCACAAACAGTGCCAAGTGAAGGATGACCACAAACAGTGCCAAGTGAAGGATGACCACAAACAGTGCCAAGTGAAGGATGACCACAAATAGTGCCAAGTGAAGGATGACCACAAATAGTGCCAAGTGAAGGATGACCACAAACAGTGCCAAGTGAAGGATGACCACAAACAGTGCCAAGTGAAGGATGACCACAAACAGTGCCAAGTGAAGGATGACCACAAATAGTGCCGAGTGAAGGATAACCACGATCAGTGCCAAATGAAGGATGACGACGATCAGTGCTAAATGAAGGATGACCACAAACAGTGCCAAATGAAGGATGACGACGATCAGTGCTAAATGAAGGATGACCACGATCAGTGCCAAATGAAGGATGACGACGATCAGTGCTAAATGAAGGATGACCACAAACAGTGCCAAATGAAGGATGACGACGATCAGTGCTAAATGAAGGATGACCACAAACAGTGCCAAGTGAAGGATGACCACAAACAGTGCCAAGTGAAGGATGACCACAAACAGTGCCAAGTGAAGGATGACCACAAACAGTGCCAAGTGAAGGATGACGACGATCAGTGCTAAATGAAGGATGACCACAAACAGTGCCAAGTGAAGGATGACCACGATCAGTGCTAAATGAAGGATGACCACGATCAGTGCTAAACGAAGGATGACCACGATCAGTGCTAAATGAAGGATGTCCACGAACGGTGCTAAATGAGGAAGACCACAAACAGTGCTAAGTGAATGAAGGATGACCACAAATAGTGCCAAGTGAAGGATGTCCACGTATTAAGTGAAGAATTACCATGAACTGTTCTAAGTGAAGGCCTATTGTAGACCTACATGACGCCACAAGGTTTGACGACTTTGTCGGTCCGTGCGCAAATGAAATAAGTTGCAGGTATACATATTGAGCTTAATATGTTTTTTTTTTTTTCAGTATAGGTTTCCATCAACAACCGTATTGTATAGACATATCTCCCAGCGTACATTTGCGGATGTACGCTCATACTTATAAATGTATTACTTTAATCATCATCATCATTACTAAGCGCCGTCTCCGCATTGAATGTTAGCTACCATAGGGCGCCATTCCGCCCTTTCTCTTTCTTTGATGGTGCAGGTTGTGATAGGCTGACTTATCCATCTTTCCATGTTACTCGTCCATGTTAGTATTGGTTTCTTTAAAACTTTGTAAATTTGCGCAATCAGAACTATCACTGACTAGTTACAGAAGAACGAACAATATCTTATATATTGATTCGAGGACATTATATTCCCTGGTCAAGATTATTGTAGCGGTAGACGTTGTGTCGCAACATATAATGTGCTAGGGTAGAGGTAATTCCATTGCAATTTCCTTTCAGTAATGAAGTGTTAGTAGCTTCATTGTACTAAACCTCAGCTTCATGAGGTGTGAGTAGCCAGTCCCTCTCTGTCTATCCTTAAAAAGTAAAGTACCCCAGTCACGCCAAGTGGCGTATGGAAATATGGTGTTAGTGACCCTATATTTTACAAACCTTCAGCACATGATTTTTGGGGTAATGTGGTCAGTATTACGCCCGTGCTGATTTACTTTCCCAGAAAAAAATCAGGTACCCATTTTTAAGGCTGGGTGAACCCGGAAGCGGTCGGTTGGGATCGAACCCTATCCCTTGTCCGTGGTAGTCCAGTTCACAAACCACTGAGCTATCGCGGCTCCCGCTGACTATCCTTGCCCAAGAATATATCTGATACCCGTTTAAAGAGGTTGTTTTCACCCTGAGGGACTCTTAGTTCGAAAAATAAATATTGTCTCGACTGGTATTTGAACCCCAAGCCTTCATGTTAGTGAAGTATTAAACTTACCTGTGCTGGACCACGAGCCCTCATGTGGGAAACAACAGGTAAGAGGAAAAGGGGCCAACACAGAGACACTGATAAGAACATTTATCAGAGAGGCACGAGCAGCAGGAATCGGCTCACTCAATGAGATAGAGTTGCTTGCACAGAACAGAGACAAATGGCGAGATTTGATAAAATATCTTTACAAGGATTGAAAACTGCTAGAATAAAATTTAGTTGAGAGAAAGAGTATCTGGGACTATGCCCTATGGGCCGGCTACGGCTCGGAAGGTCAATAGATAGATAGATAGACTGGACCACGGTATTGGAATGTGATAACGGCAGTGCTCTTACTCGCTATTTAATTTAAGGAAATAAAATCGTATATAAATCGCATGTTGCAGCTTTACAGATAGATGTCAGAACTTAACAACGTATCCACCAATATGGTTTTCACCGTAGGACAGTGACAAGAGCAACACAAAATTATATATGGTAACTAGATGGAGAGACGGTTTAGTCCAAATGACAAGAGCAACACGAAATTATATATGGTGACTAGATGGAGAGACGGTTTAGTTCAAATGACAAGAGCAACACGAAATTATATATGGTAACTAGATGGAGAGACGGTTTAGTCCAAATGACAAGAGCAACACGAAATTATATATGGTGACTAGATGGAGAGACGGTTTAGTTCAAATGACAAGAGCAACACAAAATTATATATGGTAACTAGATGGAGAGACGGTTTAGTTCAAATGTCATAACAGTCAAATCAACGTCAAATTATTTTGTTTTAAACTGTTTCTTCTCGCTGTCATGTATATATTGTCAAATTCATCCTATCACTTGCTCAATATGTTTTCTCTCAGTCAAATAAAGAGCGGTCAATTATGGTTCAAATTCACTTTCACTGTATCGCCAAGCCCGAGAGCTAGCCACTACACTTCTGTCTCGTGGATGTTCTCAGCAGGTATCCATTCCGTCTCATTGACGCCTTGCCCAGATAAGGAAGGATACCGTAGTAATAATTACCGCATGAATACACATTCTTCAAGTTTTGACACTTTCCTGTGGTGAAGATTTTATTTTCATTGACGAGATACGGTGGTATAATTCGAAAGAAAAAAAAATCGCCAATTTTTATGAAATTGGTATTTTTTCTATCTTTTTACTTTCTGTCACCAGAGAAATTTTCTCAGCCATCCACTGACATGAAACCACCTTTTGTAACTCGGGAAACGCTGCGAATAACGCTATGAGGTAGCCGAACTCACATCTCATTTGTCTTCTATGAATTGTGTTTACTAGTTTTCTTTTCATGTTTGGTTTGTTTTAAAACTTCACCGTTTGTTTTCTATATTCTTTCTATCCAATTCTTCTATAAATCCACATTTCAAAGACTTGTTCTTTTTTCTTGTCTAATCTCCATGCTTCTGGACACGCAGGAATGTTGAGAAGACATAATATTTTGCTGTTCTCAGCTTTAGCCTTGATGTTATTTGTTTTGATGTTAGTATATTTTTCATGGCATAAAAATGCTTTTTAGCCTTTCCTAACTTTTGTTTATTTCAGTTTTACATTTCCCATCACTGATTATAGTATGTCCAAGGTAGTTGTAGCTCTGAACTGTCTATAGGTCTATTCCATCAATTTTGATATCCACTTATAGGTTTTGAGTATTATCTTTGTTTATAATCATAGTTTTAGTCTTTTTTTTATATCAATATTTAATCCATATTTTTTACTTGTCGTGTTTATTTCATTAAGTAATTGTTGCAGAACTTTAAGATTGTCTGCTAGTAGTACAGTATCATCAGCATATCTTAGGTTATTGATTAACTTTCCATTAATGTTTAGGCCTGGCATCTCTGTAATACTTTAAAGATTTGCTCAGTGTATAAATTGAACAAACATCGACTTTCATTACATTGCCTAAAAAGAATGGTGCAGTTGAATGCAGTGACTTTAGAACGATAAGCCTAATGAGCCATGTTACAAAAATCTTGCTAAAAGTCATACAAGAAAGGATTCAGAATAAAATCAATACTGAATTAGATGAGCAGCAATTTGGATTTTGGAAAAATTGCGGGTCAAAATAAGCCATATTCTGCATGAGAACATTAATCGAAAAGTACACAGAAGTAAATAAACCAATATATGCCTGCTTCATAGACCACGCCAAAGCTTTTGATAAAGTACAACACAAACAACTTATAGAATGCCTAAAGGAGATACATCTAGATGACATGGGCATACGACTAATATGTATATGTAATCTATACTGAGAGCAAACAGCAATAATAAAATATAACATAGAGAACTCTACACCCATTGATAAAAAAAGAGGAGTAAGACAGGGATGCCTATAACCAAGCTTGTTCAATCTATACACTGAGCAAATCTTTAAAAACATCATAGAGACGCCAGGCCTACTGATGGAAAGATAATCAATAACCTAAGGTATGCTGACGATACTGTACTACTAGCAGAAAATCCTAAAGATCTACAACAATTACTTAATGAAATAAACATGACAAGCAAAAAATATGGACTAGATATGAATATCAAAAAGACTAAAACTATGATCATAAACAAAGAAAATACTCAAAACCCACAAGTGAATATCAAATTTGAAGGAATAGACATGGAGACAGTTCAGAACAACAACTACCTTGGACATACTATAACCAGTGATGGAAAATGTACAACTGAAATAAACAAAAGAATAGGAATGACAAAAAAGTAATTTTAATGCCACGAAGAACATACTAATAGCAAAATGTTACATCTTCTCAATATTTCTATATGGTGCAGAAACATGGACATTAGACAAGAAAACAGAACAGAGAATTAGAGCCTTTGAAATGTGGATATATAGAAGAATAGGTAGAATTTGATGGAAGGAAAAGAAAACAAACGATGAAGTCTTAAAACAACTAAAAATAAAAAGAGAACTACTAAGCACAGTTCAAACAAGACAAATGCAATTTTGGGCTATGTTAAAAGACACAACAGCCTACTAAAAGTAATCCTGGAGGGAAAAATACAAGGTAAAAGAGGCAGACCAAGACTAACATGGACGAGTAACATCAAAAGATGGACCAATCAGCCTATGACAACCTGCACCATCAAAGCAAGAGACAGAGCAGAATGGCGCTCCATGGTAGCCAACCTTCCTTGCGGAGACGCAACTTGATGATGATAGATCGAACAAACTTGGAGATAGGATACATCCCTGTCTTGCTCCTATTTATATATCAATGGGTGTAGAGTTCTCTTTGTTATATTTTATTGCTGTTTGCTCCCAGTACATATGAGTCGTATGTCTGTGTCATCTAGATGTATATCTTTTAATCTATAAATTGTTTATAGTGTATTCTAGCTAAAGCTTTGCTGTAGTCTATGAAGCCAGCATATATTGTGACTTGTTCACTTCTATGTACTTTTCAATTAATGTCCTCATGCAGAATATGACTTATTTTGTTCCACTGTTTTTCCTAAATCCAAATTGTTGTTCTTCTAATTCCATATTGATTTTATTATGAATCCTTCCTAGCATAAATTTTAGAAAGATTTTGTTTTACATGGCTCATTATGTTTATTGTTCTAAAATCACTGCATTCAACTGTACCATTCATTTTACGCAATCCAATGAAAGTTTATTCAATTGCACCATCTATTTTTAGAGCAGCTAATATTACATTTAAATGGTAGTAATTTTTTTTACAACGGTATCGTTAATTTGAGAGTTACAGATAAGTATCGTAATTTAATGTTTCCGCTCGCTTCCTCTCTCATTTCTCTTGAATGTAGTAAATATAAGTTAGCTAAATATTCTACGAGTATTATGTTCTATTCATTGAATAAGTTTCATTGCAGTTGGGGCATCTACCACCCGTTCGAGCATTTCTCAAAGAGTAAGCAGAATGTTTGTTCCTGTAAGGTTTTGATTGTAGATGCATCTGCTTTCCCTACTGATCACCCAGACAACTTTCCCACGTTTCAGTCTCTCATTATATATATATATATATATATAATTGTCCCGTCCACCCCCTCCCCCACTTCTTTTAAGGAATGAATATCTTCACTTCTGATTATATCTCACAAGCTGTTTCCTGTCGTGCGCCTAACACATTAAATTGTTTCTTAAGGCTAGAATGCAGGTCCATTACCCCAAAACTCGTGTGCCCGAAGGTCTGTAAAAATTATGGTCACTAACACCATCTTCCACAAACGCCATCTGGCGTGACGGGACTGTTTACTTTTTTTTTTTTTTACTTTACTTAATGCAGGTCTGGGATAGCTCAGTGGTTAGTGAACTGGACTACAAAGGACAATAGGTAGGGTTCGATCCCAATCGACGGCTTCCGGTTCACCCAGCCTTAAATGGGTACCGGATTTTTTTTCTGGGAAAGTAAAGCGGCACGGGCGTAATACCGACCACATTACCCCAAAGATCATGTGCCGAAGGTCTGTAAAAATTATGGTCACTAACACCATATTCCCTATACGCCACTGGGCGTGACGGGGGTACTTTACATTTACTTTTTTTTAATGCAGGTCTGGCATTAGAAGAACAATGATTGTGTTGTGTTCTGTGTAGCCTTTATGGTTTATTCCTTGTTAAATAACTAATAGAAACATTTGTCCAATGATAAGACATTCGCTTTTTCCTCTTGAAACTGTTTCTGTTGCGTACGAATTATCGTGTGTCGCTAGACATGAATCTTAACGTACAATCTCAATGAATACAATATAGATATGATGACACATTTACAGTTACAAAGTCCGTTTTTAAAATCACAATTTATTTTGAAAAGTAATGCGGCGCTGTATGAGTGCGTAATTTACTGCAAAGAGCGGGCATTCTAAGTCATGTGTCAGTCCTTTCTCGTACAGAAATCTACTTATTTTGATTTATTTACGTCACACGCACACACGTATTCTTACTTATACACATATAAATATCTCTTTGAGCCGTATATTCATATTGTGTGCATATTTTCATATTTTCCCCCCGTAATCGCGTGCGCGCATTTTTTTATGCAGTGTACAAAGTTCATGAATATTTATTTATATTTACAGACATATAACTACCTCGTTCTGTCACATATTCAAAGGTGATCAGTGTGTTTTTGTATACCTACCTACACCCATACACACACTCTGACATATACGTTTTTTACCTCATTTCATCTCCCCTTTATGTCGTTCAAATTGAGCAGTATTATCCTAATACCATTCCTCACCCCGTATTTCCAACATACGCCTTTTTATACTCGCTCCTGTTACTCTTTTATTTCTGGCTGTCTCATCCTTGTTCCCCCCATTGTTGATACAAGACCTTACAAGAAAGCCCCAACGAAGTGCCCTTGCTATAGTCAACAAACAAGGAAATCAGGACCAGCCAGCACTTGATCTTTACCAAGCTCAGTTATGTACCATCTCCCCAGTTGACTCGACATTTTGCCTATTTTTACCAGCCGTTTTGTCTGCACTGCCTGTAAGCATGCGATCTACCGCATGGGGCTGGAATTGAGAAAACGGTCTTTCATTTTCTAGTCACTTGTTGTTTCGAAATTGGTATTGAGTTATCAATGTTTTATAAATCATGTCGTGTCTAATTAGGCAATGTTTTTTTTATGAACATTGGTGTTATGTTTCACCGTTATCGTTTAGTAGTTGCTAAACTTTGGAAGAATAAGGTTTACTATCAAACATTATAAACTTACACACTTTAATATCCTGTCTTGTTTTATTCTCTCTCTCAGTGTGTGTGTGTGTATGCGTGCTCTTCATTTTATTTTTACCCTCCTATTGTCATCATCATAATGTGCCATATCGGTTGGCGTTGGCAATCATGTCCTCCCACAATCTTCTATCCACATTGAATCGTATCATTTCTGATGTTGACTGTTTTCCATGCATTGACACCAAGCTATCTAGTATTTTCTCTCTTTGTCGTTCGCGATCTCTCTCTGTCCCTGTATTTTGCCAGTTTTAGCCATGTATTCCAACTTTCCTCTTCTCATGATGTGCTCGAAAAATGTTGATTGTTTCTTTCTAATGTTTTTAGGAGCTCCCTCATTGTGTTGGCCTCTTGGAGAATTTCCTCATTGGTCTTTTTAGCTGTCCAGGGAACTTTCAATATTCTTATGAGAAATCCCATCTCTGTGGCCTCTAATCGTCTTTTCATTTGTTTGTTTACTGTCCCTGATTCGCTTCCATATGTCAGAATTGGCTCTATATAGCACATATGAACTCTTTCTCATTTTTATTGACGTAGACTTGTTGCGTAAGACGTTTTTCATTTTCTGAAATGCTATTTTGGCCAGAGCTATTCAGCTTTTTATTTATTATTTTTAATTCTCTATTTATTTCCTGTTGTAGATTACAATAAACTCAATATTTCTCCTAAATTCGTATAAATCTCTTCACTGGAAAGTTTACATATTCGATTACTACATCCAGGGCAGAAATTTGTTTACGAATGATTTCCGGTTATCAGAGACGTTGTATTTGTGCCAGAGAAAAAGTAGATATGAGAGACATTTGAATCGCCATGTGCGATTTTAACGTGAAAATTGACAAGGAAAGAACATAAGAGAAAAGGTTCGGGGACCAAAAACTTCCAAGAAGATTATACACTTGGGCCTCTCCAGATGTCAAGGGACAACATCAGATGGCAAGGTACAACATCAGATGGCAAGGGACAACATCAGATGGCAAGGGACAACATCAGATGGCAAGGGACAACATCAGATGGCAAGGGACAACACCAGATGGCAAGGGACAACACCAGATGGCAAGGGACAACACCAGATGGCAAGGGACAACATCAGATGGCAAGGGACAACACCAGATGGCAAGGGACAACACCAGATGGCAAGGGACAACACCAGATGGCAAGGGACAACATCAGATGGCAAGGGACAACACCAGATGGCAAGGGACAACACCAGATGGCATGGGGCAACACCAGATGGCATGGGGCAAATATATTTTATTCTTGTCAAACCAATATGGAGATTAGGGTGATATTACGTCAGACACTACGTGGCACAGACTACTAATGCCAGATTTCAAAATAAGCTTTTACAAACTGATGAGAATAAGAGCCCGTCCAATATGGTTTAACATAAATGCTATATCATCAAAGTACAACAGAAATTTGACCTGTTGATAGTACAATAAGACATGTCACCCGGCGAGCTAGTCACACATACAAGAGATATTCTCATCATCCCCACAAAAGTGAATCAGAAGCAGAACTATATCTCAGAAAGAAAATAATTGACCCTCATAGAAGAGAGGGGAAAATTGAAGCAAATGGGAGTGCAACGAAATAGCGTTACATTGTTCCATTACTGAGGTCTGCCTGGGGCCCCAATTATATGAGAATATAGGCCGTTGTGCAGAACAGAGGCTATAAGAATAAGCAAATTAAGACACCCATTAAACATCAAGATCAAAGATACAGAAATAAAACAAGTAGAGGAATTCAAGTATTTAGGCACAATGTTCACAGAAGATGGAAAACTAGACAGAGAAATTGACATGAGAATACAAAAAGCAAGTGCTGTCACATACCAGCTTTCCCCATTGTTAAGACATCCAAACATTTCTATGCCAGCTAAACAACAAATGATAAATAGCATCTTCATACCAACTTTGTGCTATGAAAGTCAAACATGGACCCTTTCTAAATCACATTTAAGAAAGATCAATACATGTGAGATGCGATGCTTGAGAAAAGTAACAAACAACACAAGAAGAGATTGAATACCAAATGAAACCATAAGAAAAATGGTAGGAACAAAACCCTGCCAAGAATATATAGAACAACAACAACTTAAATGGTTTGGCCACCTGGTCAGAATGAATCCTCACCAATCACCATCAAGGGCGTTCTTCTCGAGGATGCATGGAAAAAGACCAAGAGGAAGACCCAGAAGAAGATGGATAGATGTAGTGACAGAGACATGTAACAACAACAAAAAATCACTAATTCAGACAATTCGAGCAGCACAAGAACGACAAATGATATAAACCACGACACCTTTTAGGTATCAGTGAAAGAGAAAAGAAGAAGAAGATAGGCCGTTTGTTCAGTGCATCGAGGTGTTCGAGTCTGAGTTCTTATTTCACCCTCGATAGAAAAAATCTTTTAGCCCAATCGTGTTTCGAACCCGCGTTCTCCTGGTGTGTAGTCCAAGCCATCGATTCGACCATCTGTTGTAAAAATAGCGATGACTACAGAAAATATATTAGAGCAAGCGTTTTTAACAAAATGATACTAAAATAAGGATATCAAAAACAAGAGGAGCTTTTGTTGCACTGGAAAAACATATGGAAGTCCAACGAAATTAGGTTAAATACAAAAATACAAATTTTCAACTGCAATTTTAAGTCAGTCCTATTATATGGCTGTGAAACAACAAAATTGACAATCATGAATATACAGACTTTCATTAATGGATGCTTACGCAGAGTAAAAGGATGGAAATTGCAGGACAAAATCACTAACATAGAATTAATAAATTCAATAATGGATATCTATAACTGTATAATTGACACAAGAGTTAACATCAGGTCTTAATCACACGCCAAATAGTGCAAGCATCGACAGTGATACGACAAATAAGTCAAAAGTGACTTTTGGATATCGTCAACAATAGCAATTGTTAGTAAAACATCTGTGTTAGTTTTGCTTTTGCTATCTTTAATATACATTATATACTTTTTTCCCCATTGTGTTTTTCAATGAAAAGTCCAACGCAGGGCACGTTTTATTTATTTGTGGTCTATAAAACAGATTCCGGGATTGGTGCCCACGTTTCGGCTGTAACATGATACCAACGGAAATACCCCTTACAAGTAAATTGACCAGCTGGATCGTGTGTCGCCCACGTTTTAACGAAAAGCAGAGACGGGAAAACGATGCCGTATTGGTTAAATTTAGCACTAGTGTTTTGACCCTGTAAAGCACAACAAATAGCTCTAACGAAGCCCAGACATTTTGCTTTACCTGCTGCAGCCAGCGCGAGAAATCGTCAAAAACTGTAACACTTACAATTGTGAATGTGGCTGTTCGTATTGTCTCATTCACTCATTCCACACTTTACATTTCCTCAATAATTCTAACACCAAAGAAGATATTGTAACGGAAATTGAACAGGAGTGCGTTCATTTTATGAGAAATGACAAGAAATGTGTCTGTGGTGTGTGTATATCGCTTAATTGTTGCGGCACTGAATAGCACAGCCTCCTGATACTTCTCGCTCGCTCTCTCTCTCTCTCTCTCTCTCTCTCTCTCTCTCTCTGATATCAGTGATTTGAATATATGTACCTACACAATACGGTTATTGTTGTCTGTGGCTGTTAGTGTATGTGAGGTAGTTTAGTTGGCTGTGTCGAGGAGTACGCGTATCGGCTGTCTATTGCTCTTTGATTGTTTTTTTTTCTGTTATTGATTATATCTGGTCGTCGTCGTCCCGTTCCCCCCGAGTGTTATGATCATACCTCTTCCACCTGAAATGATTCTCTGATCTATCGCATCAGAAGTTTCGCTCCATTATAATATTCATTTATTATCATTTGTCTCTGGTCCCGGTGACGTCACATAGGATAGCTGTACAATATGTTGGTAAACCCCGCAGGAGCGAGTGTTTAGTGGTAAAACTTATTAAGGAAAATCCGAGTTCGGTAGCGAATAGGGCATTTTGTATTTTCCCATCTTATTTCGCTGACTAAATGTGATGGTTGTTTCATTGCCTTAACTAATGTTCGTGCATTATAAGTGACAGGTTAGTAGCACATTCACGATTTAATTTACTTGCGGATATTTTTTTTTTATTAATGTTTGTGTGTGTAAAGATGTTTTAAAATGAAAATTATTTTATTACCCACATTTCGTCCATGTTGAACATGTATACATGATGGGTTCATGCTGTCGTACATTCCCAGATAAATTATCTGGTGCCCATACTGTACCTGGGAGCCGCGATAGCTCAATGGTTTGTGAACTGGACTACAAAGGACAAGCGGTAGGATTCGATCCCAACTGAGGGTTTCCAGGTTCACCCAGTCTTTAATGGGTACCGGATTTTTTTCTGGGAAAGTAAAGCGGCACGGACGTAATACCGACCACATTACCCCAAAAATCATGTGCCTAAAGTCTGTAAAATATATATGGTCACTAACACCATATTCCCTATACGTCATTTGGCGTGGCGGGGGTACTTTACTTTAAACTCATTTTACTTATTAAACACGCTCGTTAGCTTTCAAAGGACTACCAATTCGCGATCTGTGGATATTTAAACGTTCAACAAATGATCGTTACAAATGGCATTGGGTCTAATGTTTGAATTGCCTGACATATGTTTGTTTATCAATCGCTATCTGGAGGCCAAAGCGGCGGACAGAAACAGAGCTATCTATCTATCTATCTATCTATCTATCTATCTATCTATCTATCTATCTATCTATCTATCTATCTATCTATCTATCTATCTAATCTAATCTAATCTATCCAATCTATCTAATCTATCTATCTTTCTTTCATTCGCCTGAAGTAGTGTCTATAATTACAAAAGACCGTAACATTTATACAAGAAACGACATTGCAGATATAGACAATATATGGTCCATAACCATATATTGTCTATATCTGCAATGTCGTTTCTTGTATAAATGTTACTGTCTTTTGTAATTCTTGCAGTGGCCTATATAGTTGTGTATGTAGTGTTGTATCTATGGGCCAATTGATTTTCCGCAGTCTGCTATATTCAGTGTAGTCTTGAAGTATGTGTTCATCAGTCTGGGGCGCCTGTCCACATGTACATGTAGTTTAGGTGTCGATCTAGAATGTTGTATACATGTGACTGGAGTCGATTGTGTCCATTTCTGAGACGTATAATGATAACTTGTTCCCATCTATTTATATTGTGACAACAGAGCTAAAATTGCCTGCGAATCATAACTGATTGTTTGCGCCAGGATCAGTGAAACAGAATCATCCAGATCCTGCTTGAATTTAATCGATGTGGCGGCTTTCGTGATGGCTCGGTTCCTGCTGGAGGAAGCAGAGTTTATGCAGCTTGTTAGAAGCGCATATACGTCATCGACACGACTGTGGGCCCAATGCGATCGTTACCAGATTATCTAATATTTGCAGATTATTTCCACTGAATTCAGCCATTGAGGTGAAATGAGAACTTGATCAGTTTAGAGTCACTGGCACTGGATGGAGTTCGACTACTTTTATCCTTACATTGGGGGGGGGTGGGGAGAAACACATGTTCTGAACTCTAATTCGCAATCCTGTATGCCAATAGAGAGAAAACACAAGTGGATACTGATGACTTGCAATGGGCGATAGTTGGATTTACAACAAATTCATGTTAGACTTACACAACACTCGTAATATTAGACTTACAACACACTCGTAATGTTAGCCTTGCAACACACTCGTAATATTAGACTTGCAACAAACTCCTAATGTCAGACTTACAACAAACTCCTAATGTTAGACTTACAACAAACTCCTAATGTTAGACTTACAACAAACTCCTAATGTTAGACTTACAACAAACTCCTAATGTCAGACTTACAACAAACTCCTAATGTCAGACTTACAACAAACTCCTAATGTCAGACTTACAACAAACTCCTAATGTTAGACTTACAACAAACTCCTAATGTTAGACTTACAACAAACCCCTAATGTCAGACTTACAACAAACTCCTAAAGTTAGACTTGCAACAAACTCCTAATGTCAGACTTACAACAAACTCCTAATGTTAGACTTGCAACAAACTCCTAATGTCAGACTTACAACAAACAAATAATGTCAGACTTACAACAAACTCCTAATGTTAGACTTACAACAAAGTCCTAATGTTAGACTTACAACAAACTCAAACTCCTAATGTCAGACTTACAACAAACACATAATATTGAATGTTGTGAAAGCTGAAAGGTAAACCACGGAGTAACGGGCTAGCACTACCAATATTTGTGACCTAGTAAATGCTCTTGAAGGTTTCCGGTTGTTTCCAAAATGGAGGAATTATTTTTCTCCGGCTTGGTATAGAACCGTTGATCAGAGGTTTAACAAGCCGCTATCGTAAAAACGATGTTGTTAATGAAACGTAGACCTGATACAGAATGTGTCAATTAGCAGTAGATAGTAGTGATAGTTTTTTCGGCCCTAAAACAACAACAAAAATAGGATTCTGGAATGTGCGAACAATGGCCGCTCCGACGAAACATGCACAGGTCGCGAGCGAGATGGACAGATACGATCTAGATATTTTAGGATTAAGCGAAATGCGCTGGCCTGGAACAGGTAGGAGATCTATTGATAATAAAATAGTAGTTTTTTCTGGAAGGGAAGATGGAAAACACCGTGAAGGAGTAGGCATAATGATGACAGACAAAGCTGCAAGAAGTTTATTAGAATGGGAACCGGTAAATAGCCGTCTGATACGAACACGCTACAAAACAAAACATGGAAGACTTTCAATTATTCAATGTTATGCGCCTACTAACGAAGCTGATGATGAAGTTAAGGATGATTTTTATAACCAACTGCAACAACTTATAAACAAAATACCAAAACACGATCTTTTAATTGTAATGGGAGACTTCAACGCCAAAGTAGGACAAGATAACGCAGGAGTGGAACATGTGATGGGGAGAGAAGGCTGTAATACAACAAGTCAGAATGGAGAAAGATTAATAGAATTATGTTTAATAGAAAATTTAGTTATAGGTGGGACATTATTTCCACACAAAAATATTCACAAAACAACATGGATATCTCCTGATGATAGAACCTCAAATCAAATTGACCACCTATGTATTAAACAACAATTCAGATCATCATTAATAGATGTAAGAGCATACAGAGGTGCTGATGTTAATAGTGACCACAACCTGTGCATTGGGAAAATAAGATTAAAATTTAGAAACCAACAGAAGAGGTCAATTACACATAAAATTGATAGTCATAAACTGAAAGATGAAGCCATAAAGGAAAAGTTTAACATAGAGCTAAGTAATTGTTATTCAGCACTTGGTGAAATAGACTTAGATATCAATGAAATGTGGGACTCACAGAGCAAAATACTAATGACAGCAGCAGAAGCAAGTGCTGGACTGAAGAAAATGGAAAAACGAGCTTGGATCTCAGACACCACATGGAAATACATCAAAGAAAGAAGAGAAGCGAAGAGAGCCATGACTAATGTAAAGACAGATCTTGGAAAGGTTCTGGCAAAAGCAACATACAAAGAATTAGACAACAAAGTGAAAAGTTCGGCAAGAAGAGATACAAGAGCTTATATAGACAACTTGGCAGAGAAAGCAGAGACAGCTGCAATTACAGGAGACAGCAGAACTCTTTATACTGTACAAAAGATGCTGACAAACACCTATACATCCAGTGGAACACCAATTCTAGACAAATCTGGATTAATGCTAACAACAAGCGCAGACATAAAAGCCCGTTGGGCGGAACACTTCAAAGAAATTCTTAACCGTCCACTACCTCACAGTTTAATAGATTTTGAAGCTGAAACACCAGCAGCAGAATTAGATGTAAATTTAGATGACTTCACCTTGAGTGAAATAGAAACCACCTTAAAGCTAATGGCCAATAACAAGGCTGCTGGAGAGGATAAGTTAACAGCTGAGATCCTCAAGGCAATTGATAGCCATAATTTAATACATCTCCAAAAAATGTTCAACATCATTTGGAAAACAGAGAAGACGCCTCATAAATGGAAAAAAGGAATCATTGTTAAGATCCCAAAAAAGGGCAATCTTAGAGATTGTAACAACTGGAGAGGCGTGACACTTTTGTCAGTTGCCTCAAAATTATTCTGTAAAATCATCCTAAATAGAATAAAGGATTCAATAGATACAGTAATGCGTGAAGAACAGGCTGGGTTTAGAAAAGGGAGAAGCTGTCTTGACCACATTTTCACTCTACGACTTATATTGGAGGAACACATTGAAAAGCAAAAACCTTTTGTACTTAACTTCATCGACTTCAAAAAAGCATTTGATAGTATTCATAGAGATTCTTTGTGGAAAATTCTGAAGCAATATGGCTTACCATCAAAAATCATAAATATTATCAAAGACATGTATGATGGTTACACATGTGCAGTTCGAACAGAGGAAGGACTGAGCGAATGTTTCCCAATAGAAACTGGGGTTAAACAAGGATGTATTTTATCGCCCTTGTTATTTGGAATTGTTATGGACTTCATAATGAAGAAATGCTGCACTGGTAATAAAGGCATCGAATGGATACAAGGAGACCATTTGGAGGACCTGGACTTTGCTGATGACATAGTTCTCATCAGCAATCAGATAAAAACGATGCAGGAAAACACAAATGAACTATCATCAATAGCCAGCAAAATTGGGCTTGAGGTCAATCATGAAAAGACTAAAGTCATGAAAAGTTTAATTCCAACAAGTGACAAAATATACATGGAAAACAAACCAGTAGAAGAGATCGATCACTTCATCTATCTTGGAAGTCACATTGATCGAGAAGGGGATACGAGCAAAGAAATTAGAATCAGACTGGCTAAAGCAGCAATGTCTTTCAGAAGCCTTGAAAAGTTGTGGAAATCAAAACTCATTAGCACAAACACAAAACTTAGGCTATTCAAATCAAATGTACTATCAACCCTTACGTATGCGTGTGAAAGCTGGAAAACAACAAGAGATATAGAAACAAAGTTGAACGCATTCGAAAATAAATGTCTAAGGAAAATACTTGGTATAGAATGGAACGAATTCAAAACAAACGAGGAAATTAGAGAAATCGCCAATCAACCACTAATATCTTCAGTAATAAAGAAAAGACGATGGTCATACGTTGGACATGTGATGAGAAGAGATAATAATCGAATAGCAAAGCAAGCCCTCATATGGGAAACAACAGGTAAAAGAAAAAGAGGAAGACCCAGGGAGACACTGAGAAGAACATTGATGAGAGAGGCAAGAGCAGCAGGAATCGGCTCCCTCAATGAGATAGAACTGCTTGCACAGAACAGAGACAGATGGCGAGATTTGATAAAATATCTTTAAAAGAAAACTGCTAGAACAAAAATGCATATAGGAGAAGGTGTATCTTGGTCTACGCCCTATGGGCCGGTTACGGCTCGAAAGGTCAATAGATAGATAGATAGAAATGCTACAGAAAAACAGTAAGCAGTTGTTGAATTATAACGTCGCGGGCAACATTGGGTAATCATTGTGAATAATTTCGTATTTAAAAAAAAGAAAAGAAAAAGAAAGACAGACAGAATTAATAAGTAGTGTTGATTTGTGTTGATTCCCAATACGGGTGCAACAGTTCAAGAATTACCGTACAGGAGAGACCACCCTGGCATGATTTTTCAGCTGCACCTAGACCTATCTCCCTTCTCTCCTCTCACTAAACTCCCTTTTGTGTAGTATACATAACACGTACGTATTCTCTCTTTTTTTTCTCCCAGTCTCTCTCACACACACACACGACGCGCATCCTCTTAACGCACAATTGCCTACACATCTCATTTTCTCTCTCATTTTCTCACACTCATCATCAGTGCCTATTATAGAAATAGAGAGATGGTAGTGACCCAAGTCCAAAGTTTAAAATACATGTATACATTGTGTTGACAGATTGCATCATTACTGTATCATCATTGAGTGCCGTCTCCGCATGGAAGGAGACGCTCTGTCGCTTGCTTTGATGGTGCAGTTTGTCATAGGCTGACCTTTTCATCTTCGTCTGCCTCTTTTACCTTGTATTTTCCCCTCTAAGATTACTTTTAGTAGGCTGTTGTGTCTTTTAAGATGCCCCAAAAGTCTCATTTGTCTAGTTTGAATTGTATTTAGTTGTTCGCTTTTCATTTTTAGTTGTTTTAAGACTTCATCGTTTGTTTTCTTTTACTTTCCATCCAATTCTAACTCATCATCATCACTGAGTGCCGTCTCCGCAACGAAGGTTGGCTACCATGGAGCGCCATTCTGCTCTATCTCTTGCTTTGATGGTGCAGGTTGTCATCGGTTGATTTGTCCATCTTTTGATGTTACTCGTCCATGTTAATCTTGGTCTGCCTCTGCCTCTTTTACCTTGTATTTTCCCCTCCAAGATTACTTTCAGTAGGATGTTGTGTCTTTTAACATGGCCTAAGAATCGCATTTGTCTTGTTCTAATTGTGTTCAGTAGTTCTCTTTTCATTTTTAGTTGCTTTAAGACTTCATCGTTTGTTTTCTTTTCCTTCCATCCATTCTACCTATTCTTCTATATATCCACATTTCAAAGGCTTCAATTCTCTGTTCTGTTTTCTTGTCTAATGTCCATGTTTCAGCACCATATAGGAATATTGAGAAGATGTAACATTTTGCTATTCTTAGTTCTAGCTCTGGTGTTATTTGTTTTGATGTTAGTATGTCCTTCATGACATTAAAATTACTTTTTCCATTCCTATTCTTTTGTTTATTTCAGTTGTACATTTTCCATCACTGGTTATAGTATGCCCATGGTAGTTCTATAAATCTAACTATTCTAACTATTCTTCTATAAATCCACTTTTCATAGGCTTTCAATTTTTCTGTTCTGTTTTCTTGTCTAATGTCCCTTTTTCTGCCCATTACAGGAATATTGAGAAGATATAACATTTTGAGAGCTAATAAAAAGAGAGCTAATTTCCAATATTAGAAAGAGACAATCATCATTTTTTGGCCATGTAATGAGAGGAGAACAGCTGGAATATATTGTAACAACTGGAAAAATTGATGGACGAAGAGATAGAGGGAAGCAAAGAGAAAAAAAAAGGACAGCTTAAGAGAATGGCTTGGCAGAATGCCAACAACAGAAATGATAAATAGCTGCCGAGGTCGAAAGATGTGGAGAGACATGATCACCTACGCCAGTAGGCCCGGTACTTGATGATAATAACATTTTGCTATTCTTAGTTTTAGCCCTTGTGTTGTTTGTTTTGATGTGAGTATATTTTTCATGGCATTACATTTCTTTTTGCCATTCTTAATCTTTTTGTTTATTCATTGCTCTATAAAGAAAAACATCCCAGTAGAAACAGAGAGCACTCCTGAACCCTGTGTTGGGATTTGTTCATAAGCTCTGAAATGTCTCTGAAACGGCACCTCTTGTTCAGATTTGAGTGATCGAATGTGCCAATGGAGAGTTTACAGCACCATTACTAGGGATTTCAGGTTTTCTGTGCTCTCATAGCCCCACTTATAGGGAGGTGAAGGACTTTCGTTGTGCCAATTGTAAAAGTAAAGTACCCCCGTCACGCCAAGTGGCGTATAGAGAATATGATGTTAGTGACCATACATTTTACAGACCTTCGGCACATGACTTTTGGAGTAATGTGGTCGGTATTACGCCCGTGCCGCTTTACTTTGCCCAGAAAAAAAATCCGGTACCCATTAAAGGCTGGGTGAACCGGAAGCCGTCGGTTGAGATCGAACCCTACCTCCTGTCCTGTGTAGCCCAGTTCACTAATTACTGAGCTATGGCGGCTGTGCCAATTGTAGGGAGTTGAAATACTCTCGTTCTCGTACAAGTGGTGACCTGTAGGAAGGTGTGGTACTCTCGCACAAATGGTGACTTGTATGGAGGTGAAGTACTCTTGATGCACTACTTGTAAGTAGGTGAAGTACTTTCTTTCGACCACTTGTGTGGAGGTGAAGTACTCGCGTTGCACCACTGGTACAGGTTTGGGCTACCGGTTGAAGGGGATGAATGCTCTCGATGCACCACTTGTACAAGTTTGAATGAATTAAGGTGCTCTCGATGCAACACTTGTACAAGTTTGAATGAATTAAGGTGCTCTCGATGCAACACTTGTACAAGTTTGAATGAATTACGGTACTCTCGATGCACCACTTGTACAAGTGTTGAATTAATTAAGGTGCTCTCGATACATCACTTGTACATGTGTTTGAATGAATTAAGGTGCTCTCGATGCACCAGTATTATAAGTGTTTGAATGAATTAATGTACTCTCGATGCACCAGTTATACAAGTTTGAATGAATTACGGTACTCTCGATGCACCACTTGTACAAGTGTTTGAATTAATTAAGGTGCTCTCGATGCATCACTTGTACAAGTGTTTGAATGAATTAAGGTGCTCTCGATGCACCAGTTGTATAAGTGTTTGAATGAATTAAGGTACTCTCGATGCACCAGTTATACAAGTTTGAATGAATTAAGGTACTCTCGATGCACCACTTGTACATGTGTTTGAATGAATTAAGGTACTCTCGATGCACCACTTGTACATGTGTTTGAATGAATTAAGGTACTCTCGATGCACCACTTGTACATGTGTTTGAATGAATTAAGGTACTCTCGATGCACCACTTGTACATGTGTTTGAATGAATTAAGGTACTCTCGATGCACCACTTGTACATGTGTTTGAATGAATTAATGTACTCTCGATGCACCACTTGTACATGTGTTTGAATGAATTAAGGTACTCTCGATGCATCACTTGTACAAGTTTGAATGAATTAAGGTACTCTCGATGCATCACTTGTACAAGTTTGAATGAATTAAGGTACTCTCGATGCACCACTTGTACATGTGTTTGAATGCATTAAGGTACTCTCTTAGCAACACTTGTAGAAGTTTGAATGATTTAAGATGCTGTCAATGCTTCGTTGGTTTTTAACAAGAACTATAGATTAAGTAGGTTAATAAGAGGATATCTCTATAGGACCCGTTGTCTACCCCATGAGCACAGCCCGCCGATGTATATAGAAACCTACAACGAGTATACACTATTAACGCGAGCCCGCCTTTATATAAGAGAATATCTCCCTAAGATTGTATGGCTGGTGTGACTGATATCATATTTTAAGAAATTGAAATATCAGTGAAAGTCATAAATTGATTGAATGTTGGAAACACACCTAGAAGTTACATGAGTAACGTTTATGAATCGATGATGTGATAAAATTATCGGGAAATCTGCATGGCGACTGCACGAGAATGTGAAATAGAACACCATATAACCACTAGAAAACAGTTCACATGTTGTAAGGCAGAAATCATCATTATTATGTGCCATACCGGTTGGTGTAGGCGCATATGTCCTTTCACAATCTTCTAAGCTATCCAGTATTTTCTCTCTTTGCCGTCCGCGATCTCTCTTTCCCTTTATTTCGCCAGTTGTAACCAAGTATTCAAACTTTCCTCTTCTCATGATGTGCCCAAAACATGTTGAGATTTTCTTTCTGATATTTTTTAGGAGTTCCCTTTTTGTATTGGCCTCTTTGAGAATTTGTTCATTGGTTTTTTTAGCTGTCCAGGAAACTTTCAAGATTCTTCTGAGAAATCCCATCTCTGTGGCCTCTAATAGTCTTTTCATTTGTTTGTCTACTGTCCATGATTCGCTTCCAAATGTCAGAATTGGTTCTATATAGCACAGATGAAAAAAGAAAGAGCAGAAATAGGAAGCACCTAAAGCAGAAATAGGAATATGAAATGAAGCAAACAAAGTCACTTTTTCAGCTGCAGAGAAACGTGATACAATTTCAATAGCTCATCCTGTCTTGTACAAAATCCTGATCAGAGCGATTAGTCCTGGTTGCCCACTGATAAAAGGCATAGAATGTTAATAAAAATGTAGTTAGCTTCAGTTTTCGATGAGTAACGGCATGCGATTTCAACACAAACAAGGGTGGTAATTATGACTGTACTGGCACTCCTCCTCAAAAGCAGGGAACCCCTGTAAAACACGCCTAGGTTTATTTGTTGACAAACGTTTCTCATTAATAAGCTGGTGCCATCTTTAATAGGTGTCAGCATAATTCCCCAGTTTTTGTTTCGGAACTTCCCGCAGCGGTCGGGCCTGCTGCTGACTGGCCGTCTCCCATGATGCCATATTTACTGCCGCAAACAGCGTCCTGTCGTTCCGTTTCTACGATAATGGACTAATATTCAGCTTGTTAAAGCTTTTGAAAACAAATGCTTCAACATTGTATGGAAGACGTGTACGATCCACAATTGTGAACTTTAACATTTGTGGGTCTGGGTGATGAAAATAAAGAGAAATGTATGGTTTCAGCTTTGTGTTGATAATGTATAAAAAAAAAGTAAAGTTACCCCGTCACGCCAAGTGGCGTATAGGGAATATGGTGTTAGTGACCATACATTTTACAAACCTTCGGCACATGATTTTTGGGGTAATGTGGTCGGTATTACGCCCGTGCCGCTTTACTTTCCCAGAAAAAAAAAATCAGGTACCCATTAAAGGCTGGGTAAACCCGGAAGCCGTCGGTTGGGATCGAACCCTACCTCTTGTCTTGTGTTGATAATAGATGGCACAAAACTCGGCGTTGATGCCCTGTAAGAGCATGTTGTGGGAAACATGAACAAAACCAGAAACGTGCTAAAGAAACTATAGAAATAGATTACTTCCTAAACTAATTATAAAGTCAAAATTAAGAGGGAGATGTAAACAAGAGCACTGAATTTCACTGGCCTTCTCGCCTCTAATCGTTGAGGATTATCATGATTCAGTGAAATAATATACTATGTGATTATCTTTACTTCTTATTAAGGTTCTCGTGATGTTTCACAATACAGTCAGAGCTACCCGCCTATATGTTAATGGTTAATGCCGTTTTTTTTTGTTTTAATGTTATTTTTATTGGGGGTAGTGTTGAAAAATGAAAATCACACGTTCTCGTTATCAAGTCTCTTGAAGGTTATGCTATATTCCCTAAACCTTTGGCTAGTTACTGGGGTTATAAGAAGGTTATGCTATATTCCCTAAACCTTTGGCTAGTTACTGGGTTATAAGAAGGTTATGCTATATTCCCTAAACCTTTGGCTAGTTACTGGGTTATAAGAAGGTTATGCTATATTCCCTAAACCTTTGGCTAGTTACTGGGGTTATAAGAAGGTTATGCTATATTCCCTAAGCCTTTGGCTAGTTACTGGGGTTATAAGTACATTATTAATACTGTATTTATCTGAGTCACATACTTGATCAATGAATGAATGTATCAGTGTTCCCTAGCGTTTGGCTTTTCGTGGCAAGGCGCTGTGCCACTGAGTACGGGTTCGATCCTGCTTTGGTCCATATTTTTTTCTGTTGTTGATTATTTGTCAATTTTTCCGAGTGCTGTAAACATACCTCTTCCTCTGAATTGATTCACTGATTATCGCCTCGGAAGTTTCCCTCTATAATAATATTCATTTATTATTATTTGTCTCCACATACTTGATACTTTTTTAAACTGGAATACTGCCGTTTTAGCCATTAACTGCTTCAAAACCCTCAGTACAGTAATTAACTATCACAATGTGCGTATATTAAACCACTTTCAGTACAGTAATTAACTATCACAATGTGCGTATATTAAACCACTTTCAGTACAGTAATTAACTATCACAATGTGCGTATATTAAACCACTTTCAGTACAGTAATTAACTATCACAATGTGCGTATATTAAACCACTTTCAGTACAGTATTTAACTATCACAATGTGCGTATATTAAACCACTTTCAGTACAGTAATTAACAATAACAATGTGCGTATATTAAACCACTTTCAGTACAGTAATTAACTATCACAATGTGCGTATATTAAACCACTTTCAGTACAGTAATTAACTATCACAATATGCGTATGTTAACCAGTTTCAGTACAGTAATTAACTATCACAATGTGCGTATATTAAATCACTTTCAGTACAGTAATTAACTATCACAATATGCGTATGTTAAACCACTTTCATTACAGTAATTAACTATCACAATGTGCGCATATTAAACCACTTTCAGTACAGTAATTAACTATCACAATGTACGTATGTTAAACCAGTTTCAGTACAGTAATTAACTATCACAATGTGAGTATGTTAAACCAGTTTCAGAGCAGTAATAGAAATAAGTCGGTTACTTCAATACATTAAGTACAATAAACGAAAGAAATGGTCATTGTCTATCCAGTGGTCCGGAGCCGCAATAGCTCAGTGGTTAGTGAACTGGACTACAATGGACAAGAGGTAGGGTTCGATCCAAACCGACGGCTTCCGGTTCACGCACCCTTTAATGAGTACCGGATTTTTTAATCCAATGGTCGTCAAACCGTGTTCCACAATTGCCTGCTAGGAACTCTGCTGACATTATCATCATCATAAAGTGCCTGGCGTAGGTTCACAGACCTCTACCCATTGTGCAACTCATCAACTTCGCCGCTGTTGTACCACAATGTTAAGCTCTCTAATATTATTTTTCTATGTCGCCCGAGATCTCTCTTTCCCTCTCACAACACACAATAGCTAATTTTTTAATTAGCTGAGTGGCAGTGTACCAAGCGTTCGGCTTCTCGTGGCAAGGCGCAGTGCTATGGAGTACGGGTTCGATCCTGCTCCGGACCATATATTGTTATTTGTTTTTTTCTGTTGTTGTTTATTTGTCATTTTTTCTGAGTGCTAACACATACCTCTTCCTTCTATGATTCCCTACGAGTTTTAACTCCTTTTGCGACTACCTACTTATGTGAGACCGGATTTTCAGCAATGCCAGCCATCAAAGCCAAATACAGATTACGTTTGGACGCTGAAAAAGAGATTAGAAAAGCAATTTCCAAACTTGTGCCAAGATTTGAAGACCTAATGAGGATGAAACAAGCTCATTCCTCCTACTGACTTCGTTACAGGATAACAATATCACAGTCTAAATCGATTCAGTTATTTATTTTTATTTTTTTTTTAAATTCAGTTTAAAAATGACGCTGATCTATTTAATGTATACCTAGAGCGTTAGTTTATTTACCTCCGCAATCAATATAACATTTAAAATTTTATTAAAATGTTGGTTTTTTTACATTATTGATATAATGGCTGCCTCAGTTATTTGTGGTTAAGAGTTACGGCTCTCTGTTGACTCACCAATTTTGTCGACCGCTGTGCTATATCGATATTGTTAAGAGTTAGGGCTCTCTGTTGACTCACTAATTTGTCGACCGCTGTGCTATATCGATATTGTTAAGAGTTAGGGCTCTCTGTTGACTCACTAATTTTGTCGACCGCTGTGCTATATCGATATTGCTAAGAGTTAGGGCTCTCTGTTGACTCGCCAATTTTGTCGACCGCTGTGCTATATCGATATTGTCAAGAGTTAGGGCTCTCTGTTGACTCGCCAATTTGTCGACCGCTGTGCTATATCGATATTGTCAAGAGTTAGGGTTCTCTGTTGACTCGCCAATTTTGTCGACCGCTGTGCTATATCGATTTTGCCTGTACAGTTGTCATCATCATTGAGTGCCGTCTTCGCATCGAAGGTTGGCTGCCATGGAACGCCATTCCGCTCTGTCTCTTGCTTTGATGATGCAGGATGTCCTCCAAGACAGTAAAAGAGAGATATTTTCAATATGGCATTGAAGTAGGCAGGTAGACCCAACCATTTCGTAAAATATGCTCCCCACAAGTATAGCCAAGTTCGATACTGCTTTGGACCATATATTGTTCTTTGTTTTTTTTTCTGTTGTTGATAATTTGTAATTTTTCCCAAGTGCTTTAAACATACCTCTTCCTCTGAATTGATTTGATGATTATCGACTCGGAAGTTTCCCTCTATAATAATATTCATTTATTATTATTTGTCACCAGTCTAAACCACTGAAAACTACTATTCGTGCTGTTTCGTCCTAAATGTTTGTCTGCAACGCAAGTATTCAGCCCTACCCTATCCGGGAGATACTTGTCTTAATAGGAAAAATACAAATAGACAATTTATTCTCAAGTTGTAATCGCAGCCTTATGCTATAGTCATGAAAACACCTACATGAAAGACTTCGTCTATGATGGCTAATTTTTTTAAGTTAGCCGAGTTGGCAGTGTTTCCTAGCGTTTGACTTTTCGTGGCAAGACGCTGTGCCAGGAGTACGGGTTCGATCCTGCTTTGGTCCATGTATTGTTCTTTGTTGTTTTTTTTTCTGTTTTTGATTATTTGTCTTTTTTTCGCGAGTGCTGTAAACATGCCTCTTCCTCTGAATTGATTCGCTGGTTATCGCCTCGGAAGTTTCCCTCTAAAATAAATAAAATTCATTTATTATTATTTGTCTCCAATCTTGTTGATGTGTCTATTATTACGTATTTAACTGAAATGAGTTAGTGCCCGTGTTCGCTAACACGCTTGTTTAAAAAAAAAAAAAAAAAAAAAAAAAAGGAACTGTTGTAAAATAAAGCGTTGTGCGCTACGACTTGTGTACGAACGCTGCAGCGTCGATGTCGTACCTTCACGTATTTTCTCCGTGTTTATTTTCCGCGCGTTCTGACAACTGGGGAATCAACAAAATCACCTGTCTAGCCTAAGTGATTGAGCTGGTGATTATGACAAGTCACAGTTGTTCCACTTTTATAAAATCAACATTGAAGTTCGCGAATAATCTAAGCATATAGGGGTCAGAGGAACGCACTTACACGTGGCTTTCTGTAGTACGTCCAGGACAAGTGTTCCGTCAGCTGCTGGCTTTATGCACACGACTTCAGCTTGTTCAGCACGTTGTCGGCTCAGCGTTATCTCTATTTGATTAACTCTCTTGTTTGCACAAAGCTTGTTTCGCGGAAATCGCTGTGGATTTTCTACTTATGCTAGAAGGATTGCACTTTTCACTTACTTTTTAACCTGGTGTCAGGATTTTTAACTCATTCAGACTCAGAAATATTCTTTCAGGCTTGGAACTCCGCAGTGCTGGGGTGGGATATCGCCCAACTTAATGAAGTTGTTTACTTTGTTTTCAGGCCACCCATTTTCCTGCTTTTTTTTGGTAACTTGTTTCTATTTGAATTATTTTTATGGTCTGTCCAAGAAATACAAATTAATACTTTCAAATATATTGTATGCATGTAATAATGTCCAGTACTTCGAATGTAATTCTTTCCAGGCGATCGTATAAACTCTGAATTGTTTGAAGTCTGGGCTCATGTTTTCCCCTTTAGAAATATTAAAAGTGAATTAATCCGTTCTCACACCCTAATCAAGGGAGCCGCGATAGCTCAGTGGTTAGTGAACTGGACTACAAAGGACAAGGGTAGGGTTCGATCCCAACCGACGGCTCCGGGTTCACACAGCCTTTAATGGGTACCGGATTTTTTTTGGGAAAGTGAAGCGGCACGGGCGTAATACCGACCACATTACCCTAAAAATCATGTGCCGAAGGTCTGTAAAATTTATGGTCACTAACACCATATTCCCTATACGCCACTTGGCGTGACGGGGGCACTTTACTTTTTTACACCCTAATCAATGTCCATTTCGAAAAAAAAATTAAACTGTGAATACATGTAACTTAAGGTAAAACTAACATAATTAAATGCCATAAATAATAAATAAGAACTACAAATAATAAATGGAGCCTCGATAGCTCAGTGGTTAGTGAACTGGACTACCACGGACAAGGGGTAGGGTTCGATCCCAACCGACGGCTTCCGGGTTCACCCAGCCTTAAATGGGTACCGGATTTTTTTCTGGGAAAGTAAAGCAGCACGGGCGTAATACTGACCACATTACCCCAAAAATCATGTGCTTAAGGTCTGTAAAATATAAAGTCACTAACACCATATTTCCCTATACGCCACTTGGCGTGACGGGGGTACTTTACTTTTTTTTACAAATAATAAATAAAATACATACACATTATTTAATAAAATGAAAGTTACATTTACTGTAACTTAGTGAGAACTATTGCCTCGTGTCGCTGGTAGAGAAGAAGTGAGAGATTACTGTCTGAAAGGGGAGTCCTAGGGCGGATCCAAGCATGCATTGTTTCACACCATCTCATTAAACACAGCCAAACAAATAATAAACAACAAAAGTAGAGAAGAGCTGGTGAATGGGTGGGCCATTTGAAAAATATGGAGAGATTTTTAAAATACTTTTCAGGGTTAAGTCCCCACGACAACATTAACGATCTAAAAAAAAAAAGACCAAACAACCATTTTCAGTACCGGTCAAATACCACTGAACAATCGCATCAATAGATACTACGAAACAATGCTCGCTTGTCCAGCGTGTCCACTTTGTCAACACACACATGAAATTGTAGAACATCACATTTGTGACTGTCCAAAGCTCACTGACTTCACAGCAAGTCTATTTTCTCAAAGACCTATTAAATGGAACACCTTGTACGGAACTACAAGGGAACTCTGAAATACCTACAGATATGTGGCATGGGATAGTTCAGTGGTTAGTGAACTGGTCTACAAAAGACAAGAGGTAGGGTTCGATCCCAATCGACGGCTCCGGTTCACTCAGCCTTTAATGGGTACCGGATTTTTTTCTGGGAAAGTAAAGCGACACGGGCGTAATTCCGACCACATTACCCCAAAAATAATGTGCTGAAGGTCTGTAAAATTTATGGTTACTAACACCATACGCCACTTGGTTTGACGGGATACTAAACTTTTTTTCTTTTTTTTTTATATGGCATTGGCTCGAAGGGGGTCAGTTCACAGGCCTCTGGATCCTTTTGAACAACAAAAGGGAGTACCATATAGCTATATCTGGTGTTCTCTTATTCTAGTTTGCTTCTTAGAACTTCTGTTTGAGGGTGGGTGTGATATTTCATTTACTTTCTCCTCTCCCCACATCCAACAGTGGTCGATGCCTCAACCAGGCTTTGTTACTTCCACACTTATCTTGAATACCATAATTAAAAAATATGGATTATATATAAAACTAAAAGTGAGGCTAAAAAAGCACTGACAACACGCCAGCATAACGCAAGATGAAACTTGGACGCACGCGACAGAAGGTACTAATAGGTATCATTTTTTTTAATTTTTTTTTACTAAGTCATTACATGTACAAATCAAAGTAGAAGATCGTTCGAACTTTAACGCAATTTTTTTGTCCGAATTTAGCTTTCGAAATATGGGATTTTTATAATGCTCCGCTATGTATTGTGTGTGTTTATTATATATGGTTATGGTTATTCAAAGGCCCCGGTGTCATTGCAAATGAATGGACTTCCATAATTGCTCAACCGCCCGTGCCAGTGGAATCATCCGAATTAACAACTCATGGAATATCCAAACAAGAAAGGTAGTCGCAGTCATCATCGTAGCAGATATCTTCTACCTTTTAGCTCCCAGTGGAGCATAGGTCTTCAACAAACACTTTCCAAGTCGTTCTGCCTTTTGCAATTCTTTTAAGATCATTCCATATCTTCCCCATCATCTTCATCTCTGCTTCGATCTGTCTTCTCCAAGAATTCCTTGGTCTTCCTCTTTGTCTTTTCCCCTGGGGATTCCAAAAAATGGCCTGTTGCCCTTAGCAGATATAGTACACTACAAAATACATGAAGCGTTTCCGCACCGAATTGTATGCATCTGAACTGTCCTTCGTCATACGATATCATCATTCATATAAAGCAGTGTGAATATAGAAACATCATCCGGATGAAACACACAGTTCACGGTGTGTATAGAGCACTACTCAGTAGCTCCGGCAGCAAGCTCCGGTAGCTTTCTTTAAATGTTTCAGCATCTCTAAGTATTCTATTATTTTTTTAATGATCATTGAGTAGTGCCAACACGTTTTCAATCGAACCAGATCGCAAATGTTGCTGGACTACATCAGTAATGCCACACTCTCCTCTTCCATCTTCCAGCCCGATGTTGATGGTATGAACTGGATGCTTCGGGTCATTGGCGTGTTGAAGTGTGCTCCCATCGGGGTACTTCAACTGCAAGTGCCAATCTAGTATGTCGATGTGTCTTTATTTCATGACAACTCCTGTGATGTGTACAATTGTATGGCACCTGATACTGGCATTCATCCCCAAAGATACAATTTCTGTGTATATTTTGGTTCACAAGCACCACATAATCTGTATATTAGTGCAAATACAGAGTCTTTCACTCGCTAGAGAACCAGGCATTTCGGGCAAGTGAGGTGAACAAAGTCTAATCGAAATGACATGGTCGAAATTCATTCATTTTTCAGAGACCGCGTCATTTCCAATGGTGAAGTGGCGGACTGTACTAACTTTCTAGATTCCCAAAGCTCTGCTGGAGAGGTTGGAATCTGTCCTGCCTATTTGGACTTCAATACTAGGTCTTCTGTAAATTTGTCCTGTCTATAGGCACTGCAATACTAGGTCTTCTATATCTGCAGATCCCACCACTGCGGTGAGCACGGCAATCTTAGTCTCTGTTTACCAATTTGGTTGTTGAGGAGATAGCACATGTATCAAATATAATAGAAAATATGAAATACTGTGCGGGGTCGACCGGCTTCGTGTATAGCAGCAGAAAACAAAGAAAATAAGCATAAAATGGTATTGAGTAGCTAAATTAACAGAAAGACAAGACACGATGCAACGTTTCGGCAAAAAGCCTTCATAGTGAATAACAAACAAACAAACTATACACATTAAACACAAAATTCCGAGTTAGAATATACAACTCTAACAACAATGCGGAAATGACAGTGACCAGGATTTTCGTAAAGTCTGGTTTAAAGATTAATAGACAACAGGGCAGGTAGGATTTAATTAGACCAAATGAACCAAGCAATGAAATTTTGAAACATGAAAGTAGGTGTCCCATAAGATACAAAGAAAACGAGAAGAAAGAGAGGATGGGGGTGGCGAGGGGGGAGAAGAGCAAGAGAGGTAATAAAGATAAAGTGATGGAGGAATAGGGATAGGTCCCAGGAAAGACATTGAGTGGAGACCAGAGATTAAAGAAAATAATGAAAAAAGTCTAAATTTTCTCGGCTGGAGAGTACCAAAGCGACCTATGAGACAGTTATCCAACGTGAAACGGTTACGGGTATCAGAGAAACAAGAGATGATGGCAGTGACACGGAAGTCATCAGATGTATTATGTCCTAGCAATCTAAAATGGGAGGAGACAGGAGTGCCAGAATCATGTTTGATGTTATATAAGTGTTAACATATTCTGTCCCCCAAGCGTCCACCTGTCTGGCCAATATATATTTTGTGACAACGTTCGCAGATGATGGTGTACATCAGATTCCGGGAAATGCACGTAAAGCCTTCCTGAATATCAAGAGGGCCACACGGGGACAAGACCCTGTGAGCCTGTAGTACAAAAGGGAACGTCTTGCATGATCTGCTGCAGCTGGTCTTATCCAGCATGTTCTGGCCAGGGTTTTCGATGGCAGCTCCTAACCAAACTGTCCCGAAGGTTCCTATCGCGTTTAAAAGCCACCAATGGTGTATCGGAGTATAGAAGGCGAGTAGTAGGGTCAGAGTGGTGGATATGTTGTTTCAGGAACCGGAGTGCAGCCAGATTTTGAGGCTGATGGTTTTGAGACAAGGTCTTGTTTATCGATTAGCCGCCAATTCTGCTTTGTGTATTGCCCATATCTTAACGAAATAGCACACAGACATGAACATTTTGTTTTATATTGTCGTGGAAGGTGTCCTTTTGGTAGTCACCACTAGCTGGCGTTCTGGTGAAAATGACGGCCACGGTATAGATGGAGGGATTTTGTGTGTTGGCATACCACGAGAGAGATATTGATCATTGTTTATCGTCATTTCTCAGCTCAGTATGCAACAAAACTCGCCACGGACAAAACAATCCATGGTGTTATGTACGCAGTTTTGGGATTTGGTTACTTGTCAATTTATTCTCCTGTAAAACGCCACCTGATGGTGATTGGACGGAACTACATCTTTCACGACGGTAAAGAAAAAAACCACAATCTTCACACTTTCTCCATTTCTCTGTACAATTTCACAATGATACGACAAATAAACAACGTTTAGTCTATATCGCTTTCTCTTCACTTCCTCTTGTACCGGTTCGTCTTTGCTTTGCTCTAATATCCCCATCTTTTATGTCAGCTTCTCTTTGTAATAATTAACTCACATTTTACTCTGTATAGACCCAATACAAAAAAGGGAGCTTCTAAAAAACATCAGAAAGAAACAATCAACATTTTTTGGGCACGTCATGAGATGAGGAAAGTTGGAATACTTGGTTACAACTGGAAAAATACAAGGAAAGAGAGAAAATACTAGATGGCTTGATGTCATGACATGGTAAACAGTCAACAACATAATTGATACGATGTACTGTGGATAGAAGTTTGTGGAAGAATATGATCGCCTACGACAACCTGTATGACATATGATGATGAGAATCAATTCTCCTTTTTTTTAGACTTGTATTTCTATGAGTTTCGTATGACATCGTGTAATAAGATGACCGACGACTGAATATTGACAGCGTGTTATAAAATTATCTTTAACTGAATATTGACAGCGTGTTATAAGATGATCTTCAACTGAATATTGACAGCGTGTTATAAAATTATCTTTAACTGAATATTGACAACGTGTAATAAGATGACCGACGACTGAATATTGACAGCGTGTTATAAGATGATCTTCAACTGAATATTGACAGCGTGTTATAAGATGACCGACGACTGAATATTGACAGCGTGTTATAAGATGATCTTCAACTGAATATTGACAGAGTGTTATAAGATGATCTTCAACTGAATATTGACAGCGTGTTATAAGATGATCTTCAACTGAATATTGACAGAGTGTTATAAGATGATCTTCAACTGAATATTGACAGCGTGTTATAAGATGATCTTCAACTGAATATTGACAGCGTGTTATAAGATGATCTTCAACTGAATATTGACAGAGTGTTATAAGATGATCTTCAACTGAATATTGACAGAGTGTTATAAGATGATCTTCAACTGAATATTGACAGAGTGTTATAAGATGACCGACAACTAAATATTGACAGCGTGTTATAAGATGACCGACAACGAAATATTGACAACGTGTAATAAGATGACCGACAACTAAATATTGACAACGTGTAATAAGATGACCGACAACTAAATATTGACAACGTGTAATAAGATGACCGACAACTAAATATTGACAACGTGTAATAAGATGACCGACAACTAAATATTGACAACGTGTAATAAGATGACCGACAACGAAATATTGACAACGTGTAATAAGATGACCGACAACTAAATATTGACAACGTGTAATAAGATGACCGACAACTAAATATTGACAACGTGTAATAAGATGACCGACAACTAAATATTGACAGCGTGTTATAAGATGACCGACAACGAAATATTGACAACGTGTAATAAGATGACCGACAACTAAATATTGACAACGTGTAATAAGATGACCGACAACGAAATATTGACAACGTGTAATAAGATGACCGACAACTAAATATTGACAACGTGTTATAAGATGATCTTCAACTGAATATTGACAACGTGTAATAAGATGACCGACAACTAAATATTGACAACGTGTAATAAGATGACCGACGACTGAATATTGACAACGTGTAATAAGATGACCGACGACTGAATATTGACAACGTGTTATAAGATGATCTTCAACTGAATATTGACAACGTGTGATAAGATGACTGACAACTGAATATTGACAGCGTGTTATAAGATGACCTTCAGCTGAATATTGACAGCGTGTTAAAGGATGATCTTCAACTGAATATTGACAGTGTGTAATAAGATGACCGACAACTGAATATTAACAGAGTGTAATATAAGATGACCTTCAACTGAATATTGATATCGTGTTATAAGATGACTTTCAACTGAATATTGACAGCGTGTTATAAGATGACCTTCAACTGAATATTGACAGTGTGTAATAAGATGACCGACAACTAAATATTGACAGCGTGTAATAAGATGACTGGCGTTGGTGTTTTCCCGCGTTGTGACAGATCATGCTGCCTATATAAAATAATATTTCACACTCATTTATCCTTAAGGATAAAATAATGTCCACATCCCGTATCATACAGCGTATTGTTGTGTGTGTATGTGTTTTTATTTTTTTTTTCTTCGTTCGCCAACTTTTACCTCTGACAAAGTCCCTAGAGACTAGGAACTGAATTTTGCGTGTTAATCCATTTTTCCCTGGCAGCCATGTGCACAGGGCTCCTCGCCGCACAGGCAGATAACTCCGACTTCGGAGGTACTCATAATTTTTCAGTCGATGATTAATTAACATTTCAAGCCGGGCCTCGCTGCTGAGACCGGGTGTGGTTGCCGCAGAGAGAAATCATAAATAAAAATCCCAACGGGTATAGCCGGGATTTGAACCCACAACCTCCCTGTCTAGCCGATGTATTGCCTCGAGACCAACCAGTCCCCCAATGTGCAATTAAATTAATTTAGATGTCTTTAGCCGAACAGTTTATACTCTTATTAGTTACTATATTTTGATATTTAGATTTGTTTTTCGATTTTGATATTTCGGGACGCCTTGTCGCTGCGAAGGTGGGGTACAACAAGGACAGGCAGACAACTCTCTTCAGGTTGCGTACAAGACTTTTCTACGTGACCTCACAAAACGTGTTGCTCCGGTGTAGTCACCCATCTCTTTAAATGTCCACACCTCTCTGGCTTTATGCATAAATATCTGATATCGTCTTGAAGCTGCCGTTTAGACACTTTGTTCTGACGTTTAAGATGTTGACGTGTAGGTACTGTGTTGTGAAGTTTATGAATCTGACGTGTAGGCACTGTGTTGGGAAGTTTATGAATCTGACGTGTAGGCACTGTGTTGGGAAGTTTATGAATCTGACGTGTAGGCACTGTGTTGGGAAGTTTATGAATCTGACGTGTAGGCACTGTGTTGTGAAGTTTATGAATCTGACGTGTAGGTACTGTGTTGGGAAGTTTATGAATCTGACGTGTAGGTATTGTGTTGGGAAGTTTATGAATCTGACGTGTAGGTATTGTGTTGGGAAGTTTATGAATCTGACGTGTAGGTACTGTGTTGTGAAGTTTATGAATCTGACGAGTAGGCACTGTGTTGTGATGTTTATAAATCTGACGTGTAGGCACTTTATTGTGAAGTTGATGAATCTGACGTGTAGGCACTTTGTTTTGACGTTTATAAAGCTGACGTGTAGGTTATTTGTTGTGATGTTGATGAATCTGACTTGAAGACACTGTGTTGTGACGTTTATAAAGCTGACGTGTAGGTTCTTTGTTGTGATGTTGATGAATCTGACTTGAAGACACTTTGTTGTGACGTTTATAAACATGGCGTGTAGACGCTTTGTTGTGATGTGTATGAATCTGACTTGAAGACACTTTATAGTGAGTTTTACGAAGCTCACGTGTAGACGCTTTGTTGTGATGTGGATAAATCTGACTTGAAGACACTTTGTAGTGAGTTTTACGAAGCTCACGTGTAGATGCTTTGTTGTGATGATGATGAATCTGACTTGAAGACACTTTATAGTGAGTTTTACGAAGCTCGCGTGTAGGTGCTTTGTTGTGATGTGGATGAATCTGACTTGAAGACACTTTGTTGTGAGTTTTACGAAGCTCACGTGTAGATACTTTGCTGTGGCGTTGAACACCGAACTCCCTTCTATTTGTCCCTACGTGTGTAGGTGGCGTTTTCTATTATGCTTAATCATGCATGAGCTGGTAAGGTTCTACTGTTTTTATACCCGACAATCACCTTGCTTTTGTCAACCATTGTCTTTGTTTGGAGCCCCTCTTCTCTATAATCGACCATTTTCTGTTCAATCTTTTTTTCTGATAACTCAGATAGATCTGTATAAGCTCTATGGCGAGGTTCCCAATAATCTTAAACACGTTCTTATCATTGTGTTCAGCTTTCCAAAAAATGAGGAAGATACTATGCAATCCATTTTTGACAATAGCAACAAGAAAAAGAGTTCTTAAATGTTATGTAGAGCCAGTCTTAACATATGGATATGAAAGGTAAAGGTAAAGTACGAGACTTGAACCGGCGTCTTAGCACGCGAGTTTCCACCCATATGGATATGAATCATGGACAAAAGGACAACAAACAAGAAAAACACTGGAGTCTGTAGAAATGTGGTTTTACAGAAGAATGTTGAGAGTACCATGGACAGCTAAGAAGAGTAATGAAAATGTTCAGAAAGAGGTCAAAGCAAAAATAGAGCTAGTTTCCAATATTAGGAAGAAACAATCATCATTTTTTGGCCATGTAATGAGAAGAGAACAACTTGAATATATTGTATCAACTGGAAAAATTGAGGGACGAAGAGATAGAGGGAAGCAAAGAGAAAAAAAAACATACAGCTTAAGAGAATGGCTTGGCAGAAAGTCAACAACAGAAAAGATAAATGACTGTCGAGATCGAAAGTTGTGGAAAGACATGTTCACCTACGCCAGCAGGCCCGGTACTTGATGATGATTGTGTTGATGCAAGTATGTGGATTCATCATTTCTTCTTATACTCATATGCTAAGCACGTCACCGAGCAATGCGTGTTTGTATAAATCTTCATTTTGGTCCAGAAAGTCACATTTCCTAGACCGCACCGAGTGTAGAACTGGAGACCTATAGCTTGACAAGCGACGGGTCTGCTCGCATTTGTTGCCCAATCCTTTACAGCTGAAAGTAACATAACGTGTGTGTGGTTAATCTGAATGTACCAACATCAAAATGTAAACACGAGAAGATGGAACATATACTCAGAGAGGACGCTACACTATGGAAACTGATCACATAAATAATAGTCAATTATGCTATATTTGTGGAGCCGCGATAGCTCAGTGAACTGGACTACAAAGGTCGAGAGGTAGGATCGATCCAAACCGACGGCTTCCAGGTTCACCCAGCCTTTAATGGGTACCGGATTTTTTCTGGGAAAGTAAAGCGGCACGGGCGTAATACCGACCACATTACCCCAAAAAATCATGTGCAAAATGTATGGTCACTAACACCATATTCCCTATACGCCACTTGGCGTGACGGGGGCACTTTACTTTTTTTTTATGCCATATTTGTATTTGCTGACCTTATTTATTATTTCCTTGATACAACGGCATACACCAGCGATGTTATATGTACTGTAACGGTAGTTATTATTTATTATTTCCGTTTGTTATTATATTGATACTTATTCAAACAAATTGATATATTTTTTTTTTCTCTTCCTCTTCTACCTTTCAACTCCCTGTGGAGCATAGGTCTTCAACAAACACTTTCCAAGTCGTTGTTCTGTTTCTTGCCATTATTTTATGTTCATTCCATGTCTTTTCCAAGAATATGTTGGTTTTCCTCTTTGTCTTCTTCCTTGGGTTCAAAAGGGCCTGTTGTTTAATGCTCTCAGTTGGCTTCCGCAGTGCGTGTCCTTTTTTTTTTCTTTCTATTTCCTTCTAATTAGTTGAGAGTGGCAAATTAATGACAATATGTTCACAAATATTAAGTGCATCTGGTAAGGACATTAACATTTCTCGGGAAGGAGATAGAGTGCACTAAACAGAATATATTGGACAGTGTAAAATATTTATATTATCTGAAAAATATTACTCGGGATGAAAAGTGCTGTGAAGGCTCGTGATCGCCTCCCGTCATGATAATGCATCTGCAGCGGGCATTGTTCCAATCCCGTGCGATGTTCCTTGTACTACATGAACTTCTCCGTCAAGCTTTTCGTTGTACTTCCCATTTTTTCCCCGTTACCCAAACAACAAGGGAGCGAACGCTGTATTTATTAAAACGTACTAATTACGCGCCATGAAAGTCTGGCTTCCACGTAAAAGGCTCTTTGGCGCTTTGATTATCACCGCTGGCCATAATGAAGGCGAACTCAGCGTAAATGGTTGTATCACATTTATGTGTCGCCGTCACAGTTGGTAATTCTGCTTTCTTGGAAGACCAAATTGAACATTAAACCACACCCAGGTGTTGAATTAAACTCGGGGGGCCGGTCTGACCTGAGTTTTTGTTTCCTAGAAAGAATCCGCTTCTGGCATCGCAGAATTACCGTCGTGTGAATACGAGAGAAGACGTTACAGAATAATTGTCTAAAACTACGCAAAGTTCCGCCAAAGTCTTACTTTTTTTTGTATGTAACTGTTTTGATTTCTTTGTTTTTTATGCATCTTAGCAAAGCACAAAGAAATAAAACAAGTGAACAAAACATTATTTTGAATAAGACACCAAAGTCTTACATAGTCGTAAATAATTCCTCTAAATATTTATTCAGCTCTTAACTCCGATGCTTCTGACCAGCAGCAATTTCTGTCTACAAAGTCTTCGGGTGGAACTATTTACATTATTTGAGATGTATGTGGACTGTGTGGTATATGATTAAACCATCATCATTTTCATTTGTAAATCATTTTATTTTAAATTGATCGATTATTGATACAAATCTTAAGCTTAGTCTCCAATTTCCGTAACTCAACCAGAATGTGTCAGATCTCGTCACGCAAAATAAATGTTAACGGTTGCTCGTTTTTTTTTCTTTCTGGGCAGCAGTTTTACTCTACAATATTCTAGTTTAACTCCTCAATATTCGAGGTTAACTCATAAATTAATGAGGAAAACGTGAAGATAAACGATTAAAAGTTATAAGTCATTGATTTAAAGTATATTTAACGTTGGTGTGTTTATTCTTCAATAAAAACGATTTGACAAAGGACGCCTTGCGGGGTTTCCTGTAGAAAATCCTCTATCAGAGAAATAAACTAGGAGAATCGCGTCAAATCATAGGTCATTTTTTGGTAGTGTTGTTCAGTGAGCGTGGATGCGTTGTGTCGCACATTTACGACAAATGCGCTAATATACTGAATGAAGCATTGAAAAGTAAACACAATTGTACGTGACAACTTTAACGAGAAAGATATCGCAACGCGTTTTATTTAAACGCCATTACTGAACAATAACGCTTGGTTATTTCGTGCTGTTTTCTCTCAGTAAAGCTGCCACGTACAGTTTTATGTTTATTATTCCTAGTAAGTCGCGGTGATAAGGACATTCAAATACATACTTTTTGTTGCAATATTGCTCACAGTTTTCGTAGTTTTGTATTCACGAATGCTTCAAGAAGCGATTTAAATTTCTTAAAAAGAACTGCTTATAGCTTTCTCTCTGGTGATGGATTAAGGTTTGAGAGTTTTAGATTTCTTCTTTCTCTGTGACGATGGATTAAAGTTTCCGAGTTTTAGATTTCTTTCTCTGTGATGATGGATTAATGTTTGAGAGTTTTAGATTTCTTCTTTCTCTGTGATGATGGATTAAAGTTTGAGAGTTTTAGATTTCTTCTTTCTCTGTGATGATGGATTATAGTTTGAGAGTTTTAGATTTCTTCTTTCTCTGTGATGATGGATTAATGTTTGAGAGTTTTAGATTTCTTTCTCTGTGATGATGGATTAATGTTTGAGAGTTTTAGATTTCTTCTTTCTCTGTGATGATGGATTAATGTTTGAGAGTTTTAGATTTCTTCTTTCTCTGTGATGATGGATTATAGTTTGAGAGTTTTAGATTTCTTCTTTCTCTGTGATGATGGATTAATGTTTGAGAGTTTTAGATTTCTTTCTCTGTGATGATGGATTAATGTTTGAGAGTTTTAGATTTCTTTCTCTGTGATGATGGATTAAAGTTTCCGAGTTTTAGATTTCTTCTTTCTCTGTGATGATGGATTAAAGTTTGAGAGTTTTAGATTTCTTCTTTCTCTGTGATGATGGATTAAAGTTTGAGAGTTTTAGATTTCTTCTTTCTCTGTGATGATGGATTAAAGTTTGAGAGTTTTAGATTTCTTCTTTCTCTGTGATGATGGATTAATGTTTGAGAGTTTTAGATTTCTTCTTTCTCTGTGATGATGGATTAATGTTTGAGAGTTTTAGATTTCTTCTTTCTCTGTGATGATGGATTAATGTTTGAGAGTTTTAGATTTCTTCTTTGTCTGTGATGATGGATTAAAGTTTCCGAGTTTTAGATTTCTTCTTTCTCTTTGGTGATGGATTAAGGTTTCAGGGTTTTAGATGTCTGCTTTCTCTGAGATGGTGGATTAAGGTTTTAGAGTTGAGGTGGGCCTAAGATGTACAGCTTACCTGGGCTGAAAATAGCTATCGACTTTTTGTGCCAGAATCAGTGAAACATAACTAATCAAGACCCTACACCACCTTCCCTGGAAGCAGATCAACCAGTCTGTCCAGGCGAGTTGAAGTTGTCAAGAAGAAGCAGCCAGGCACCCACAAAAATGCAGCAATGATTTCGGATGTGATGGGTCGAAAGGCGTAATTATTGAAGCTTGTTATAAACCGCGACAGAGTGCATTTTTGCCTATTTGGGTCCTTCTAACTGCGGACGCTGAAGAGATGTAGTCGTTGAGTGAACATCCATGTAATCAAAGAAGAGTTATTTGTGATAGAGAAGTAGGTGTTGAGTGAACAGGAGACAAATAATAATAAATAAATATTATTATATAGGGAAACTTCCGAGGCGATAATAGGGAATCATAGAAGGAAGAGGTATGTGTTAGCACTCAGAAAAAATGACAAATAAACAACAGAAAAAAACAAAGAACAATATATGGTCCGAAGCAGGATCGAACCCGTACTCCATGGCACTGCGCCCTACTGGGAGATACTTGCCTTAATAGGAAAGTACAGAAACACAATTTATTTCCGATCTGTGATCGTAACCCTATGCTATAGTCATGAGAACGCCTTCGTGTAAGACACTGCTCACAATAGCTATTTTTTTAATTAGCTGAGTGGCAGTGTACCAAGCGTTCGGCTTCTCGTGGCAAGGCGCAGTGCCATGGAGTACGGGTTCGATCCTGCTTCGGACCATATATTGTTCTTTGTTTTTTTTTCTGTTGTTGTTTATTTGTCATTTTTTCTGAGTGCTAACACATACCTCTTCCTTCTATGATTCCCTGTTGAGTGAACAACCATATAATCGCAGAAGAGTTATTTGTGATAGAGACGTAGTCGTTGAGTGAACATCCATATAATCGAGGTAGAGTCAAAGTCTGTGTTCCCCTGTTGGAATATTAAAAGAGAGTGTGGCACTTCTGGACAGTGTCACCAAATAAATCCCCCCCCCCCCCTTTCCAACGGGCAGATAACTTATTACTTAGTGTCTCCTTCTGCGTTCGCCCCACGATTATTTCCCTTCGTCGTCCGGCGGTTTCTTTGTATCGTGGATAACGTTTCAACATATTTATTCGACCTAACTCATCCGACTTCATCATATTTTTTTTACCGGATTTGCTATCCTTCTTTTGATACCTGCTCAATTTGCTAGACCAGCCAGTTTAAAGAGTCACTGTGGGGAGGTGGAGTATAATCTTATAGGCTCTGGTTCACTGTTCTGACGCTAGTAACAAACCCGCTGTGAGTCGTTATAAGCTTTCGGTCTATTCGCTGCCCGCAGTTTTGTAAACGATGTGTATTGTGATTGTTTTTCATTGTTGTATAGCTTTCAATAATTTCGGCTTCAGTCCTCTGCACATATTTTCTTCCTCTTTCCTTCCTCATTTGACTTTCAGTATCGAGACATAATTTACAGTCTTTTTGCGCTTTTGTTGACCTCTCCTGCTGTTATGTTTCCTTGTGTTTCTCCTAATGTTCTATCAATCTTTCATTTTCGTGTTCAGCCCTTGGATCTAGTGTTCTCGCAACATTTACGTAGGCTTGTTGTGTAGTGTTTTGATCTTTCTGCCTCATCACGTGGCCTAAAGATTGTGTCTATTGTTTTTTTTTTTTTTATGTACTCTCTGGCGGGAATTATTCCCAGCTTTCTTTCTCATTTCTGATCATATCTCTCAGGTTGTTTCCTATCATTCGTTTAACAGATTTCATTTCCGTGCTGGTTAAACAATCCTACTTCGATGGTATCAATAAATGAGTGGTTTCCACTGTTCCTTACTAGTCATCATTATCATCAAGTGCCGTTCCTCATCGAAGGTTGGCTACCATGGAGCGCCAATCCGCTCTGTCTCTTACTTTGATGGTGCAGATTGTCATAGGCTGACTTGTTCATCTTTTGATGTTACTCGTTCATGTTAGTCTTGGTCTGCCTCTTTTACCTTGTATTTCCCCCTCCAAGATTACTTTTAGTAGGATGTTGTGTCCTTTAACATGACCTAAAGTTTTATACGAATTGCTAAAGCTATATACAAACAAATTGAGGAATTAACAGGAAGAAAAACGCAATCAAAAACTAGATGCTTAAGATCACAGGAAGGAGAACTGTTGATTGATCAAGAAAACAGGAGGCAACGATGGACATAATACATAAACAATCTTTATAATGATGAACGAACGGAAGTAAACATTAAGGATAATGGACAAGGACCAGAAATACTAAGAGAAGAAGTGGAAGACGCCTTGCGCAATATGAAAGCAGGCAAAGCTCCTGGACCAGATAATATAAATAAAGAAGAGATTGAAACCATGGGTGATTTTGGAATAGAAATAATAACAAAAATATTGAATGATATCTACAACAGTGGATATATACCAGACGACATGCTCAAATCAATATTCATAGCCCCACCAAAGAAATCGGGTGCGATTGAATGCGATGATCATCGCACAATAAGCCTTATGAGTCATATATGACTAAGATATTACTAAGAATCATCATGCGAAGAGTGCGAAACAAAATCAGTCCAGAAATTAGCAATGAACAGTGTGGTTTTCTTAAAGATAAAGGAAAAAGCAATGCCATTTATATCATACGATCTTTAGTAGAAAGAGCCATAAAGGGGAAAATAGATCTATACCTATGTTTCATAGATTACACCAAGGCATTTAATAAAGTAAAGCACCAAGACATAATCACAATTTTAGAAAGCATAAACGTAGACAGCAAAGATCGAAGAATAATAAAGAACATGTACTGGCAACAAACAGCGGCCATAAGAACTGGAAACCAATTGGGAATGTTTCAACAAATAAAACAGCGTATTAGACAAGGTTGTGTGATGCCACCAGATTTGTTTAATATTTATAGTGAGATTATTTTAAGATTCATAAGGGGCATGCCTGGAATAACAATTGGAGGTTATGATATAAATAATCTAAGGTATGCTGATGATATAGTCTTAATCGCTAAGAGTGAAAATGAGTTACAAGAAATGTTGGACATTATAGTGAAAGAAAGCAAAAATAAAGGACTCAGCCTTAATAGCAAAACGACAGAGGTAATGGTAACAACAAAGAAAAAGACATCACCTCAGTGCAAAATAAAGACAAGTAGAACAATATTAAAACAGGTAAATGAATTTAAATATTTGGGAACTTTATTAACCTCAGACGGATGATGTACAAAAGTGGTGAGATGCAGAATGGCTCATGCAAAAGCAGCTTTCCAGAAAATGAGGAAGATACTATGCAATCCATTTTTGACAATAGAAACTAGTAAAGGTGTTCTTAAATGTTATATAGAGCCAGTCTTAACATATGGATGCGAATCATGGACAATAGGACAACAGACAAGAAAATCACTGGAGTCTGTAGAAATGTGGTTTTACAGAAGAATGTTGAGAGTACCATGGACAGCTAAGAAGAGTAATAAAGATGTTCTGAGAGAGGTCAAAGCAAAAAGAGAGCTAATTTCCAATATTAGGAAGAAGCAATCATCATTTTTTGGCCATGTAATGAGAAGAGAAGAAATGGAATATATTGTAACAACTGGAAAAATTGAGGGACGAAGAGATAGAGGGAAACAAAGAGAAAAAATAACAGACAGCTTAAGAGAATGGCTTGGCAGAAGGTCAACAACAGAAATGATAAATAGCTGCCGAGATCGAAAGTTGTGGAGAGACATGGTCACCTACACCAGTAGGCCCGGTACTTGTTGATGATGATTCTTTTGTTTCTTTCAGTTTTCCATTTTTCATAACTGATTATAGTATGGTCAAGGTAGTTGTAGTTCTGGACTGTCTCCAGGTCTATTCCTTCAATCTTGATACCCCCTTGTGGGTTTTGAGTATTATCTTACTAGTCATAACTTCTGGTTCATAGAATACAATTTTCAACCTGGCTACGTAAAATACGCTCACAACCTGGCCTAGGTAATAGCGCTCCTCAAGCGGTGTCTGCCGCCTAAGAACAGCCCCCTACCCGCCTTATTTGAAACATTTCCTAAATCCCGTTAGCCGTTCACGCTGTGATCAAATGAACTGACGACTTTGATGGTGTGTCTCCGGGAGCAGCCGCCTGCCCGCGGACTTGGCTAATCTGGCCAGTAATCATTGTCACGTGGCAGTGGTCCGCCGCCACCAGAGAGAGCCAATTTACGCAGAACGCCTTTGCTTCACTACTATCACGTGTTGTAATGCTGGGAGATTTGTGAGTTGTTTTTTTTTTTTTTTTTTAATGTGGTGGTAGTGTGGGCGATTTATATCTTGAGTAGAGGGTGGTATGTGTACTCATACTATGCACTGTGGATAGAAGATTGTGGAAGGACATGATCGCCAACCGGTACAGCACATGATGATGATGAGAGGGTGGTATGTGCACGGGGAGTGGTTAATGGGCGGTATATATGTGAGTAGAGGGTGGTATGTTCACGGGTAGTGGTTGATGGGTGATATATATGTTGAGAAGATGGTGGTATGTGCACGGGCAGTGGTTGATTGGGGGATCTATATGTTGAGTAGAGGGCGGTATGTGCACAGGTAGTGGTTGGGTGAGCGATTTATTAGACTTTATATGTTGAGTAGAGTATACGATGTGATATTGAGAGTATGAGATGTGATACTGAGAGTATGAGATGTGATATTGAGGAGAGTTTGAGATGCGATACTGTGAGAGTGAGATGTGATATTGAGGAGAGTTTGAGATGCGATACTGAGAATATGAGCTGCGATATTGAGGAGAGTTTGAGATGTGATACTGAGAGTATGAGATGTGATATTGAGGAGAGTTTGAGATGTGATACTGAGAGTATGAGATGTGATACTGAGAGTATGAGATGTGATATTGAGAGTATAAGATGTGATATTGAGGAGAGTTCGAGATGCAATACTGTGAGAATGAGATGTGATACTGAGAGTATAAGATGTGATATTGAGAATATGAGATGTGATATTGAGGAGAGTATGAGATGTGATATTGAGGAGAGTATGAAATGTGATATTGAGGAAAGTATTAAATGTGATATTGAAGAGAGTATGAAATAAGACTAAAACTATGACCACAAACAAAGAAAATACTCAAAACCCACAAGTGGATATCAAAATTGAAGGAATCGACCTGGAGACAGTTCAGAACTACAACTACCTTGGACATACTATAACCAGTGATTGAAAATATACAACTGAAATAAACAAAAGAATAGGAATGGCAAAAAGTAATGTTAATGTCATGAAGAACATACTAATATCAAAACAAATAACACCAGGGCTAAAACTAAGAATAGCAAAATGTTACATCTTCTCAATATTCATATATGGTGCAGAAACATGGACATTAGACAAGAAAACAAAAACAGAGGATTGAAGCCTTTGAAATGTGGATATATATATAGAAGATTAGGTAGAATTGGATGGAAGGAAAAGAAAACAAATTATGAAGTATTAAAACAACTAAAAATGAAAAAATAATTACTAAGCACAATTCAAACAAGACAAATGCCATTTTTGGGCCACGTTAAAAGACACAACAGCCTACGAAAAGTAATCCTGGAGGGGAAAATACAAGGTAAAAGAGGCAGAGGCAGGCCAAAACTAACATGGACGAGTAACATCAAAAGATGGACAAAGCAGCCTATGACAACCTGCACCATCAAAGCAAGAGACAGAGCAGAATTGGACTCCATGGTAGCCAATCTTCGTTGCAGAGACGGCACTCGATGATGATGATGATGATGATGAAATGTGATATTGTTTAGAGTATGAAATGTGATAATGCTTAGAGTATGAAATGTGATATTGTTTAGAGCATGAGATGTGATATTTAGTAGAATATGAAATGTGATATTGTTTAGAGTATGAAATGTGATATTGTTTAGAGTATGAAATGTGATATTGTTTAGAGTATGAAATGTGATATTGTTTAGAGTATGAAATGTGATATTGTTTCGAGCATGAGATGTGATATTTAGTAGAATATGAAATGTGATATTGTTAAGAGTATGAAATGTGATATTGTTTAGAGTATGAGATGTGATATTGTTTAGAGTATGAGATGTGATATTTAGTAGAGTATGAAATGTGATATTGTTTAGAGTATGAGATGTGATATTTAGTAGAATATGAAATGTGATATTGTTTAGAGTATGAAATGTGATATTGTTTAGAGCATGAGATGTGATATTTAGTAGAGTATGAAATGTGATATTGTTTAGAGTATGAAATGTGATATTTAGTAGAGTATGAAATGTGATATTGTTTAGAGTATGAAATGTGATATTTAGTAGAGTATGAAATGTGATATTGTTTAGAGTATGAAATGTGATATTGTTTAGAGTATGAAATGTGATATTGTTTAGAGTATGAGATGTGATATTTAGTAGAGTATGAAATGTGATATTGTTTAGAGTATGAAATGTGATATTGTTTAGAGTATGAAATGTGATATTGTTTAGAGTATGAAATGTGATATTTAGTAGAGTATGAAATGTGATATTGTTTAGAGTATGAAATGTGATATTATTTAGAGTATGAAATGTGATATTGTTTAGAATATGAAATGTGATATTGTTTAGAGTATGAGATGTGATATTTAGTAGAGTATGAAGTGTGATATTGTTTAGAATAAAACATGTAATAATGAATAAATACTGGTGCCGGTGTAGATGATGTATTTGACTTTACACGTACAGCCGATTGTTGGACAACATCACTTACAACAAATAAGACAACATCACGTACAATAAACAAGACAACATCACGTACAACAAACAAGACACCATCACGTAAAATAAATAAGATAACATCACGTACAATAAACAAGACAACATCACGTACAACAAACAAGACAACATCATTGCGGACAGAATATGCTGACATGGATAACCATTGCTTTCAATTTAGCCGGACATCTACCTCACGTAAAATACAGTAATTTCCGTCACGTCAACGCCCCCTGCCGCCTGGTTTCCGCTCGCTGTGAATGCTTCCAGAGTTATCCCCGTAGACTACTATTCTGTTTGTACCACATTCCTTTCCTCTTGTGGTTTACGAACACTTTTGAAGGCAACCGCTAGATTTTCACAGAACATCGTATTCACATCCTGGCATATATTATATTCAGTTACTCCCTCATATGTTATATTTACACAATTGTACATTCTATCCAGATCTAGTAGTTGTTCAATAGGTAACAATCAACTTAATGATTGAAGACCACGCGGCTGGTCTGTTGTTTTTTTTTTCTGTTTTTCCTTTTTAATCGCTACCTAACCCCGTGGCTAGACTGGTTAATTTTGTTTCTATGTCAATTTTGGGATGGTGAAGTAGGATCTTCAGTCGCTTTGGTTCACTAATCATGCCTCAAAGTTAGCTACGACTGTCATTCTACGTACTGTTGAGCTTTGTTGGCCCAGTTGACTTGACAACGGTCATCCAGCAGCTGAGCTGAATGCGGTCAGCCACCCACAGCTGACTACTTGAGGTCAGGATCGGCGAACAACAGAGCTAATCACAACCCTGCTCCACCTCCCAATGGTGCTTATGAATACAGACAATGCAGTTTCCTCAAACGAGTAGAGATCGAACAAGGAAGGCAACTCGGTACCTGTTCACAGAAAAAAATTTATCAAAAGAAAAAAACATTGCGGGGGAATTTCATGCCTGGAAAATTCATTGCGGGGACAATTCATAGCAGAATGTTGCATGTAACAGGGTAATGGTAACAGAAGAAACGAGAATATTAGATGGTACAAAGGTAGCAAGAGCTAAAGGCTATAAAGGTGCTGACGAACTCGTCCACAACACAAAGCAATAATCAACGTACGAAGTTGGACAAGTGTGTTGGTCAGATGAAGTACGACAAAAATAACTAGAATTACTAGCACAGATGTTGGAAGGAAAGTTCAGTTACACGTTGCAGATATCAAGAACACATGTGTGTATGCTGATTTGTGTACGGATCACATTGCTCTCGCGATTTAGCACATTGAACGGGACGAGAGGAAAAGACGCTGTTTAGATTTTACACAGACCACGTTTAACGTCAGTGAAATTCTGTTGTATGGATAATATAAGATGCGAAATACATTATTATATACAATTTTTTTTAATGAAAAACTAGCAGTTGTATAAAAGTTATAAATATCAACGAGGCAACAATCAATAAATGAACAACATCAACATGAACGAACAGAAACATATACATATAATCTATCTATATATTGACCTTTCGAGCTGTGCCCGGCCCATAGGGCATGCACCCAGATGCTCTTTCTATTTTTCTCAATTGTCTTTCTGGCTGTCTATATTCTTGCAAAGATCCATTATCACATCTCGCCAGTTGTCTGTGTTCAATGCAAGCAACTCGGTCTGCATATTTTAATACAGAGTAAAAATGTTAAGAAATAGTACACAATTTATGTAAAATATTCTAACCCTCAATATGTGATTGTATATGCGGAAGTCCTATTTAATGAGTTCTCTCCCTCTTAAGTAACCTTTCGGAGGCGAAGGCGCGCCTACCAGCACCAGAGCTGGAAGTAGTCAGCGACCCACAGCTGATGGCTTGCGCCAGGATCGGTGAACCAGAACCATCCAGACCCTGCTGTACCTCTTCGTGGTGCCTCTAATAACAGACTAACCTGTCTAGTCTGGCCGAGCGAGTAGGGATCGAAGAGGGAAGACAACCCGGTACTCAAAAATGTCGTGCTGAAGTCGGATGTGTTGGGCCAAAAGGCCCAAATATAACAGTTATACTGTAAACCACAACACAACGCAGACACGCCCACTTAACATCCATTTAAGGTCGGATGATGAAGAGGTACACTCCTTTAGTCATCGGGCGACTGCAAGCAAGCAAATACTCTTCTAGCGCTCGATACTAATCCTACAAACGTTTTCAACTGGACTCTCTTTTGAAAGGAAAAAGTGAAGTAATAAGCTGCGGTATATGCTAACAATGTTTGAAATATCCGCTGGAACTCCGCAAACGTGTTAACGTGTTCGTCACTCTTGCTTTTCTCAACAGCTGTATCTTTATTGTACTATTTATATTGGAAGCCGCGATAGCTCAGTCGTTATTGAACTGGGCTAAAAGAAGAGGAGGTCGGGTTCGACTCTAATCAACGGCTACCAGGTTAACCTAGCCTTAAATGGGTACTGTGTTTTTTTTTTCTGTGAAAGTAAAGCGGCACGGGGGGGGGGGGGGGGGGGGGGGGGGGGGGGGGGTAATACCGACAACATTTCCCCAAAAATTATGTTCCGAAAGTCTAGAAAAAAGTATGGTCACTAACCCCATACGCTTACTTGGCACGACGGGGCTCTTTTCACCAGTTGCCGTGCAAACAGTGTTAGGTTTAATTTCAAGTACAGTCAGGAGGTGAAGGCGCGCCTACCAGCACCAGAGCTGGAAGTTGTCAGCGGCCCACAGTTGATGGCTTGCGCCAGGATCGGTGAACCAAAACCATCCAGACCCCGCTCCACCTCTTCGCGGTGCCTCCAGTAACAGACTAACCTGTCTAGTCTGGCCAAGATTGCAGGGATCGAAGAGGGAAGACAACCCGGTACTCAAAAATGTCGTGCTGAAGTCGGATGTTTGGTCCGAAAGGCGCAAGTATAACAGTTATACTGTAAACCACAACACAACGCAGACACGTCCACTACGTCCTTGTAAGGGCGAATGATGAAGAGGAATATTCGTCTACTACGATACTCTAGAATACTTTAGTTATCGGGCGAACGCAACCAACCAAGTACAGTTGGGATTTTCAAATTCATACAATTATTTTACTTTATGAATCCTGGAATGAAATTTACTTGCGGTTTTTTCTTCGATGTTTTCTGCGATGTTTTTTTTCTTTCTATGTTTTCTGCGATGTTTTTTTCTTTCTATGTTTTCTGCGATGTTTTGTTCTTTTTATGTTTTCTGTGATACTTTTTCTTTCTGTGTTTTTCTGCGATGGTTTTCTTTCGATGTTTTTCTGCGATGTTTTTTTTGTTCTTTCTATGTTTTCTGCGATACTTTTTCTTTCTGTGTTTTTCTGCGATGGTTTTCTTTCGATGTTTTTCTGCGATGTTTTTTTTGTTCTTTTTATGTTTTCTGTGATACTTTTTCTTTCTGTGTTTTTCTGCGATGGTTTTCTTTCGATGTTTTTTTTTTACTATGTTTTTCTGCGATGTTATTTTTACTATGTTTTTCTGCGATGTTTTTTTTTTGGGGTTCTTTTTAAGTTTTTCTGCGATGTTTTTTTTTTTTTTGTTGTACTTTTTAAGTTTGTCTGCCATGTTATTTTTTTCTTTCTCTGTTTTTCTTCGGCTCCGCCCGGTACCCAAAACGCCGCGATGAAGTTGAATGTGTTGGGCCGAAAGGCTCAGATATCACATCGTAGCTGCAAACCACAACACAAGCATCAACGCTCACGTAATGTCCTCTTAAATGCGGATACTGAGCATTCCTTTAGTAGTCAGTCATCGGTCAACGTCAGAAAGAAAGAAACAATGAAACAACAGATGTGGACAAAGTAGTCCCTTGGTGATGAGACAGAACGTGCTGGACTGGAAGCGGAGAAATTTGCGTTGCAATTTGAAATCAGCGCGGTGGCTTTTATATGTTGGCAATTTAAAAAAAAAAAAAAGAAGAAGAAGAAGAAAAAAGTGGTATGGTGACAGCTTTATGTGGTAATGGACAAAACAAAAGTCGACGTTTCGGCCAAGTAGGCCTTCTGCTGGAATAACAAACAACAACACTCAAAAATATATATAAGGATATGTAAACAAATCTAACCACATGGCTTTTATATGTTGTTCGGTGTACTTTCTCGAGACGGGTACGGCCAGTACAGTAGGTCAATATCGGCTGCAAGTAAATGTAGTATATCTCTTCAATAAGCAATTATCATTGTGTGCCGCGGCCAAGGACGTAGGCGATAGTGTCCCTAAATTAACGGTTCTGTTAATTTTATTGTTTATTCCTTACCATGCCAGGACAACTCTAGTATTGTTTATCGTTGTCTTCTTCTTTATCTATTTCCTTCTATTTCCCCCCGTTGTTATTATTATTATTATTATTATATAGTGTTTCAAGCCACCAATTTGTCTTGACATCACTAAAGAAGATAAACTATTTCTTTTCATAATTCACTGAACGTCCACTGTGTACATCTGTGAGTGCACGCGCACTGGCATCACTCAATACAAATTCATTACTCATTTTAGTAATTCATGGTATTCGCAGCATTCTTCTTTACCATCACATTTATGTTGCTTCCTGTAATATTCTTACTAGTTCATGAATTATCTATAACTCACTCCCATATATAAATATAGTAACCATGAAGCAGTAAAAAAAAAAACGTTCATACTTCAATAGCTGGAGACGTGTTACAGTAAAAGTATATCATATTGTGTAGACAGCAGTTTTTGCTTCTGTTATTCTTCAGTTTATTTCAGAGCTGCATTTCCCACCTGATGTTATAGGTATCGTGGAGCATCCGTTAAACAAGAAACCGTTTATTTTTTGTTGAAAGTAAAGGTATCTGTCACATTACACCAGATCGCTCAAATGTATCAATTTTCAAAGGCTCGGTTAACCTGGGAGCCATGTCAATTGGTAAATCGCCGAACTTTAGACTAGTCTCCCATTGGAAGATATTCAAAAATTGAGAGCTTTCAGCTGGTCGGGCCCATCAGTGGCAGGACGGCTCGCTTGCTCCGTGACTTATGAGCTATTTATTACCAACTGGCCAGATAGCCATCTCTGGGCAGCTCAGTTGTATACGCCAAGTTGTCCATGGGGCCACCATCAACGTGCCAATTTCTTCTGTTATAGCTTATTTTGGCATGAGTTGTTTTTATGTCTGTTAAGAAAGTGGTTTGTTAATTTTGTCTTGTGTTGTGAATTGTTTTGTTGAAATGCGATGTATGCATTGCAAGCATTTGTTGCAAGTTGGATTTAGCTTACTATCCTTTGTTGTATGTTTATTATAATTAAACTTTATTGTGCGTTGAATATGACCAGCCGCTTTTATTGTATTCTTCCTTCAGGAAAACCCTGCACTGATTAACGAACTTCGAGCAGATGTACGCGAAGAGTGCCTCAAGTTTGGAGAGGTCAAGAAGGTCGTCCTTTATGACGTAAGTTCCGTTTATATAATGTGTCAGTGACCCCCCTAATTTCAGTATATGGATACCAGTTATCAAGTTATTATAGATTCCTTTCTTCTGATCCGTGGGCTATCTTCCCACTCAAGTGTGAAGTTTGCACCTCCTGCGTGATCTTGAAGTTTTCCTCCTTGGCACACTGTGGCTTTATCTCTGCTGATGCGTCGGCCATCCATGTGGTCATCCCTCCATGGTACACTGTGACTCTGCCTCTGTAGACCTGTTGGCCATCCATGTGGTCATCCCTCCATGGTACACTGTGGCTCTGCCTCTGTAGACCCGTCGGCCATCCGTGTGGCCATCCCTCCTTGGTACACTGTGGCTCTGCCTCTGTAGACCTGTCGGCCATCCATGTGGTCATCCCTCCATGGTACACTGTGACTCTGCCTCTGTAGACCTGTCGACCATCCATGTGGTCATCCCTCCATGGTACACTGTGGCTCTGCCTCTGTAGACCTGTCGGCCATCCATGTGGTCATCCCTCCATGGTACACTGTGGCTCTGCCTCTGTAGACCTGTCGACCATCCATGTTGTCATCCCTCCATGGTACACTGTGGCTCTGCCTCTGTAGACCTGTCGGCCATCCATGTGGTCATCCCTCCATGGTACACTGTGGCTCTGCCTCTGTAGACCTGTCGACCATCCATGTGGTCATCCCTCCATGGTACACTGTGGCTCTGCCTCTGTTGACCTGTCGACCATCCATGTGGTCATCCCTCCATGGTACACTGTGGCTCTACCTCTGTTACCTGTCGACCATCCATGTGGTCATCCTTCCATGGTACACTGTGGCTCTGCCTCTGTTGACCTGTCGACCATCCATGTGGTCATCCCTCCATGGTACACTGTGGCTCTGCCTCTGTTACCTGTCGACCATCCATGTGGTCATCCCTCCATGGTACACTGTGGCTCTACCTCTGTTACCTGTTGACCATCCATGTGGTCATCCTTCCATGAAACACTGTGGCTCTACCTCTGTTACCTGTTGACCATCCATGTGGTCATCCCTCCATGGTACACTGTGGCTCTGCCTCTGTTGACCTGTCGACCATCCATGTGGTCATCCCTCCATGGTACACTGTGGCTCTACCTCTGTTACCTGTTGACCATCCATGTGGTCATCCCTCCATGGTACACTGTGGCTCTGCCTCTGTTACCTGTTGACCATCCATGTGGTCATCCCTCCATGGTACACTGTGGCTCTACCTCTGTTACCTGTTGACCATCCATGTGGTCATCCCTCCATGGTACACTGTGGCTCTGCTTCTGTTTACCTGTCAACCATCCATGTGGTCATCCCTCCATGGTACACTGTGGCTCTGCTTCTGTTGACCTGTTGACCATCCATGTGGTCATCCCTCCATGGCCCACTGTGGCTCTGCTTCTGTTTACCTGTCAACCATCCATGTTGTCATCCCTCCATGGCCCACTGTGGCTCTGCCGACGCATCGACCATCCGTGTGTTCAATCCTTCAGGCCGTGGAGCCAAGCAGGATTTACATCGACCCATTCCCCGCCACTATCTACTGGCATCTGCTTCGCTCCTTCAGTAGTAACATACGTGGGCTAAATGTATCGATAGATGATCGTCACGCCCAGGGCAGGTTGTGTCTATGCGATGCACCACAGGTCTGTTATAGAAAAAACATGGTCTTCTCATCATATTAAAACTGTCAGTCCTCTGTGTGCGCTGGTAGGGAGCCAACCGTAGGAACTGCTTATTCCATCCCGTCTACAGTGGGTTCTTATAAAAGTAGTATTAAGACAAAAGATATGGGCATTTATTCAAGAGAGAGTAAGAGTGAGTGGATAATGATTTTGTTGTGTGCCACGCACCTGTGGGCTCTGGTCCTGCATTTATAGGGGCTCAACTCCTCCCTGACCAGTTATATCGCCAGAAACTCGATCGCACTAATGACCAGCTTTGCCTCTACAGGCGAGGGGTTGATGTGGCACGATTAGGTTTGTTCTTGGGCTCAGTAGCACAGTTGTATCGAATTGAGGACTATCAAATTCACATGGACGATCATATCATTCAGCAATCACAGAACCTGGTAACTGAGAGACGCTTCATTTACCTTTTGATGGCTTTACGAGTAAAATCCACAGCCACTAATCGCGTCTCTTTAGTAGGGTACATTTGTAGGATTTCTTTGATACTGGCAATTAAAAATACGAAGGAGCTTCTTTATCATCTCCCCCTCGTTCTTTTTCTTACGCTAATATATAAATGTGCTTACATTATTGTGATTAGCAGCTGATTACCTTGACCACTGGTAGCACTTTATCAACGGAAATGTTACTCCTGCAGGATTGTGGGTATATTTATAAACCATGGATTGAGACAAAATAAAATCGGCCTGTCAATCCAAATCACACGTTGCTTGCATAGATTTAATAACTTTAGTTTAGTTTAGTCGACAGATCATCTTCATTGCACCACGGACAACTCCATGTTGCTGAGATCCCCTCCTCAACACGTTCTCCAGTATGACGCACGTCCGCACCACGCTAACTAGAGTACTGAAGATCGCTTCAGTTATATGAACAAGTTCTGCAGGACTCACCATCGAAGACCTTCACCTCCTAACGTGCATTAGTCGTCTCTTACGAAATGCGTAGCAGGTGTCAGGGACTGTTCTTTTCTCCCCTCAGCGTGCTCTGGGCCTCGGTAGTCACACGGGCGTGACAGTGACTCTTCTTTTCTCCCTTCACCGTGGTCAGGGCCCCTGTAGTCACCTGACGAAACAGTGACTCTTCTTTTCTCCCTTCACCGTGGTCAGGGTCCCGGTAGCCACCTGACGTGACAGTGACTCTTCTTTTCTCCCTTCACCGTGGTCAGGGCCCCTGTAGTCACGTGGGCGAGATAGTGACTCTTCGTTTCTCCCTTCACCGTGGTCAGGGCCTCGGTAGTCACACAGGCGTGACAGTGACTCTTCTTTTCTCCCCTCACTGTGGTTAGGGCCCCTGTAGTCACGTGGGCGAGATAGTGACTCTTCTTTTCTCCCTTCACCGTGGTCAGGGCCCCTGAAGTCACGTGAGCGAGATAGTGACTCTTCTTTTCTCCCCTCACTGTGGTCAGGGCCCCTGTAGTCACGTGGGCGAGATAGTGACTCTTCTTTTCTCCCTTCACCGTGGTCAGGGCCCCTGTAGTCACGTGGGCGAGATAATGACTCTTCTTTTTCCCTCACTGTGGTTAGGGCCCCTGTAGTCACACGGGCGTGACAGTGACTCTTCTTTTCTCCCCTCACTGTGGTTAGGGCCCCTGTAGTCACACGGGCGTGACAATCACTCTTCTTTTCTCCCCTCACTGTGGTTAGGGCCCCTGTAATCACACGGGCGTGACAGTGACTCTTCTTTTCTCCCCTCACTGTGGTTAGGGCCCCTGTAGTCACACGGGCGTGACAGTGACTCTTCTTTTCTCCCCTCACTGTGGTTAGGGCCCCTGTAGTCACACGGGCGTGACAGTGACTCTTCTTTTTTCCCCTCACTGTGGTCAGGGCCCCTGTACTACATGGAAATTTAACAACCCTTCTTCGTTTAAAAAAAATGACTGTGGAAACATCAGCATGTAGAATTATCATTCAGTCTAGAACCCAGAGTAAACATCTACAAATAAACACTCGACAGGCACATGGGAAAGCTGGAGCTAAACAGGCAAGAACATGGTTGGATTAAAAGAAATAAAACCTCATAAGTGTTGCCATGTTCTTAGAGACCACCCAACGAGATCATTATCTTCAAGTACCGGGCCTGCTGGCGTAGGTGATCATGTCTCTCCACAATTTTCGATCTCGACAGTTATTTATCATTTATGTTGTTGACCTTCTGCCAAGCCATTCTCTTAAGCTGTCTGGTATTTGTTCTCTTTGCTTTCCTCTATCTCTTTGTCCCTCAATTTTCCCAGTTATAATATATTCCAGTTGTTCTCTTCTCGTTACATGGCCAAAAAATGATGATTGTTTCTTCCTGATATTTGAAATTAGCTCTCTTTTTGCTTCGGCTTCTTTCAGGACGTTTTCATTACTCTTCTTAGGTGTCCATGGTATTCTCAACATTCTTCTGTAAAACCACATTTCTACAGACTCCAGTGATTCCATCCAAACCAGATGCAAGAGAGAAAAATACAGTTTGTTTAAAAACATCCCAAGCAGATATACAGGCTTTACCGCTCTTCGAAATGAACGAGTGTGAAGTCGTCACTGAACCATCCGAGGTCAAACGCATACAGTTAAAAAAACAAATTGTTGTCCGTTTTTTTTTTTCAAACCATACAGTAAGTATACAGTTAACAACATATAAGTAACTGTCTGAACCGTTGGCGTTTCCTGTCTTGACTTCTTTTTTGTTTATTCTACCATCATTTGTTATATAAAAAGTATACACATTTCGTCTGCTCCGGTATTTCTTTCCGTTTATTATGTTTATTGCTAGCATCTCATTCCAGTGTCTAATTATCACAGTTTGTGCTTACGGATATTTGTATGAAGTGATAGGGGATTTCCCTCCGTAGAAACGAAATGGCTGACTAGCTTTGACATAGTCAGTGAAGGATAATGAGTTCTGCAGCCAAGAGGAAACACACTGCAGTAACAGTGAACGCTGTACAAGCCCCGTCGTCATGTGCTGATTTAGCTCCGTGTCACTGGGATCTCCCGCGGCCATGGACGGCCTTGAGTCGAACAGTCTCCCTGGTTTCCTACCCAGCGGTGAGCCAGGTAGTCGGTTTACTTCCTCTTGTTTGAGATAACATGTTTCTTTTTCTGCTGCTTGACAGCTGATTACTTGTGATGTTCCTTGTTCGCTCCTGGTCTGGGCGGAGATTACCAAGTCATTCTGCTAATAACCGTCTGTCCCACAGCATTGACGACTTGAGTTTAGCAAGGACATGAATTAGGCAGCTGATGAAATGGCAGATTGGCTTGCAATTAGCCACACTATAGCTCTCAGCATATTTCACTAGGAATTCTGTTAACTATTTGATTGAAGAGAGAAAATATCGGATAGCTTGGTGTCATGGCATGGAAAACAACCAACAACAGAACTGATACGATGAACTGTAGATTGAATATTGTGGATGAACGTGATCGCCTACGCCAATCGGTATGGATGATGATGATGCTGATTTGAATCCTCTCTTGCTGTTAGTTTTTTGTTTTGTATATATAAATGTATGTATGTATATATATATAATTGTTAAATAAGTCGTTTTATTTGTGATCAGTGACATACAAGTGTATCAAACGCCGATATCATTATTTATTAGGTTGCAATGTTGACACAATCTGGGAAAGTAAAGCGGCACGGGCGTAATACCGACCACATTACCCCAAAAATCATGTGCCGAAAGTCTGTAAAATTTATGGTCACTGACACCATATTCTCTGTACGCCACTTGGCGTGACCGGGTCTCTTTACTTTACTTTTACTACTTCTACCATTTCCACTATTCACTTCGATCGATTTCACATATTGGGTTATTTTTGTCTCTATTTCTATCTATCTATTGACCTTTCGAGCCGTAGCCGGCCCATAGGGCGTAGACCAAGATACACCTTCTCCTATCTGAATTTTTGTTCTAGCACAAACATTTGTCTCTGTTCTGTGCAAGCAGCTCTATCTCATTGAGGGAGCCGAATCCTGCTGCTCTTGACTCTCTCATCAATGTTCTTCTCAGTGTCTCCCTGGGTCTTCCTCTTTTTCTCTTACTTGTTGTTTCCCATATGAGGGCTTGCTTTGTTATTCGGTTATTATCTCTTCTCATCACATGTCCAACATATGACCATCGTCTTTTCTTTATTACTGAAGATAGTAGTGGTTGATTAGCGATTTCTCTAATTTCCTCGTTTGTTTAGAATTCGTTCCACGCTATACCAAATATTTTCCTTAGACATTTATTTTCGAATGCGTTCAACTTTGTCTCTCTTTACTGGATAGTACAACTTCTGTCACAGCATCCTGACCAGATCTCTAGACATTACATCTCCTCTAGTAGATAGTGAATGGTGCAACAAATAAGCTGAATTCAGTCATGAAGATATTTACAAGTATTTTATAATTAAGACCACTTATAGAGTTCTGTTGATCTTCTCTAGTTCAAACATTGACTATCTGTTGATGATCTATAGGTCAAACATTGACTATCTGTTGATGATCTATAGGTCAAACATTGACTATCTGTTGATGATCTATAGGTCAAACATTGACTATCTGTTGATGATCTATAGGTCAAACATTGACTATCACTTGATGATCTATAGGTCAAACATTGACTATCTGTTGATGATCTATAGTTCAAACATTGACTATCACTTGATGATCTATAGGTCAAACATTGACTATCTGTTGATGATCTATAGTTCAAACATTGACTATCACTTGATGATCTATAGGTCAAACATTGACTATCTGTTGATGATCTATAGGTCAAACATTGACTATCTGTTGATGATCTATAGTTCAACTATTGACTATCTGTTGATGATCTCTAGTTCAACCATTGACTATCTGTTGATGATCTATAGTTCAACCATTGCCTATCTGTTGATGATCTCTAGTTCAACCATTGACTATCTGTTGATGATCTCTAGTTCAACCATTGACTATCAGTTGATGATCTCTACTTCAACCATTGACTATCTGTTGATGATCTCTACTTCAAACATTGACTATCAGTTGATGATCTCTAGTTCAACCATTGAATATCTGTTGATGATCTCTAGTTCAACCATTGACTATCTGTTGATGATCTCTACTTCAACCATTGACTATCAGTTGATGATCTCTACTTCAAACATTGACTATCAGTTGATGATCTCTACTTCAAACATTGACTATCAGTTGATGATCTCTAGTTCAACCATTGACTATCTGTTGATGATCTCTAGTTCAACCATTGACTATCACTTGATGATCTCTACTTCAACCATTGACTATCAGTTGATGATCTCTACTTCAAACATTGACTATCAGTTGATGATTTATAGTTTACTAAGTCATGATTGACTGTATCAGGTTCACCCTGCCTTATTATTGTTACCAGAAATTTTTTTTCTTTCCTGTATCTAACATTTCTACAGATAATAAGTACAGTTGTAGCTAGCCACATCAACCATCTCCATACTTAAAATCATTTTGTAGAAACTTTCAAAATAAATATTTGCTGTAGTGCAGTGTGTTATTGTTTTTTTTTCTCATATTCTGTCATGAAACATCATGCTTTTATTCATAAAAATAATACATTTGCCTTTCTAGCCTCATAAATTCTAATCTGTAAGTAAAGTAAATCTATCTAAGATGATATTTGTGCTAGAATTTATTAATATGTTTTTGTTGTACTTATTCAAAAATAATGTAGAAAAGTATAAATAAAATCAGCTTAGCCTATGCAAGACTAGCTTATCAGTGTGTTGTACAGACTCTTGACACATTGTATCAGTTTTTAAAATATAGTAAAAGTAAAGTACCCCCAGTCACGCCAAGTGGTGTATGGGGAATATGGTGTTAGTGACCATAAATTTTACAGACCCTCTGCACATGATTTCTTCGGTAATGTGGTCGGTATTACGCTGTGCCGCTTTACTTTCCCATTAAAAAATCCATTACCCATTAAAGGCTGGGTGAACCAGAAGCCGTTGGTTGGGATCGAGCCCTAACCCTTGTCCTTTGTAGTCCAGTTCACTAAGCACTGAGCTATCGCAGTTCCCTTTTTAAAATATACTTTTGTTTATTCCTCAGCGGAACCCAGAGGGTGTGATATCTGTCACATTTAAGGAGCATGAAGAAGCGGATGCATGCATAGCAGCACTCAATGGACGATGGTTTGCCAAAAGAAGCATCGTTGCAGCAGCTCATGACGGAAAGAGCAAATATGAAATTGTGGAGACAGAAGAAGAAAAGGCCAAGCGATTGAGAGATTGGCACGCATTCCTGGAAGGGAAGAAGAAGCAAGCTGATGAGGAAACTGCTAGACAGACTCAAGCTGATTCAGCAGCTGCTGCAGCCAGTGCCAGCAGCGATGAGTGTGATGACAATGGAGCAGCATCCCAGGCTTCCTCTTCCGTAGTGGAGGAGAGTGTTTCCTGAGAGTAAGAAGTGAATGAGAGATTAAAAGTCAGGAGAGTGTTTCCTGAGAGTAAGAAGTGAACGAGAGATTAAAAGTCAGGAGAGTGTTTCCTGAGAGTAAGAAGTGAACGAGAGATTAAAAGTCAGGAGAGTGTTTCCTGAGAGTAAGAAGTGAACGAGAGATTAAAAGTCAGGAGAGTGTTTCCTGAGAGTAAGAAGTGAACGAGAGATTAAAAGTCAGGAGAATGTTTCCTGAGAGTAAGAAGTGAACGAGAGATTAAAAGTCAGGAGAGTGTTTCCTGAGAGTAAGAAGTGAACGAGAGATTAAAAGTCAGGAGAGTGTTTCCTGAGAGTAAGAAGTGAACGAGAGATTAAAAGTCAGGAGAATGTTTCCTGAGAGTAAGAAGTGAATGAGAGATTAAAAGTCAGGAGAGTGTTGTTTCTTGAAAGAATAGTTGTTAGTTTACGTGAACAGACTTCACAAATATCATATCAAGATGAGGGATGCCAGATGAGAGCACTACATAGGAATCCAAAGGAGATGCACCAACCATTATAACACCAGTCTTGTTAGTCATTATACGTTGATGGATATTCTACAGAGGAGATCTGAGCACTTATGGACTTGTCCAATGTGCAATGAGGATGACCTGTCAACTGAGTGTTTCCCTTTTTTTTTTTTTTTTTTTTTTTTTTTTTTATTTTTTTTTTTTTTTTTAATTTTTATTTTTTTTTAAAGAAAGAGGTAAATGAGAGTGTTGTTGATAATGAGATCAAGTGTGAAATGAGAATGTAACTTTTTGGGTCTTATCTTTTCTCTGTTATATTTCTGCACTTTTGTATCATTATTTCTAAAAAGCTGAAGAAAAAAAAAATGTGTGTTTGTCAAACTTTAAATACCCAGAAACTGTCAGAAACAGAAACATATTACAGATCTCTCAACTGACAGTGCTTAGCTAATAATATTCAGATTAACAGAGGCCATGACTGATTATAGCATCAGTTGTTGAACATAATCAGGATAGAAACCTCTGATATTGTGCGTGATTGTGGCTTTGATCAGTAGTTGTTGATGTGTTACAAAAGTGTCCCATTTATGATGAGATTAGTAGTTACAAATGAGCATCACTGCAGGACAAGTTGTATGGCACGGTCTGCAGCCTGGAAATGACAGATACTTAGTGAAAACTTGTTCAGGCTTATATCAAGTGAGAGAAAGAGTTTTAGATGAAGATAACTTCATGCTCATATGTACTGTTGATGTTTTTTCTTGATTTTGGTATGAAATAATTGATCCAATATTATCAAAGAATGAATCACATTATCAGTTGTGTACATAAACTGAGAGAAACACAGAAAAACAGGGACTGATTTAAGTTGTTACTTCATTGGCTCACATTAGATTCTTGCTAACATGTTCTAACATTGACTGTCTGTTGGTAATATCTAGTTCTAACATTGACTATCTGTTTGGTGATATCTAGTTCTAACATTGACTATCTGTTGATGTTATCTAGTTCTAACATTGACTATCTGTTGATGTTATCTAGTTCATGACTTCTGTTGATGTTTATCTAGATCAAACATTGACTGTCTTTTGATGATCTATAGATCAAACATTGACTATCTGTTAATGTTCTCTAGTTCAAACATTGACTGTCTGTTGATGATCTATAGATCAAACATTGACTGTCTGTTGATGATCTATAGATCAAACATTGACTATCTGTTGATGTTCTCTAGTTCAAACATTGACTGTCTGTTGATGATCTATAGATCAAACATTGACTGTCTGTTGATGATCTCTAGCTCAAACATTGACTATCTGTTGATGCTCTCTAGCTCAAACATTGACTGTCTGTTGATGATCTATAGTTCAAACATTGACTGTCTGTTGATGATCTCTAGCTCAAACATTGACTATCTGTTGATGCTCTCTAGCTCAAATATTGACTGTCTGTTGATGATCTATAGTTCAAACATTGACTGTCTGTTGATGATCTATAGATCAAACATTGACTATCTGTTGATGTTCTCTAGTTCAAACATTGACTGTCTGTTGATGATCTATAGATCAAACATTGACTGTCTGTTGATGATCTCTAGCTCAAACATTGACTATCTGTTGATGCTCTCTAGCTCAAACATTGACTGTCTGTTGATGATCTATAGATCAAACATTGACTGTCTGTTGATGCTCTCTAGCTCAAACATTGACTGTCTGTTGATGATCTATAGTTCAAACATTGACTGTCTGTTGATGATCTCTAGCTCAAACATTGACTATCTGTTGATGCTCTCTAGCTCAAACATTGACTGTCTGTTGATGATCTATAGTTCAAACATTGACTGTCTGTTGATGATCTATAGATCAAACATTGACTATCTGTTAATGTTCTCTAGTTCAAACGTTGATCTAGTTTTGATAATGTAAAACTGACACGTTGTTAATAAATTAGAGTAAGTAGACAATAAATATTGTTTGTTTTTATTGCTGTGATTTTGAGTTTGTTCCCCTGTGTTCATAATTTTGTGTAGACATTATTGAATTACACGGTTATCGGATATAATAAAAAAAAAGTAAAGTACCCCCGTCACATCAAGTGGTGTATAGTGAATATGGTGTTAGTGAACATAAATTTTACAGACCTTCGGCACATGATTTTTGGGGTAATGTGGTCAGTATTACGCCCGTGCCGCTTCACTTTCCCAGAAAAAAATCCGGTACCCATTTAAGGCTGGGTGAACCCGGAAGCCGTCGGTTGGGATCGAACCCTACCCCTTGTCCTTTGTAGTCCAGTTCACTAACCACTGAGCTATCGCGGCTCCCTTATTGGATATAAGTTAGATTGAATTGCTTTGTATTGTAGTCATTGATCAATTACTTTGAGATTTAGTAAATAGATTTATAGTCTAGAGACTGGCAAATTATTCGGTTTGGAAATAAGTAGATTATCTCATCACATGTGAACATTGAGTGTTTTGATGAAAGAATTTGTTAAATAGATCTTGAAGTTGTTTCAACACAATTAAATTGATATGAAACAAGAAACTGACCTTGTCTGTCTATGTTAATATGAAGATAAAACTGAATGCTTTTCTGAAATCTTTTACTTGTTTTTGTTTCTTAATGAATCTTTTTGTTTAGAATTGCTCCCTTGCATTCACAACAACTGTTTTGTTTGCACTTCTTTATTTCATTATTTTCAATCTTTCATGGTTACTTTAGACCCAACACTGCTCGTGATTTCCATAACAGTGTACAATTGATTATTTCTTTAAACAGAGACAGCCTTTCTCAATGAAGAGGGTAGCCAAGAGATGTGGGTTTTTGGAATCCCTGTTGTTGAGTATCCCTCAGCTCATAAAAACAGCAACAAAAAAGCACTCTCTCACAGACACATAAAATGTCAAGACATCAGTGATGCCCACTGATTATTTAATATCAGGAGGCGAAGGCGCGCCCCCCCAGCACCAGAGCTGGAAGTCGTCAGTGACTCACAACTGATGGCTTGCGCCAGGATCGGTGAACCAGAACCATCCAGACCCTGCTACACCTCTTCGTGGTGCCTCTAGAAACAGACTAACCTGTCTAGTCTGGCCAAGCGAGCAGGGATCGAAGTGGGAAGACGAACCCGGTACACAAAAAAGCGTCGGCTGAAATCGGATGTGTTGGGCCGAAAGGCGCAGATATCACAGTGTTACACTGCAAACTGCAACACAACGTAACTACGTCCACTTAACGTCCTTTTAAGGGCGGATGACGAGGAGGAAGTCTACGGTTCGTATCCGTTAGAATACCTCAAATCATCGGACGAACGCATCATCATCATCATCATCATCATTTAATATCAATCTTCTTGCAAGGGATGTAACTGCTCAGCCTGTTTCTAAAGTTTACATAGTGCATTTTCCCTTTTATGAAACATAAATTGAATATAAGGTGATATGGTTATAACGACAATATTTCGATGGTCCCGTGTTTCTCATGGTAACTGGATTTTACTCTTGTATAATACAAACATAGAGGAAACAGAGGATTCCAATAGGAAACGTCCTAGAATGATAAACAGTAAAATGGTACCACAAAAATAAAATGTTAAAGAGAATCAAACTTATCAGTGTATGTGAGTTAATTCCCTTTCTTTCTTTTGGTTCATAAAAGAAACAAATTGTTGTCAGACGTCATTTGAATAAAAGACAACCATGATGAAAATGAATGTGCTGATGTGTTGAGTCATAAATGAAAACAACATATCAATATTTCTAGACATGTTGAGTCATAAATGAAAACAACTTATCAATATTTCTAGACATGTTGAGTCATAAATGAAAACAACTTATCAATATTTCTAGACATGTTGAGTCATAAATGAAAACAACTTATCAATATTTCTAGACAAACATATGTAACATCAAGTGCAAAGAAAACACTATAACAAAGTATTCCTTCTAATATCATACTACCTTTGCCAAATTTGGACAAAATAAAGGCATGACAGAAATGATATAACTGAGAAGAATACAGAATGTGACAGGAGGAAAAGGCAGGCTTTTCAAATTACCACATGGAACTACTCTAATAGCTCAAATTACCACATGGAACTACTCTAATAGCTCAAATTACCACATGGAACTACTCTAATAGCTCAAATTACCACATGGAACTACTCTAATAGCTCAAATTACCACATGGAACTACTAATGGTTCAAATTACCAAATGGAACTACTCTAATAGCTCAAATTACCACATGGAACTACTAATGGTTCAAATTACCAAATGGAACTACTCTAATAGCTCAAATTACCACATGGAACTACTAATGGTTCAAATTACCAAATGGAACTACTCTAATAGCTCAAATTACCACATGGAACTACTAATGGTTCAAATTACCAAATGGAACTGCTCTAATAGCTCAAATTACCACATGGAACTACTTTAATGGTTCAAATTACCACATGGAACTACTTTAATGGTTCAAATTACCAAATGGAACTAATGGGATGGTTCAATTTACTATGCAGAACTACTGGAGTAGTTCAAATTACCACATGGAAATAATGGGATGGTTTAAATTACCATACAGAACTACTGGAGTAGTTCAAATTACCACATGGAAATAATGGGATGGTTCAAATTACCATACAGAACTACTATCTATCTATTATCCTTTCGAGCTGAAGACGGCACATAGGGCAGAACCACAATATTAAAAACAGAAACCTTGCGTGCCAAAATGTCACATATTGCAGAGATCACTGATTCCAAAATCTATGGCTCTGTTTCCATAACAATACTTTTTACAATGACAGCTTGTCAAGCCATCGATCAACCTCCTTAGTCGCCTCTTACGACATGCCTGGAAGGTCACAATGTCACTATTCTTTACTCCCTCATAATGAGGCCCCGGTAACACACGGGAATACAGAACTACTGGAGTAGTTCAAATTACTGAATGGAACTATTAGAAATAGTTCTTAGGATGATTAGTTTCATTAACCATTGAGCTACAAAAGGTTAATAAATGGTTATTGAAGTCTCCACGGAAAGTGGAGAGACTGTTGATAGAGCAAGGTTATATTGTTACATCAGAGTTGATCCAGTATCAATCTCACCACTTGCTAACCTAGCACCTCGTGTATCAAATTTGCTGCTGTAAAACCGTCAACGAAAACTGCAGCTGAAATCATTTTCTTTATTTTTTAAGTAGTTCTGTTTCCCCAATTGCTGTAACTTGTAAGATGTGCAAGCACGTGTGGGCCTCCGCTGCTCAGCCCCCGGGGCCGTCAGTGTTGATCTTGCTCACGAGTACGTCATGTGCAGGACCTGCTTCACGAGAAGACGAACGGAAGTTCTGACAGACCCTGCGCTGGCAGGGCAGTGTGGTAACAATCTCGTGGGTGCCATTTTGTCGGGGCTATCCCTTTCACGTCAGTGTTTTATTAGAAAGTGTATTTGTTCTGTGGGTTTGGCGAGATCTTGTGGCATTTTTTTTCCAGCATAGCTCTGTACAATGCTGTCGATTGTTCACTATAGATGTTCATATATATGTGATCTTTATACTTGTATCAAACCTCTCTGTAATTGTTTGCTTGCTTCTTCTTTCAGTATCACAATTTTTCTATTTAAACTTGCAATTTTTTTTTTTTTCAAAATTTCCACAATTTCAATCTCTCTTAATATTTCTCTCTCTTTCTTTCTCTCAATCTTTTCTCTTTCTATCGAGATTCTCGATAAGTTTGCCTCAATCTCTCTCTCTCTCTCTCTCTCTCTAATCTATTTTCTGTACCTCAATCTTTTTTCTCTTTCCTTTTTTGTCTTCTTCAATCTCTTTCATTTTTTCTCCCAATCTTACGTGCTTTCATTCTTTCTGTCCATCTTTCTATCTCACAGTATTTTTCTCTCTTGATTTCTTCCAATCTTTCTCTCCCTCAATCTTTCTAACTGTCTTATTCTCTCTCATTCTTTCTGTCCGTCTATCTGTCACTCTCATCTCATTTTCTCTTCTGATTTCGCGCAGTCTTTCTCTCTCTTTCTCTCTCTCTCTAAATATCGCTCTCACAATATCTGTTTCAGCTTTTTTTTTCTTAAACTGTCTTTCAAATTGTTTCTCTCTCGTTCAATATATCTCCATCTTTATCTCCTTCTATCTCTCATACAATCCCTCTCTCTCCACCTTTTTCTTTCTCAACCTTTCTCTCTCTCTCTCTCTCTCTCTCTCTCTCTCATATTCGCTCATCTTCTTCGGAGAAATCCAACTGTTTTGATTCATTGAGCCCCCACCGCTTACTATGAAGCTAATTTAGATGATAAAAGACACAAGTTATAAGAAGTTAGACCTCATGGCAAATAAGTGCATAGTTTATCTGCCTCCAGACGTAGCACTCAAATATCGGCCGAATTAGGTATGAGATGCTACTCAGCTAAACATAATTATGCAGTAACTAACGGGGACTGACAAGAGATTTCTTCTAAAAATCTGTCTGGGACCTCGGTAGTCTAGTTGGGGAAAGCACCCAATTGGGCTACTGACAGGACAACCCGTGTTCGATTCCCGCTGGAAGCAGTGTGAATTGTACTCATGGTTGGAATAAAAAAAATACCTCTGCGGTCGACCCAGCTGCTGTCAGAAATGGGCACCGGGGTAGTACTCTGGGAAGGTGAGGAATGCCCCTCGCATCGTGAGTTTCCATGCTTGAAGCGACACAATCTAGAAATCTCCGAACATTTCTGGATAGGCGGCCGAGCACTTATGATTAAAAACTCACGTGTTAAGACGCCGATTCAAGTCTCGTACTTTTCCTTTACCTTTAGTCTGTAAGGATGTAAGAAAGTCATATATTATCTTTCGTGATCTGACTTTATTAACTGCTATTGTCGATCTGTTCCTTCAATCTAGATCGCTCTTGTGTTTATTTTCTCGTCTAACATAAAGTGAATGAGTAAAGAGCCATTCTGAGGTTTGCAATGAGCATGAATGAGGTAAAAGCTGAGACAAAGAACAGTCAAAGTTCCTCATATTTATAATGTACGTGTGAAGTATGTATTTGCTTCATCAACGGGTGTTCCTGCTATAGTGCATAGCACAACAAATCCTGTTGACTGGACCACTGATTTATCAGAACAGTGGAGAAGTATGATGCCAGATTATTGATAGAATTTCCTGTTTTATTTTAGTTTATTTTTTCAGTGAAAAACCCCTACAGAAACACTCGGAGAGATAGAACAAATGTTTCATAAATGTCAAATAACCAGCATGAAAATGGAAACTGGATGGATTTTAAAACATATGACTCTGGATAATACTTCGTATATCATGAAATAAATTCAAGATAGTGTAGAAATAAGAGAAATGACAAATCATTCTCAAATAGTATATAATATCAAGAGAAGAAAGCTGGCCATGTGATGAGAAGAGACAACAGATCTTAAAGCAAGAACTCAAATTGCAACTAGAAAGTAAAAGAAAAATAGCCCGACCTAGAAAAACATTAAAAAGAACGAGGGGCAACAACAGCAAGCATCGGCTCCCTTGTCAATGTTGAGAGACTCGCCCAGAACAGGAAGGTAAAGGTAAAGTACGAGACTTGAATCGGCGTCTTAGCACGCGAGTTTTCACCCATATGTGCTCGGCCACCTATCTTAGCACGCGAGTTTTCAACCATATGTGCTCGGCCACCTATCTTAGCACGCGAGTTTTCAACCATATGTGCTCGGCCACCTATCTTAGCACGCGAGTTTTCAACCATATGTGCTCGGCCACCTATCTTAGCACGCGAGTTTACACCCATATGTGCTCGGCCACCTATCTTAGCACGCGAGTTTTCAACCATATGTGCTCGGCCGCCTATCTTAGCACGCGAGTTTTCAACCATATGTGCTCGGCCGCCTATCTTAGCACGCGAGTTTTCAACCATATGTGCTCGGCCGCCTATCTTAGCACGCGAGTTTTCAACCATATGTGCTCGGCCGCCTATCCAGAAGTGCTCGGAGACTTCTGAATAGTGTCGCTTCAAGCATCGAAACTCACGATGCGAGGCGGCATTCCTCACCTTCCCAGAGTAATACCCTGGTACCCATTTCTGCTAGCGGCTGGGTTGACCGCGGGGGGGGGGGAATTTTTTCCAACCACGAGTACAATTCACACCGCTTCCAGCGGGAATCGAAACCGGGTTGTCAGAACATCGATAGGTAGCCCAGTTGGGTGGTCTTCCCAATTAGGCTGCCGAGGCCCCCTGTAATGTATAATGGGATACAATGCATGTCCTTGATAGCAAAGATCGTCGAGTATGGATAGTCCAGAATTTCTGCAGTAAATGCCGTTTCGGATTGAAAGAACAAATAGAGAGACATATATATATATAGTGTTAATAATCTTCTAGATGTCATAAGTAAAAGATAAAAGCCCTTTCACCTCAAGTGGCATATATAGATATAGTGATAGTATTCATAATTGTATAGACCTTAGATCATAGCTGGAGCCGCGATAGCTCAGTGGTTAGTACAAAGGACAATAAGTAGGTTTCGATCCCAACCGACGGCTTCCGGGTTCACCCAGCCTTAAAATGGGTATCGGATTTTTTTCTGGGAAAGTAAAGCAGCACTGGCGTAATACCGACCACATTACCCCAAAAATCATGTACTGAAGGTCTGTAAAATATAGGGTCACTAACACCATATTTCCCTATACGCCACTTGGCGTGACGGGGGTACTTTACTTTAGCCAACCCTTCAGAGACAGAGGAGATAAACAAGCTTTTATTTGCATACGATCAGGCACTAATACATGAAGCAATAGAAGACCTACAAGAACACTTAAACAAACTCAACAGCACGGGTATAAAATACAACATGAAAAACAACATCAACAAAACAGAAATGAATGTCGCCAAAAATAAACAGAACATCAACATAACTATAGAAGGCAGTCAACTAAAACAAGTAGAGGAATGCACAAACCTAGGAAGTTTAACGACAAACGATAATTCACAAATAGCAGAGATAGAATCATGATGCAACAAAGCTTGTCAAATCATTTAACACCATTATTGTCCAACAAGGACACAACTCTGGAGGCAAAACGAGCAGTATACAATAAAATCTTCATCCCAACGTTGTGCTACCACTGGACCATAGATGGAAGAACAATAAGACAAAATAACCTCTACAGAGATGAAATGTGTTAGACGAATGACCGGAAACAGTCTGAGAGATAAGATCAGAAATGAAGAACTGAGAAAAAAGCTAGGAATAGCCTTCACCATAGAATATATAAAGAAACAACAGATAAAATGGTTTGGCCACGTGACAAAGCAGAAAGATCAAAACACAACACAAATGGCCTTCAACAAACGTTGTGAGAATACCAGACCCAATGGTCGACCACGAAAAAGATGGATGGATGGAATATTAGAAGCACTAGGAAACATAACAGCAGCAGAGGCGAACAGAAAAGCAAAAGACCGCAAATTATATCTCCCCTAGACACTGAAAGGCAAATGAGGAAGGAAAGAAGAAGAACTTCAGCTTTCTTGTACTTCCAGACGACGTAACTTTTTTTTATATAACTGACATTTACACAGTCTCTCCGTATAAATAGCAGCTCCACAGCGTATCTTCTTCAATAAATCTTTAGGATACTTAGATGGCTCGAGAATTGACAGCGGCCATGGTGCAGTCATTAACCGAGGCGCTCAGGTGTTTTTCTGGATCCGAATTTACGAGAAAGAAGGCGATTGTATTTTTGTTAGCCCGTCATCGCTATTCTTTGACAAGGCACATTAGCATTGCGGTCTTCTTCCTGATATCACAGGAGGATTTCAGCGTAGAGCACGAACTCCGTAGCACCGCGAGGACACACCCTTCCTCCACCCCAAGGTATTTCAGAAAGTTGGTTAACTATTGTAGAAGATGGTTGGAATTGTATCTTTTTAATTTCATTTTACACGCGAAACTGCTCAAAGTCTCCTTTTTTTGTTTGTCAAATACCACGGATTCTTTTTAGAGTGGTCAACTTGAACAAGAAACCTACAATAAGATCATCCGTCGCCGAAAGCATTAGGTGCTTGATTTAACTTATAGTTTTAGGTCAAGGGATCTATCTATCTATTGACCTTTCGAGCCGTAGCCAGCCCATAGGGCGTAGACCAAGATACTCCTTCTCTTATCTATTTTTTTTATTCTAGCAGTTTTCAACTCTTTTAAAGATATTTTATCAAATCTTGCCATTTGTCTCTGTTCTGTGCAAGCAGCTCTATCTCATTGAAAGGGATCACCGGAAAGAATACCCGACCCCTCTAAATAGGGTTCGATCCTGTTACATCATGGTTGTGATGAGAGTACCTTACCTCAACGCTGCAGTTTATAGTTCCCGAAGGAAGATCTATTGACCGTTAATGCTTCATTTCTTGATGACTATCACGTACTCACATGGGGCGTATTTGCCTTGTCTAATTCATGGCTGCAGCAGATGAGAGAAGTTTATGTTTTCATTTCTTAGCGCCCTGCCACCAAAACAAACTACATCTTTACGTTTCGATAGGGGAAGCGGGCGAGATCAAACGTGTTCACATCATGCTCACATTAGCCATTTTCCTGTTAACGCTCGTTCGTCATTCCTCCCGCTGGGGATTTTTTTGATTTTTTTACTTTCCTATTTTTTATTTAGGAATACGCTGTGTGTCACTGGTAGGTCTATCCATCTTTCGTAGCTTGCGGTTCAAGAGGGAAAACAGTGTGGAGATTAAACACAGAAGTGAAAACAACGATGTGCGACTGTCATCCATTGTGATTGTACTCACCGTGCAGTGGATTATAATCTTTCCGCTTGGTCGCCGTTTATAAACTTCCTGTGAGAGGTTCTGTTGGGGAAATTGGGAAGTGTTGCTGGGCATGTGGGACGGAGAGGAAGTGTGGAATTGTGGGTGAGTGGGGGAAATATGAGGAATACTACAGGCTCCAAGGTCATCGCCACTTGTGGGTGAAAGTTTAAGAAAACAGTTGGGGAAATGAAGAGAACACAGTCGTGCATTGTTCTTGATTTTTTGACGCTGTTCGACGCACTGTCACGCAACAGAGCAAGGCTTAGGGCGTTGGTGAAGAGCCAGGCGCTTGTCGTGTTGCGATGAAGGTCATTGGGCAGGAGATGATGGTGTTGTGTATGGACTGGAAATGTAATAGCATCGTCCATTGCTAAGATATGATACCGCAAGGGAAAAAAAACACTTGCAGGATGTACAAGTCATGATTATTATTATTATTATTATTATTATTATTATTATTATTATTATTATTATTATATATATATATATATCCCGTGTGTTACCGGGGCTTCATTGTGAGGGAAGTAAAGCATAGTGACACTGACATTCCAGGCATGTCGTAAGAGGCGACTAAGGAGGTTGATCGATGGCTTGACAAGCTGTCATTGTAAAAAGTGTTCTCATGGAAACAGAGCCATAGATTTTAGAAGCAATTATCTCCGCACTATGTGCCATTTTGGCACTCAAGGTTTCTGTTTTTGAGATTGTGGTTCTGTCCTATGTGCCGTCTTCGGCTCGAAAGGACAATAGATATATATACAGACAAGGCTGTGTGCTGTCATCAGATTTATTTAACTATTTCCGTACGTTTCGCCGCATAGTGCGTCACTCTCAATTTTATTAGTGTGGACCGTCTTCATACCCTATTCTTTTTACATATCTTGTATGATATTGGTATTGGTGAAAACCTTCAATTTTCTAGAACTTCATATATAATATGTTATATGTTAGATACACATAATATGTAGATTGATTCTTAAAACCTTGAATAATTTTGGTCTCTGACATCTCTTCCATTGCATAAAAAGCTTCCGTACGGAAAGAGTTAATATTTATTGTGAGATTTTTTTAAGATCTATACGGGGCATGCCTTGAATAACAATTGAAGGTTGTGATAATAATAATCTAAGGTATGCTGATGATACAGTCTTAATCGTTAAGAGTGAAAATTAGTAACAAGAAATGTTAGATATTATAGTGAAGGATAGCAAAAATAAAAGACCCAGACTTAATAGCAGAAGGATAGAAGTAATGGTAACAACAAAGAAAAAGACATCACCACAATGAACAATAAAGATAGGTGAACAATATTAAGTCAGGTAAATGAATTTAAATATCTGGGAACAGTGTTAACCTCAGATGGTAGATGTGCAACAGAGATGAGATGCAGAATGTCTCAGGCAGAAGCAGCTATCCAAAAAATGAGAAAGATAGTGTGCAATCAATTTTTGACAATAGAAACAAGAAAAAAGTGTTCTTAAATGTTATGTAGAGTCAGTCTTAACATATGGACGTGAAACATGGACAATAGAACATACATAAGAAAATAACTGGAGGCTGTAGAAATGTGGTTTTACAGAAGAATGTTGAGAATACCATGGACATGTAAGAAGAATAATGAAAACGTTCTGAATGAGGCCAAAGCAAAAAAGAGAGATCATTTCCAATATTAGGAAGAAACAATCATCGTTTTGTTGGCCATGTAATGAGAAGGGAACAGCTGAGTTATATTGTGACAACTGGGAAAATTGAGGGGCGAAGAGATAGAGGGAAGCAAAGAGAAAAAAATACCAGGCAGCTTAAGAGAATGGCTTGGCAGAAGGTCAACAACAGTAATGATTAATAACTATCGAGATGTAAAGTTGTGGAAAGACATGATCACCTGCTCCAGTAGGCATGGTACTTGATGATGATGATATATATATAGTATAATTACTGATTATTCGAGACATCGAAGACAATTTCAGTTTTTTTTTAAATTAAATAAATACTTTGAAAATTAGATTGTAATTAATATTAGTTTAGTCTAAGTGGTGAAAGGGTGTCCGGTTAGCGCAATCGATAGGCGGTTGGCTTACCACGGCAACAGCCGGGGTTCGTACCCTGGCGAGGACACCTGGGTTTTACTAATTCCCTAAAAATTAGTAGGAGCCGCGATAGTTCAGTGGTTAGTGAACTGGACTACTACGGACAAGGGGTAGGGTTCGATCCCAACCGACGGCTCCGGGTTCACCCAGCCTTAAATGGGTACCGGATTTTTTTCTGGGAAAGTAAAAGCAGCACGGGCGTAATACCGACCACATTACCCCAAAAATCATGTGCTGAAGGTCTGTAAAATATAGGGTCACTAACACCATATTTCCCTATACGCCACTTGGCGTGACGGGGGGTACTTTTTACTAAGTGGTGAAAGAAAGGAAAAAGCAGAAAAAAATATATGGTTAAAGGTTTACATAAGTGAAGGACAACACAATCGAATGACGTTTCTGTTCAGTAGACCTTCTGCAGGAACAGTGGACAACACACACACACACACACACACACTCACTTACACACACAAATATGTTAGCAAATAAACGTCACACTCCGTAGTAAAATAGTAGCCTAGTAGATTTGAAACATAAACATTCGTTTCTTAAGCGCATGCTATGAAAATCATGTACGCTTATAATAATAATAAAATAATAAAACCAATTGCTAAACTAAAACTAGAAAATAAATGATTTTATTGGTGTCAAATATGTAGTAAGGTTGGACATCGGTTGGAATCAAGATAGTAAGTAACACAAAAAAGAATGCTTTCTTAATTAGAATTGGTACGAGGATAAAAACTATTATCCATCCACATTATGAAGAATATGCTGGGCATGCGGTTATTCTTTAGCCCCGTACAAAAGCTCCGGTACACCACTTAAAAAGGCTCAAAGTCATAATTATATTTTCAGTTTGAAATCAGATTTAATCACTGGCAGTGGTTAGAGTTGCTAGCGCCCAGATCAAGGAAATGATCTAGGCTGCAAGGGCAAGACAGTATTGCCAACTTAACGTGTGTGTGTTTTTTTAATCTATTGTTAATTTTATTTTGATTCTGCTACCGCACCAGACTTCCTCCTCTTCTATGTTATGCCACAGAATTATTGTTATAGACGGATCATATTATTATACATGGGTCATATTGTTATAGACGGATCCTATTGTTATACATGGGTCATATTTTTATAGACAGATCTTATTTTTATAGATGGATCAAATTTGTATAGACGGATCATATTGTTATACATGGGTCATATTTTTATAGACGGATCATATTGTTATAGACTGGTCATATTGTTTATAGATGGATCATATTGTTTATAGAAGGATCATATTGTTTATCTATCTCTATCTATTGTCCTTTCGAGCCGAAGACGGCACATAGGGCAGAACCACAATCTCAAAAACAGAAACCTTGCGTGCCAAAATGGCACATATTGCAGAGATCACTGCTCTAAAATCTATGGCGTTGTTTCCATAACAATACTTTTTACAATGGCAGCTTGTCAAGCCATCGATCAACCTCCTTAGTCGCCTCTTCCAACATGCCTGGAAGGTCACAGTGTCACTATTCTTTACCTCCCTCATAATTAGGCCCCGGTAAAACACGGGAATATTGTTTATAGAAGGATCATATTGTTTATAGACGGATCATATTGTTTATAGATGGATCATATTGTTTATAGAAGGATCATATTCTTTATAGAAGGATCATATTGTTTATAGACGGATCATATTGTTATAGACTGGTAATATTGTTTATAGAAGGATCATATTGTTTATAGAAGGATCATATTGTTTATAGACGGATCATATTGTTTATAGAAGGATCATATTGTTTATAGATTGATCATATTGTTTATAGATGGATCATATTGTTTATAGACAGATCATATTTTAATAGACGGATCATATTGTTTAGATGGATCATATTGTTATACATGGGTCATATTTTAATAGACGGATCATATTGTTATAGACGGATCATATTGTTTATAGATTGATCATATTGTTTATAGATTGATCATATTGTTTATAGACGGATAATATTGTTTATAGAAGGATCATATTGTTTATAGATGGATCATATTGTTTATAGACAGATCATATTGTTATAGACGGATCATATTGTTTAGATGGATCATATTGTTTACAGATGGATCATATTGTTTATAGATGGATCATATTGTTATAGACGGATCATATTGTTATAGATGGATCATAGTCAAGAAATAATTTCTTGTTCATAAATAACTGAATAAGGATGCAAACACTGGACAACACAGGGACTTATGACAGTAGTTTGCTTCAGAATCAGTGAACCATAACTGGTCAAAATGGTATTGCAACTGAAGTTGCTGTTGTTAGTCTTCGTGATTTTGTCTACTTCTTGCCGAGGAACAATCCGTTCGAACTCAGGCTAAATCTTTTAGGTTATATTAGACAGCATTTACATCCACAAATTAAAGCGTAAAAGCCTTTACCATATACCGCCTGAAGTTGCCTGGAAAACGTATTCAAATAGTCTAGCAAAGAGTGAGAACAAATACTCATCATCATCATCATTTAGTGCCATACCGATTGGCGCAGGCTGTCATGTTCTTCCACAATCTTCTATCTACAGTGCATCGTATCAGTTCTGTTGTTCAGTGTTTTCCATGCCATGACACCAAGCTATCCAGTACTTTCTCTCATTGTTGTCCGCGATCTCTTTTTCCTTTTATTTTGCCAGTTGTAACCAGTATTATAAATGTCCTCTTCTCGTGATGTGCCAGAAGAATGTTGATTGTTTCTTTCTGATGTTTTTTAGGAGTTCCCTTTCTGTGTTGGCCTCTTTGAGAATTTCCTCATTGGTTTTATTAGCAGTCCAGAAAACTTTCGACATTCTTCAGATAAATCCCATCTCTGTGGCTTCCAATCGTCTTTTCATTTGTTTGACTACTGTCCATGATTCGTTTCTATAGGTCATAATCGGTTCTATGTAGCACCGATGTACTCTCTTTCTCAGAAAAGCAAATACATGTACTAAAAGTTTAAAAAAAATACATCCTGCTGAAATCTGAATTCCCGAGCATTAAGACAACATTACCACAACACAACTCAACTCGTCCAATAAATGCCTTTCTCCGGGCGGGCATGGAAGTGAAAAGTTCGGCGGGATAACCCAGAAGACAATCCTTGTAAACATCAGATCAATTACAAATCACAGCGGGAAATGTATTTGAGACGAATAAAGGGAAGTGAGTGTATAGAATTCCTGGGGGTTCAATAAATTATATAGATTCACTTTACTGGTCAACCACTAGTCCATAGCTATGAAAGAGACCATTGACTTGCTTCTATGGCACTAGCAATGTGAACGTAGCAGTATGTAAGTTATGCTGAGGATTCTAGGCTCGTTTTATTGAGGGTGACTTGTTGTTTACATACAAATGGCGGTTCATGTTGAAGCGTAAGATGACTATAAAAACAGGAGACAATGGAGGAGTTTTTGACAAATCAGAGACAAATCATTGACAAATCAGAGACAAATCATAGACCAAACAGTCAACAATATATATTTTTATTAATGTAAAACTTAGACTATACGTTTATAATACCTAAAGACTGGAAAGAAGGTTATATGATCAAACTACCAAAGAAAGGAAGTTTACAGGAGTGCACAAATTATAGGGGAATTATGCTACTATCAGTGCCATGAAAAATATTAGGCAGAATCATTCTGGAGAGACTAAAGGAGGCTATAGAGAAAAACTTGAGAGATGAACAAGCAGGTTTTAGGAAGAACAGATCATGTGCTGATCAAATAACTATTCTACGTATAATGGTTGAACAAAGTTTAGAACTAAAATCCCCACCTTATATTGGATTCATAGATTACGAAAAGGCATTTGATAGTTTAGACAGAAGAATGCTTTGGAAGTTGCTGAGTCATTACGGAATCCCCATAAAGTTTATTAACCTGATAAAATCAATGTATGAAAGAACAAAATGTAGAGTGGTGCATGAAGGACAGCTTACAGAAGCATTTGAAATAAGAACAGGAGTAAGGCAAGGATGCCTTCTGTCCCCATTTCTCTTTCTACTGGCCATAGATTGGATTATGAAAATAACTCAAAACAACAGAAATGGTATCCAGTGGTCACTGACCAAACAACTTGATGATTTAGACTTTGCTGATGACATAGCTCTCCTATCACACAGCCATCAACAGATGCAGGATAAAATGAGTATATTAGATGAGAGATCACAACAGCTAGGACTAAAGATTAATAGAGATAAGACCAACATTATGAGAATTAATGCAGTTGGCAATAGCCAAATAAAACTAGGAGAAATACCTCTACTAGACGTACAATCTTACATATATCTGGGCAGTAATATAGATAAAGAAGGAGGAACACAAAATGATACCAAAATAAGGATATCAAAAGCAAGAGGAGCTTTCATTGCACTGGGAAACATATGGAAATCCAAAGAAATTAGGTTAAATACAAAAATAAACATTTTCAACTCAAATGTTAAGTCGGTCCTATTATATGGCTGTGAAACATGGAGAATAACAAAATCGACAATCACGAAGGTACAGACTTTCATTAATGGATGATTACGCAGAATAAAGGGATGGCAATGGCAGGACAAAGTCACTAACGTGGAATTATGGAAATGTACCGGTCAAATACCAGTGGATAAAGAGATACAGCGTAGACGATGGCGATGGATAGGACACACATTACGGAAGCCAACTGAGAGTATTACACAACAGGCCCTTTTTTGGAATCCCCAGGGGAAAAGACAAAGAGGAAGACCAAGGAATTCTTAGAGAAGACAGATCGAAGCAGAGATGAAGATGATGGGGAAGACATGGAATGATCTTAAAAGAATTGCAAAAAACAGAACGACTTGGAAAGTGTTTGTTGAAGACCTATGCTCCACTTGGAGCTAAAAGGTAGAAGAAGAAGAAGATTAATGTAAAACTTAGAACTTATGTTGTAGAAAACAAGAAGAATACATTTTTAAAAAAAGCAAGTGACTATCAGTTGTCATGGTTGAGATGAATGTTCTTGGTTTCCGGAAGAAACAAGCATGGATTGTGATAGATGGCATTGTGGGAAAGGGTCGAAAGAAAAAAAAAAAACACCAATTCGACTTTTCTTTAGTGTCAGTAGCATAGTGGTTAAAGAAATGGCTTGGCAAAGCAGAAGATCTTGGTTCAAACCTCTAATTGCACAGCTGAGAAACAAAATGGCATCCGAATCTATGAGTCGGAGAATGTGTTAGCTATCACAGGCTTCAGTCACCTCCAAAAGTTGTGACCCAAGGAATGAAAATAACTTCACCACGCCCTGTAGCATATAGGCAACATACTATCAATGTCCATGTTTTTTAACCATCATTTTTGAGTAATGTGGTCAGTATTATGTTGATGTTGTAAACCGATACTCTTTTAAAGCTGTTGTGACATAGTTCAATAGATAACTCTTCAACGACACTCAGTGTCGTTTGTTGTTTTGGTCTCGATGTGACATAGTTCAATAGATAACTCTTCAACGACACTCAGTGTCGTTTGTTGTTTTGGTCTCGATGTGACATAGTTCAATAGATAACTCTTCAACGACACTCAGTGTCGTTTGTTGTTTTGGTCTCGATGTGACATAGTTCAATAGATAACTCTTCAACGACTCCTCAGTGTCGTTTGTTGTTTTTGTCTCGATGTGACATAGTTCAATAGATTGCTCTTCAACGACACTCAGTGTTAGCTATATTGTTTTAGTCCTCGATGTGGCATAGATCAATAGATGGCTCTTCAACGATACTCGGTGCTAGTTATGCAGTCCCGCAAACGTAAGATTGATGTTTTATATAAGTGGTTTCATTCTGTGATAGCTCACGAAAAAATGGGACATTTCTTGCTGGACAATAGACTTGTTTCGTAAACCACAAATGCTGCTACAATTTAATACGTAAGTTTATATAATTTACTTGAATGATCTGTTAAAAATACAAGCAAAATATTAATAAGCAGTTATGCAGCATGTATTTTGTTGAACATCTTTAGAGCAATCTAAATTACATTGCCTTTAAACACAGAAAACCATAGCTTTCTCACCTTCCAACACAATAGCAGTTTGGAAGAAAAATAAAATTGAAATAATTTAAAAATAAAATTTCAAAATACTTGGTATAGCGTGAAACGAATTAAAAACAAACGAAGAAACTAGAGAAATCTCCAGTCAACCACTAATATCATCAATAATCAAGAAAAGACGGTGGTCATATTTTTGTCATGTGATGTGGAGAGATAATACCCGAATAACAAAGCAAGCCCTCATGTGGGAAACAACAGGTAAGAGGAACAGAGGCCGACCCAGAGAGACACTGAGAAGACCATTGATCAGGGAGGCAAGAGCAGCAGGAATCGGCTCCCTCAATGAGATAGAGTTGCTTGCACAGAACAGAGACAAATGACGAGATTTGATAAAAGATCTTTACAAGGATTGAAAACTGCTAGAATAAAAATTTAGATAAGAGAAAGAGTATCTGGGCGAAAGGCCAATAGATATTAAGAAAATTTCAGAAAATATAATTAGCTGATTATCAAAGGCCTTAAAATTATTATTTGTTAGGCAAACGGCAGAGATCTGTCAAATAAGCTGTATCCTAAACTCTGAACGTGCGAAAGGAGAGAACAGAAGGTATTAAGATGAAATCAGAAATTAAGTATCCAGTGTAAGGCTGACAATGTATTTGAAGAAGACAGAGTGGATACACGGCAGACAGTAATATGTGGCATTAAACAGGCAAGTAATGATTGTTCTGATTGTTCCTGAAATTTAGTAGAAAACTCTTTGTACAGAGCATCGCAGCAGGAGGCAATCTGATCATCAGAAGTGAACCACCCCCCCCCTTCCCCGACGAGCAAGTGTTTCGGCCTTTTAACTTCTTGACCTCTAGGGGAGGTGGGTCCGCCTGCGTCATGACTCCCAGGCGTCGACCTCCTGCTGCATTGCCTCTAAGGCTTACACAGTATGTTCGGCACAAAATAACTACACTTAATACACAAGACATTCGAAAATAGTTTAACTAACGTAACCTAGGGCTTGCACGGTGGGGCATTTAAAAAGAGAACTGGGATAATGCACTTTTCATGTGTTCGTTTCAATGAAATATATTTGTTCAATGAGATTGCCAAAAATGAAAATTGAGATAATTATTATCATCATGATTGTAATGCTAGCAGCCAGAATAGACATTCAAGAACAAAAGGAAAGTGCGGACTAAAAATCAAGGTATTATCAAGTTGGCAAACATTAAAAATGAAGGAATAAAAGTGCAATTGCAATAGACAGCAGAAACAGCATGTAAACATTTGACACCTGAAGAAAGCAATGTGGAGGAAGAATGGAACAAATACTAATAATATTTAATCAAAAGGGCAGAAGAATTATGTGGGAAATGGAAGAGTATAAAGAACCAAAATGAGAACAAATATACACCATGGTGGAGTGAGGCAGTATATGAAGCAGTTAAGACACACTTATATAAAGTATGGATACAGTCACAAAATGAAGAAGAGATGACATAAATTACATAATTCAACACAGAGAAACTAACAGAATAATCAAAACTGCGAAAGAAAAATCATGGGAATGCTTCAAAAGGATATAAATAGAAAATAGAACTGCTGTTAGAAATTTAGAAATATAGGAGAAAAAGATGAAATCTATAAATAACCCTACAAAAATAATTAATGATCCAAATGGAAATCCCCTAATTGATCCAGTAAAGATAACTAACAGATGGAGGGAATACTTCAAGGAGATTCTCAATTCTTTATGGGAGACACAGAATATAACAACACAGCACCAGGAAATGGCATCACCAGAACAAAAATACTGTCACAAATAAAAAGGGTGGTTAAATAGTCACTGAAACACAAATCGCCAGGAACAGATAGATTACCAACAGAAATAATCCAGATAGCAGGAGAGTTTAGCAGTAGATGGTTACATAGACTTTTCATTGCAGCATGTGTACAACAACAAACATCTGCTGACTGACAACTAGCAATAATAATTCTCCCTTGAAGAATAAAGAAGACAAAAGAGAATGTTCACAATACCGTAGCATATCACTGCTGCGAAACGTAGGTAAAATGTATGCCAAGATTATAGAAACAAGATTAAGACCTATTATAAAAAGCCCAGCTGGTGGAAGAACAGATGGAGTTTAGAAAAAAATAGAAGCTGCACAGATGCAATATTTTCATGCAGCTGGTAGAGAAGAACAGATAATTTGTGTGTGTGTCAATCTGTGTATAGCTTTTCCGGACCACGAGAAAGCTTTCGATAGAGTGCATAGAAATATATTATGGCAAACATTGGCTCATTACGGAGTAAATAACTACCTTATTAGATGTTGAAAGAGTTTAACGAACAGACGTGTGATTAGAGCGAGTAAATGAACATGAAAACAATTCGCAGTAACATCTGGAGTAAGACAAGGCTGCGTGTTGCCAGCCCTCTTGTTTATCACTTACATTGACAAAATATGCAAGAATGCAACAAATCAGTGAGCTACTTTTTCCCTGACGGTTAGACCCTAATAGCGTTCAAAGTATGCAAGAATGCAACAAATCAGTGTGAATGAGCTACTTTTTCCCTGACGATTAGACCCTAATAGCGTTCAAAGTATGCAAGAATGCAACAAATCAATGAGCTACTTTTTCCCTGACGATTAGACCCTAATAGCGTTCAAAGTATGCAAGAATGCAACAAATCAGTGTGAATGAGCTACTTTTTCCCTGACGATTAGACCCTAATAGCGTTCAAAGTATGCAAGAATGCAACAAATCAGTGTGAATGAGCTACTTTTTCCCTGACGATTAGACCCTAATAGCGTTCAAAGTATGCAAAAATGCAACAAATCAATGAGCTACTTTTTCCCTGACGATTAGACCCTAATAGCGTTCAAAGTATGCAAGAATGCAACAAATCAGTGTGAATGAGCTACTTTTTCCCTGACGATTAGACCCTAATAGCGTTCAAAGTATGCAAGAATGCAACAAATCAGTGTGAATGAGCTACTTTTTCCCTGACGATTAGACAGTAGTATACAAGGGTCCATTTGATTATTATTTGACCCGTAAATTAACAAAGATATATAGTAGGTGCGCGGCGCACCTAATGTACCGTAGGTGCAGGGGGAGTTAACCATGACCGCTCGTGTCGGGATGTTGACCGCTCGTGTGGGTGACCCTGGAAGTGACCTGTTTATGTCTAGTGTAGGTTGACTTTGGAGTTCTTGAGCGATAGTGATAGGTTAGTAGATTATACAACATCATTGACAAACAATCAATATAAAACAGAAGACAAAGATATATTTTATTCTTTTATTATCTCAATAGGTGTATAACATACAGTGGATATTATATAACATTACAAACATATTCAGTACAGTGAGTCAATATATATATATATATAGGATAACAATTATTTATACCTATGTAGTTGGGTGTCTGCTTAGCTCTATGTCATAAATTGAATCATAAGGGGTGAAACTGTTGGAGATTGCTGCGTAGTCTAGACTGGTAGTGTAAAGAGTTAAATATCTAAAGGCGTAGTCGAGACGTTATCAGCAGCTACCTTTCTTTTTATATAGAAATAGGAAAGAGCATTTCTTGTTTGACTATAGGAAAATATGGAATTATTCAAGACTTTGAAACCTACATTTTTCCCACCCTTAGCCTTTTGCGTGGCGAGAACCTCTAAAAACATATCTTTATCTAATTTGTTGTGTTGCTTGCTTAGCCCTTTACAACTGATTTTATCGTAATCCCCACTACAATGATACGTCTTACTACATAAGCTAACAAGAGCTGTCCCTTCGTACTCTAGTTTAAAAAGCCCGGGCGTTCGTTTGGTGTATGCTTTAACACCCTTACAGTTTATACAGTCTGTCTTGCTAGTATGTTCATCGCAAAACTCGGCAGGAAACCAGTCTTTATATACACTATTAAACTCATCCCGCAGACCTGACTTAACTATATCCTCTAGCTTAGGTGCACTTAAAGCCAAGTATAAACTATCAGTATCTGTTTCACATAACTGAAAGTTGGACCTATCTACAAACTTATCTAAGAACTCGAAATAAAAATCTAACATACGAAGTTTTGCATATTGATAGACGAAGAAACCAATTTGTAGGGGCAAGTCCCAAACAGTTTTCTTTTTCTCCATCTCAATTTCAAAAAGATCCTCCCCTATTTCAGTCATCTTTTTAAACCGGGAACTATTAATCATTTTCGATATCTCATCCCCCTGAACGTACGAGACAGCGCTATGATTGGCCTTATTGGTTAGAGTCTTCCCGTAGGCTGAGTTTCCTAAGAGCTTCATCGTATCGCTTACTATAGATTGACTTTCATCTAGATCACCAGCCCGCCTAGCGTCAGAAACCATTTCGCCAAACTTTTTAAAACAACTAGACGGTTGATATTCTATCACTTGATAGATTTTTGTTACCGCCAATCCGTGGTCTAAATACCATTTTAACAGTGGTGTTGCCAACAAAATTTTTTCCCCAACATAACTACCGATTAGGGTGCGACGAGGGGTTGACAACAAGTTATGTTTGAGGGCATATTCACCCATAAACGGTCCAATATCGTCACGCGTGACATCAATATTTTTGAAAATTGGAGTCATCTCACTGAAATGTTCCTTCAGGCGGTCGGGAACATGTAAATCGCATTCCACTAAACCAAAACATGTCCCATCTGAAACAGAAGTCAGAATCTGTTTATCACTGAGAGGGAGCCCTTCTTTAGAGTAAGAGGGTCTAGCTCGAGGGATGGCTTTAGAAAGAAAAGCCCTAATGGTTGGGTCAGACTTTTTCAGAGCCTGCCACTCACATTCCCACATAACTTCTACTGGGACTTTGACCGCCTCGGTTAGGTAGGTGTGTATCTCACAGGTTTTTTCAAACAGCTCGAACAAGGGCTTGTCATTAACAGGGTTTCTATCTTTACCTTTGGTGAGGGGGGCAGTCTTTGTGACCATGGTACAAACAACCATGAAAATTATAGACTATTCTATTGGATTTATCCCACCCATCCACGGGGATGTTTCTATCACCTAACCGAAACTCCCTCCCGTTAAACTGAGTTTTCAACTCCACCCCTTTTTGGTGAGCGACCCACGTTAACCACTCTCTACTTTGTTGGACATAATAGTTATCTTTTTCGACCCTAAACCCGGTCTCCATTCTTCTAATAATTGGGTAATCTGTTGGCATTGGGTTCATCAGAGCCCAAAGATACAACGCGTTGGCATCGTAACCTTGGATGGATTTGACTACCTTTCCACCCCTAATAAGCGTTTTGCCTACCTCGTGATACCTATGGAAAATTATAGAAGGACCCCCGACTATATTATCTCTAATCATTGTGTGTAGACTCGCCTGTTTGCTCGAACATAAACTAAACATTACACCCCTATCAACGGTCTTGAAAAGATACTTTAAACAAACACCCGGAACCGAAATGGCGTCTTTAAAACAGTCTACACCCCGCTCCCCATAAAAGCGAACCTGCTGCGCCAAGGCTTCTAAAAAAGGGACTACATCTTTGTTGTTATACCACACCAAAAAGTCCCTAAGTGTGGTCATGTTATTGGCCTTCCAGACCTTTTTACACAGAGCGTACTCCTCCTTGGAAATGTTGGAATTTTTTAACGACGAATAAAACGCTTCATGTGGGGGTAGTTCTGTCTCGTCCAACTTTTGGGGGTCGTCTATATATTCATAACAAAAGTAACCCTTTGTCTCACTAATCTTATAAGCTGCCAGATATTTACTATAACTAAACCGGGGGCTAGATAGTTTACTATATCTAAGAATTTTAGATTCTGTGTTGCAATACACATAAAGTTATTGTTTCTTTTAACTATAAACTTGAACGGTTTTGGTACTTTGTAGTCTACGTCCATTTTATCTTCCTCTTCTTCTTCTTCTTCTTCACCCACTTGGGCAGTGGCATCCATGAAGTGCTTTATTAAATAAGGTTTAATGACGTTGACGTCATATTTCCCCGAGTTAAACCCTATCACGGGAAGCTCTTTTAAATACTCATCCAACTTAGCTATTAGCTTGTCTTTATTCAGTTCATGGAGTTGAGTAAAAATACTTTCAAACCGATCTCGCAACAACGAGTATGACTTAGCAGCTATACCAGTGAGATAATCAAGCATCTGACTAACTAAAACCTGTGGGTCACCCTTCGTTATGAAGCATATTGGTCCCTCCCACCCAGGGACATTTGACGCTACAGAGCAGGAGAGGGGTACGTGTTTAGCTACAAAGGTAGTCGAGTGCGTTTCTTGGGAACATTCCCTTTATCAAAATAACATTCATAATCGAATGTCGCCCTGAATGGGTAAATAAAACACTCTGGAGTACTGATCCCTTCAGCGCTGATCGCGTCCCATACACTTTCAGGTGAAGAGTAAACACCACCTTTATATGTCTCTACAACCATATCCCCAGTGCAAGTTTTTTCGTGCCTATCCATACGCCCAAACTTTTTCCACAATTTCCCACATTTTCCACAAGAAAAGCTTTTACTAGCCTTGGAAAGATCGTTTATATAAAAGAAGTGGTTTTTGTAAAGTAAAAGACGGATAGTTTCATTATAACTACTACCGCTTCTCAGAACAATACGCAAGGCTTGCGCAGAATCAAATTCAAAAATATCTATATTTAGTGCAAAACAAGTTTCTAAGAGAGGCATTTCGGCAAGAGTTACACCGGGAAAGTTACTTAACTTTAGAGACGGGTTAAACTGTTTGAAAAGTAGTCTCGAAACCTTCCTAACATTATTAAGGGGAGTCCCTCGATGGATAGCTAGACAACGGAAGAAGCAGAGATTATCATTGTAGATTTTAGAATTAGAATCGTTTTGAATGGTATTAATACCATGGTTCGATGCAATGTATGTTGGGATATCAAGCAGACACCCTATAGGATAATCTTGCAGTTTATAAATATAAACACTCGTACTGACTAATGATTCTAAGGTATATTTGGTTGTCTCCCTGTTTTTATTTGCATACCCTAATATATCACTTTCATTTAATCTATCAACAAATGTTTCAAAATCATTTCTGTTGTTAACTAACAGGGGTTTGTCTAACCTGTCGCGTTATTCGAACTGGCGTGAAAGTAACGCAGCCCCTGTGTCTCCCTATGTCTTAAGACTAGATGATGACTATAATTCACCTTGAAACGCTTTTTCTGGGCTAGAAAAATTGGGTTTACAAGGGTCTTCCAATCTATAGGAGTATCAGGCTGATGAAATATAGTGTACGTGTCCATGTATTTAGTCCGACGTTCATGTGTTCTAATAGCTAACCAGTTGTTCTTATATAGCTTCTTAATATCTTGAGGTAACTTATTTAAAGAGTCTATTTCATTAATAAGTCTTGGTCTCTTTGAGAGCTCTTGAGTCGAACTCTTTACTGTCCGCTTGCGTGAGGTTGTCGATACAAGTGGGCATGGTAGTGTTGATGATGGTGGTGAGTTGTCCATGGCTATGTCATGGCTAGCAAGATGTACTCGCAGATGGCTTGCTCCAGTGAAGCTTTGTTGACAAATGTGACAGATACGTGGGGTAACACTGGGCTCTTTTGAAAGTACGTGATCGGTTGACACAGGAGTTGGTAATGTAGGAACTGCTGATACAAGAGAGGCAGGATGCTCTGTCTTGATATGTTTGGCAAGATTGTCAGCTCTATTATATACTCGTTCACAAACAGCACATTTGTATTCCTGACTCCCATGTACACTAGCAACATGTCGTTTTACGATCCGGCTCCGGGTGAAAGTTTTGGAGCAGATATGACAAGTGTTAGACATCTGTAGAAAAAAAAATTGAAACATTACAACTAAAGAGTAAAGAACAGTAATCATTACAAGAAAAGTAAACAACAAGATACACAACTTATCGAAATTAGGTCACAAAAGTAACACGTGGATACTAAACAATCAACTTATCGAAAACAGGTTACTAAAATAACACGTGGATACTAAACAACCAACTTATCGAAAATAGGTTACTAAAGTAACATACTATAACATTAAAGATCTAATATAACACTTACTTTTTATGTGTTTGAAGGTACAAGACACATCCGTCGGCAACAACTGTAAGCGAAAGTCTGATTACAAACTTCAAAGTAGCGTTATATATACGCCAGAAACAACGGAAGTGTTACTAAAAATAGAACTGACCGCTGATGCAATACCGGAAGTGTTACTAAAAATAGCTTTTGACGGCTGACGTGATGCCTGTGGAGTTTCTAAAAATAGATTTTGACCTATGATGCAATACTAGGCGACTTTATAGGAGTTTTTCCCCTTGACCCTTTATGAGGGGACGCCCATGAAACTGTTAGAAATAGTAAATTTAACAGCCAGACATACCCCAAACTTTATATTAAGCATCCCCGTATCAAGAATTTACATAAAAACAACTTTTGAAATTACTACCCCTGTACCCATTTTTGGCGGTTACGCCCATGAAACTGTTAAAAATAGTAAATTTAACATATAGACATACCCCAAACTTCATTTTAGTCATCCCCGTATCAAGAATTTACATAAAAACAACTTTTGAAATTACTACCCCTGTACCCATTTTTGGCGGTTACGCCCATGAAACTGTTAAAAATAGTCAATTTAACATCTAGACATACCCCAAACTTTATATTAAGCATCCCCGTATCAAGAATTTACATAAAAACACCTTTTGAAATTACTACCCCTGTGCCCATTTTTGGCGGTCACGCCCATGAAACTGTTAAAAATAGTAAATTTAACATATAGACAAACCCCAAACTTTATATTAAGCATCCCCGTATCAAGAATTTACATAAAAATCACTTTTGAAATTACTACCCCTGTACCCATTTTTGGCGGTTACGCCCATGAAACTGTTAAAAATTGTCAATTTAACATCTAGACATACTCCAAACTTCATTTTAGTCATCCCCATATCAAGAATTTACATAAAAACAACTTTTGAAATTACTACCCCTGTACCCATTTTTGGCGGTTACGCCCATGAAACTGTTAAAAATAGTAAATTTAACATATAGACATACCCCAAACTTCATTTTAGTCATCCCCGTATCAAGAATTTACATAAAAACAACTTTTGAAATTACTACCCCTGTACCCATTTTTGGCGGTTACGCCCATGAAACTGTTAAAAATAGTCAATTTAACATCTAGACATACCCCAAACTTTATATTAAGCATCCCCGTATCAAGAATTTACATAAAAACACCTTTTGAAATTACTACCCCTGTACCCATTTTTGGCGGTTACGCCCATGAAACTGTTAAAAATAGTAAATTTAACATATAGACAAACCCAAACTTTATATTAAGCATCCCGTATCAAGAATTTACATAAAAATCACTTTTGAAATTACTACCCCTGTACCCATTTTTGGCGGTTACGCCCATGAAACTATTAGAAATTGTCAATTTAACATCTAGACATACTCCAAACTTCATTTTAGTCATCCCCATATCAAGAATTTACATAAAAACAACTTTTGAAATTACTACCCCTGTACCCATTTTTGGCGGTTACGCCCATGAAATCGATAAAAAAAATTGAAGTTTAACCTATTGGCATACATCAAACATAATATGTGACACGCCCATGTATCAAATTTGCCTAAAAAATCAACCAAAAATTAGTAGTATACAATGTCAATTAGGACCGTGGAATGTGCCTTTGAAGGCACCTAAATCCTTATATAAATAGTCTACACGCAGATCAAAAGGCACATTTTTTGGTGCCGTTTTTCCTTATATGAGAGTCTACCGTTTTTCCTTATATGAGAGTCTAATCCTAATTGACATTGTATACTACTAATTTTTGGTTGATTTTTTAGGCAAATTTGATACATGGGCGTGTCACATATTATGTTTGATGTATGCCAATAGGTTAAACTTCAATTTTTTTTATCGATTTCATGGGCGTAACCGCCAAAAATGGGTACAGGGGTAGTAATTTCAAAAGTTGTTTTTATGTAAATTCTTGATATGGGGATGACTAAAATGAAGTTTGGAGTATGTCTAGATGTTAAATTGACAATTTTTAACAGTTTCATGGGCGTAACCGCCAAAAATGGGTACAGGGGTAGTAATTTCAAAAGTGATTTTTATGTAAATTCTTGATACGGGGATGCTTAATATAAAGTTTGGGGTTTGTCTATATGTTAAATTTACTATTTTTAACAGTTTCATGGGCGTAACCGCCAAAAATGGGTACAGGGGTAGTAATTTCAAAAGGTGTTTTTATGTAAATTCTTGATACGGGGATGCTTAATATAAAGTTTGGGGTATGTCTAGATGTTAAATTGACTATTTTTAACAGTTTCATGGGCGTAACCGCCAAAAATGGGTACAGGGGTAGTAATTTCAAAAGTTGTTTTTATGTAAATTCTTGATACGGGGATGACTAAAATGAAGTTTGGGGTATGTCTATATGTTAAATTTACTATTTTTAACAGTTTCATGGGCGTAACCGCCAAAAATGGGTACAGGGGTAGTAATTTCAAAAGTTGTTTTTATGTAAATTCTTGATACGGGGATGCTTAATATAAAGTTTGGGGTATGTCTGGCTGTTAAATTTACTATTTCTAACAGTTTCATGGGCGTCCCCTCATAAAGGGTCAAGGGGAAAAACTCCTATAAAGTCGCCTGGTATTGCATCATAGGTCAAAATCTATTTTTAGAAACTCCACAGGCATCACGTCAGCCGTCAAAAGCTATTTTTAGTAACACTTCCGGTATTGCATCAGCGGTCAGTTCTATTTTTAGTAACACTTCCGGTGTTTCTGGCGTATATATAACGCGACTTTGAAGTTTGTAATCAGACTTTCGCTTACAGTTGTTGCCGACGGATGTGTCTTGTACCTTCAAACACATAAAAAGTAAGTGTTATATTAGATCTTTAATGTTATAGTATGTTACTTTAGTAACCTATTTTCGATAAGTTGGTTGTTTAGTATCCACGTGTTATTTTAGTAACCTGTTTTCGATAAGTTGATTGTTTAGTATCCACGTGTTACTTTTGTGACCTAATTTCGATAAGTTGTGTATCTTGTTGTTTACTTTTCTTGTAATGATTACTGTTCTTTACTCTTTAGTTGTAATGTTTCAATTTTTTTTTCTACAGATGTCTAACACTTGTCATATCTGCTCCAAAACTTTCACCCGGAGCCGGATCGTAAAACGACATGTTGCTAGTGTACATGGGAGTCAGGAATACAAATGTGCTGTTTGTGAACGAGTATATAATAGAGCTGACAATCTTGCCAAACATATCAAGACAGAGCATCCTGCCTCTCTTGTATCAGCAGTTCCTACATTACCAACTCCTGTGTCAACCGATCACGTACTTTCAAAAGAGCCCAGTGTTACCCCACGTATCTGTCACATTTGTCAACAAAGCTTCACTGGAGCAAGCCATCTGCGAGTACATCTTGCTAGCCATGACATAGCCATGGACAACTCACCACCATCATCAACACTACCATGCCCACTTGTATCGACAACCTCACGCAAGCGGACAGTAAAGAGTTCGACTCAAGAGCTCTCAAAGAGACCAAGACTTATTAATGAAATAGACTCTTTAAATAAGTTACCTCAAGATATTAAGAAGCTATATAAGAACAACTGGTTAGCTATTAGAACACATGAACGTCGGACTAAATACATGGACACGTACACTATATTTCATCAGCCTGATACTCCTATAGATTGGAAGACCCTTGTAAACCCAATTTTTCTAGCCCAGAAAAAGCGTTTCAAGGTGAATTATAGTCATCATCTAGTCTTAAGACATAGGGAGACACAGGGGCTGCGTTACTTTCACGCCAGTTCGAATAACGCGACAGGGTTAGACAAACCCCTGTTAGTTAACAACAGAAATGATTTTGAAACATTTGTTGATAGATTAAATGAAAGTGATATATTAGGGTATGCAAATAAAAACAGGGAGACAACCAAATATACCTTAGAATCATTAGTCAGTACGAGTGTTTATATTTATAAACTGCAAGATTATCCTATAGGGTGTCTGCTTGATATCCCAACATACATTGCATCGAACCATGGTATTAATACCATTCAAAACGATTCTAATTCTAAAATCTACAATGATAATCTCTGCTTCTTCCGTTGTCTAGCTATCCATCGAGGGACTCCCCTTAATAATGTTAGGAAGGTTTCGAGACTACTTTTCAAACAGTTTAACCCGTCTCTAAAGTTAAGTAACTTTCCCGGTGTAACTCTTGCCGAAATGCCTCTCTTAGAAACTTGTTTTGCACTAAATATAGATATTTTTGAATTTGATTCTGCGCAAGCCTTGCGTATTGTTCTGAGAAGCGGTAGTAGTTATAATGAAACTATCCGTCTTTTACTTTACAAAAACCACTTCTTTTATATAAACGATCTTTCCAAGGCTAGTAAAAGCTTTTCTTGTGGAAAATGTGGGAAATTGTGGAAAAAGTTTGGGCGTATGGATAGGCACGAAAAAACTTGCACTGGGGATATGGTTGTAGAGACATATAAAGGTGGTGTTTACTCTTCACCTGAAAGTGTATGGGACGCGATCAGCGCTGAAGGGATCAGTACTCCAGAGTGTTTTATTTACCCATTCAGGGCGACATTCGATTATGAATGTTATTTTGATAAAGGGAATGTTCCCCAAGAAACGCACTCGACTACCTTTGTAGCTAAACACGTACCCCTCTCCTGCTCTGTAGCGTCAAATGTCCCTGGGTGGGAGGGACCAATATGCTTCATAACGAAGGGTGACCCACAGGTTTTAGTTAGTCAGATGCTTGATTATCTCACTGGTATAGCTGCTAAGTCATACTCGTTGTTGCGAGATCGGTTTGAAAGTATTTTTACTCAACTCCATGAACTGAATAAAGACAAGCTAATAGCTAAGTTGGATGAGTATTTAAAAGAGCTTCCCGTGATAGGGTTTAACTCGGGGAAATATGACGTCAACGTCATTAAACCTTATTTAATAAAGCACTTCATGGATGCCACTGCCCAAGTGGGTGAAGAAGAAGAAGAAGAAGAAGAGGAAGATAAAATGGACGTAGACTACAAAGTACCAAAACCGTTCAAGTTTATAGTTAAAAGAAACAATAACTTTATGTGTATTGCAACACAGAATCTAAAATTCTTAGATATAGTAAACTATCTAGCCCCCGGGTTTAGTTATAGTAAATATCTGGCAGCTTATAAGATTAGTGAGACAAAGGGTTACTTTTGTTATGAATATATAGACGACCCCCAAAAGTTGGACGAGACAGAACTACCCCCACATGAAGCGTTTTATTCGTCGTTAAAAAATTCCAACATTTCCAAGGAGGAGTACGCTCTGTGTAAAAAGGTCTGGAAGGCCAATAACATGACCACACTTAGGGACTTTTTGGTGTGGTATAACAACAAAGATGTAGTCCCTTTTTTTAGAAGCCTTGGCGCAGCAGGTTCGCTTTATGGGGAGCGGGGTGTAGACTGTTTTAAAGACGCCATTTCGGTTCCGGGTGTTTGTTTAAAGTATCTTTTCAAGACCGTTGATAGGGGTGTAATGTTTAGTTTATGTTCGAGCAAACAGGCGAGTCTACACACAATGATTAGAGATAATATAGTCGGGGGTCCTTCTATAATTTTCCATAGGTATCACGAGGTAGGCAAAACGCTTATTAGGGGTGGAAAGGTAGTCAAATCCATCCAAGGTTACGATGCCAACGCGTTGTATCTTTGGGCTCTGATGAACCCAATGCCAACAGATTACCCAATTATTAGAAGAATGGAGACCGGGTTTAGGGTCGAAAAAGATAACTATTATGTCCAACAAAGTAGAGAGTGGTTAACGTGGGTCGCTCACCAAAAGGGGTGGAGTTGAAAACTCAGTTTAACGGGAGGGAGTTTCGGTTAGGTGATAGAAACATACCGTGGATGGGTGGGATAAATCCAATAGAATAGTCTATAAATTTCATGGTTGTTTGTACCATGGTCACAAAGACTGCCCCCTCACCAAAGGTAAAGATAGAAACCCTGTTAATGACAAGCCCTTGTTCGAGCTGTTTGAAAAAACCTGTGAGATACACACCTACCTAACCGAGGCGGTCAAAGTCCCAGTAGAAGTTATGTGGGAATGTGAGTGGCAGGCTCTGAAAAAGTCTGACCCAACCATTAGGGCTTTTCTTTCTAAAGCCATCCCTCGAGCTAGACCCTCTTACTCTAAAGAAGGGCTCCCTCTCAGTGATAAACAGATTCTGACTTCTGTTTCAGATGGGACATGTTTTGGTTTAGTGGAATGCGATTTACATGTTCCCGACCGCCTGAAGGAACATTTCAGTGAGATGACTCCAATTTTCAAAAATATTGATGTCACGCGTGACGATATTGGACCGTTTATGGGTGAATATGCCCTCAAACATAACTTGTTGTCAACCCCTCGTCGCACCCTAATCGGTAGTTATGTTGGGGAAAAAATTTTGTTGGCAACACCACTGTTAAAATGGTATTTAGACCACGGATTGGCGGTAACAAAAATCTATCAAGTGATAGAATATCAACCGTCTAGTTGTTTTAAAAAGTTTGGCGAAATGGTTTCTGACGCTAGGCGGGCTGGTGATCTAGATGAAAGTCAATCTATAGTAAGCGATACGATGAAGCTCTTAGGAAACTCAGCCTACGGGAAGACTCTAACCAATAAGGCCAATCATAGCGCTGTCTCGTACGTTCAGGGGGATGAGATATCGAAAATGATTAATAGTTCCCGGTTTAAAAAGATGACTGAAATAGGGGAGGATCTTTTTGAAATTGAGATGGAGAAAAAGAAAACTGTTTGGGACTTGCCCCTACAAATTGGTTTCTTCGTCTATCAATATGCAAAACTTCGTATGTTAGATTTTTATTTCGAGTTCTTAGATAAGTTTGTAGATAGGTCCAACTTTCAGTTATGTGAAACAGATACTGATAGTTTATACTTGGCTTTAAGTGCACCTAAGCTAGAGGATATAGTTAAGTCAGGTCTGCGGGATGAGTTTAATAGTGTATATAAAGACTGGTTTCCTGCCGAGTTTTGCGATGAACATACTAGCAAGACAGACTGTATAAACTGTAAGGGTGTTAAAGCATACACCAAACGAACGCCCGGGCTTTTTAAACTAGAGTACGAAGGGACAGCTCTTGTTAGCTTATGTAGTAAGACGTATCATTGTAGTGGGGATTACGATAAAATCAGTTGTAAAGGGCTAAGCAAGCAACACAACAAATTAGATAAAGATATGTTTTTAGAGGTTCTCGCCACGCAAAAGGCTAAGGGTGGGAAAAATGTAGGTTTCAAAGTCTTGAATAATTCCATATTTTCCTATAGTCAAACAAGAAATGCTCTTTCCTATTTCTATATAAAAAGAAAGGTAGCTGCTGATAACGTCTCGACTACGCCTTTAGATATTTAACTCTTTACACTACCAGTCTAGACTACGCAGCAATCTCCAACAGTTTCACCCCTTATGATTCAATTTATGACATAGAGCTAAGCAGACACCCAACTACATAGGTATAAATAATTGTTATCCTATATATATATATATTGACTCACTGTACTGAATATGTTTGTAATGTTATATAATATCCACTGTATGTTATACACCTATTGAGATAATAAAAGAATAAAATATATCTTTGTCTTCTGTTTTATATTGATTGTTTGTCAATGATGTTGTATAATCTACTAACCTATCACTATCGCTCAAGAACTCCAAAGTCAACCTACACTAGACATAAACAGGTCACTTCCAGGGTCACCCACACGAGCGGTCAACATCCCGACACGAGCGGTCATGGTTAACTCCCCCTGCACCTACGGTACATTAGGTGCGCCGCGCACCTACTATATATCTTTGTTAATTTACGGGTCAAATAATAATCAAATGGACCCTTGTATACTACTTTAGACCCTAATAGCGTTCAAAGTATGCAAGAATGCAACAAATCAATGAGCTACTTTTTCCCTGACGATTAGACCCTAATAGCATTCAAAGTATGCAAGAATGCAACAAATCAGTGTGAATGAGCTACTTTTTCCCTGACGATTAGACCCTAATAGCGTTCAAAGTATGCAAGAATGCAACAAATCAGTGTGAATGAGCTACTTTTTCCCTGACGATTAGACCCTAATAGCGTTCAAAGAACAGAAGTTCAACATCTAGTCATTGAATAAAGAATATCAAATGAATAACATAAAAATAAGCACTGAATTAACATAAGTTATGCCAATAAGAAAACAAAACAAAAAAGAGACTAAAAATAGCTATAGAACATCAAGTTATAAAACAAGTAACAAACTTTAAATATTTAGGAACAACATTCTCTTCAACTTCTTCTTCCTTCCTTCTTCATTTGTCTTTCATCGCCGAGGGGAGATACAATTTGCGGTCTTTTGCTGCCCTGTTCACATCTGCTGCTGTTATGTTTCCTAGTGCTTATAATATTCCATCGGTCCATCTTTTTCGTGGTAGACCCTCGGGTCTGGTATTGCCACAGCGTTTATTGAAGGCTCGTTGTGTTGTGTTTTGATATTTCTGCCTTGTCACGTGGCGAAACCATTTTACCTGTTGTTTCCTTATATATTCTATGGCGGGGGCTATTCCTAGCTTGACAACATTCTCTGAAGATGGTAAAATCAACAAAGAAATAGACTTACGATGCAATATTTGTTATGTTGATTTTCATGACGTGTTGGATGCCCCTGTTTTAAAATCAATTTAAGTGTTATAACTTCAATGTTCGATAACTATCTTTATAGCTGCAGCTGTTATTCCGTTACTGCGATAGGATACCCAGGTATCGGATTGAATTAAGTCAGCAATGCAGTCTAGGTAGTCGCGTGGAAAACGACATCTCACAAGCAGCAGATATAGACTCATGATGCAGCAAAGCTTGTCAAATCATCGGAGAGCTATCACCACTATTGTCCAACAGGGAAATAACTCTAGAGGCAAAACAGGCATTCTGCAATACAATCTTCATTCCAACGGTGTGCTACAAATACCAGACCTGGACCATAGATTCAAGAACAATAAGAAAAATAATCACTACCGAGATGAAATGTATCAGGGAGGAAGCAACCTGAGAGATAAGATCATAAATGAAGAACTGAGGAAAAAAGCTAGGAATAATTCCCGTCATAGAATACATACACACTTCCGGTGCGTGGCTGTGCTGGCAACACGATGCAATTTGTGATGGAAATCAAATTTAAAATCACCATCAAGGGCGTTCTTCCGAGAATGAATGGAAAAAGACCAAGAGGGAGACCCAGAAGAAGATGGATAGATGCAGTGACAGAGATATTTAACAACAAAGGAAAATCACTCATTCAGACAGTTCGAGCTGCCCAAGAACGACAAATGATATAACCACGACAACCTTTTCGGTACCAGTGAGAAAGAGAAAGAAGATAGAATACATAAGGAAACCACAGATAAAATTGATAAGGCAAAAAGATCAAAACAGAACACAAGGAGCCTTCAATAAACGTTACGAGAACACCAGACTAAAGGGTTGACAACAAAAAAGATTGATTGATTGAATATTAGAAACACTAGGAAACCTAACAGCAGCAGAGGCTAACAGAAGCACAAAAGACCGCAAATTATATATCTTCTCCACGTTGAATGGCAAATGAGGAAGAAAAGCAAAGAAAGAGGAAGAAAAAGAAGATGAATGCAACCGCCAAAGAGCGTTCGGATCGGAGTTGTTATTTTAACCCATTTAGGAAAAAACAAACTTTTCTTTTTTTCTGTGATTTGAACTTGTGTATTTGTAGAGAGACATATTAACAAATCGGCATCCACTCTCCTATGATATGTCTGGACATCTTACGCAAACATTACCGCACATTTGTTGACAGCATAATTCACATATTTTTAGCCAAGACCGCCTCCAATTTAATAAATATCTACACACATCTTCTCGTGCTTGACTGCTCATCTTCCAACAAAGCAGTTTATAATTTCATATTTGGTTTCCATCGTAGATTGTCTTTCTTCCAACAAAACAATTTATAATTTCATATGTTTGGTTTCCATCCTAGATTGTCTTTCTTCCAACAAAACAATTTATAATTTCATGTTTTGTTTCCATCCTAGATTGTCTTTCTTCCAACAAAACAATTTATAGTTTCATATGTTTGGTTTCCATCCTAGATTGTCTTTCTTCCAACAAAACAATTTAACAATGTTTGGTTTCCATCGTATTGTCTTTCTTCCAACAAAACAATTTATAGTTTCATATGTTTGGTTTCCATCCTAGATTGTCTTTCTTCCAACAAAACAATTTAACAATGTTTGGTTTCCATCGTATTGTCTTTCTTCCAACAAAACAATTTATAGTTTCATATGTTTGGTTTCCCTCCTAGATTGTCTTTCTTCCAAAAAACAATTTATAATTTCATATGTTTGGTTTCCATACTAGATTGTCTTTCTTCCAACAAAACAATTTATAATTTCATATGTTTGGTTTCCATCCTAGATTGTCTTTCTTCCAACAAAACAATTTAACAATGTTTGGTTTCCATACTAGATTGTCTTTCTTCCAACAAAACAATTTATAATTTCATATGTTTGGTTTCCATCCTAGATTGTCTTTCTTCCAAAAAACAATTTATAATTTCATATGTTTGGTTTCCATACTAGATTGTCTTTCTTCCAACAAAACAATTTATTATTTCATATGTTTGGTTTCCATCCTAGATTGTCTTTCTTCCAACAAAACAATTTATAATTTGATATGTTTGGTTTCCATCCTAGATTGTCTTTCTTCCAACAAAACAATTTAACAATGTTTGGTTTCCATACTAGATTGTCTTTCTTCCAACAAAACAATTTATAATCTCATATGTTTGGTTTCCATCCTAGATTGTCTTTCTTCCAACAAAACAATTTATAATCTCATATGTTTGGTTTCCATCGTAGATTGTCTTTCTTCGACTGTCTACAGGATTCATCTGCCTCGTTAATATCAACAAGTTTAGTTAATATAATTGTCAACGGGCACAGAGAGTAGGAAGAGGCAATACGATAGGAAAGAGAGTCAGCTTCATGTACTCTTGATTGGTACACAGTCCGTATTAACCAAAATGTGGTGTGGTGTTAAAATAAATGATAAACTGCTACAGTTAATATTTTCTTATCCGAAACTTCTTTTATTATTTTATAATAACAACACATTTCTTTTCCAGAGCGTATATTATTATAATAATAACAACACATTTCTTTTCCAGAGCGTATATTATTATAATAATAACAACACATTTCTTTTCCAGAGCGTATATTATAATAATAATAACAACACATTTCTTTTCCAGAGCGTATATCAGCATGAAAACTAAGCCAACGATTATTGACAAGATTATTGTTAATCAAGATTATTGACTGATTATTGCTTGTTTTTTCCTTAACAGTAAAACCGTCTTTGGATACTGATATTTTTTTTAATTGTAAGATTACCTCTCTAAAGTAAAAGTAAAGTAAAGTAAAGTAAAGTACCCCATTCACGCCAAGTAGCGTATAGGGAATATGGTGTTAGTGACCATAAATTTTACAGACCTTCGGCACAAGATTTTTGAGGTAATGTGGTCATTACCTCTCTAGCGTAGCTGATATTAGCTGCTTGGTCACTGACTTCAATATCACTGACTTTGATTTGCGTATATTTCGCGTTCATGTACAAGGAATAGGACTTTTATTCCTCCATAATCTTCTTTCTACTATTTACTACTAGCAGAAAATCGTAAAGATCTATAACAATTACTTAATGTAATAAACATGAGATGCAAAAAAATATGGATTAGGGATGAATATCAAAAAGATTAAAACTATGATCATTAAAAAAAGAAAATTCTAAAGACCTACAAATAAATATCAAATTTGAAGGAATACATCTGGAGACAGTTCAGAGCGACAACTGCCTGGGACATACTATAACCAATGATGGAAAATGGAAAACTGAAATAAACAAAAGAATAGGAATGGCAAAAAGTAATTTTAAAGCCATAAAAAATATGCTGTCATCAAAACAAATAACACCAGGGCTAAAACTAAGAATCGCAAAATGTTACATTTTCTCAATATTTCTGTATGGTGCAGAAACATGGACATTAGACCAGGAAACAGAACAGAAAATTGAAGCCTTTGAAATGTGGATATATAGAAGAATGGATAGAATTGGATGGAAAGAAAAGAAAACAAACGATAACGTTTTAAAACAACTAAAAATGAAAAGAGAATTACTAGACACAATTAGAACATTACAAATAACATTTTTGGGACATGTTAAAAGTCACAACAGCCTAATAAAAGTAATATTGGGAGGGAAAATACAAGGTAAAAGAGGCAGAGGCTGACCAAGACTAACATGGACGAGTAACATCAAAAGATGGACTAGTCAACCTATGACAATCTGCACCATCAGAGCAAGAGACAGAGTGGAATGGCGCTCCATGGTAGCCAACCTTCGATGCGGAGACGGCACTCAATGATGATGAATCTTCTTTCTTCTTTCCTCATTTGTCTTTTAGCGTCGAGAGGAGATATATCTTGTGGTCTTTTGCTTTTCTGTTGGCATCTACTGCTCTTATGTTTCCTAGTGTTTCTAATACTTCATCAATCTAGCTTTTTACGCTGTCGACCCGTGAGTCTGGTGTTCTCGCAACGTTTATTGAAATTGAAGCTTGTTGTGTTTTGTTTTAGTCTTTCTATCTTATTACATGGCCGTGCCACTGTATCTGTTCTTTCTGTACGTATTCCATGAATTATGCCTAGCTTTTTTTAAATTCCTAATTTATGATCTTATCTCTCATGCTATTTTCTGCCCTGCTTTTAATATATTTAATCTCATTAGTGGTTATTTTTCTTAATTTTCTGGAGTCTGGCTTCCATGTCTGGAATTGGTAGCACAACTTTGGGATAAAGATTGTTTCGTAGAGTGCCAGTTTTACATCTATATAGTGTTATTTCTTTGTTGCATGGCAATATTAACGGTTGTCCGATTGTTTGACAAGCATCTTGAGTCTTATTTCCGAGTCCCTTGTACGGATGTAAAATAAGTAAGCTATGACATAAATACATTACAGAATGGCGCTCCATGGTAGCCAACCTTCGTTGCGGAAACAGCACTCGATGATGATGATGATGACTTAAAGCTCACACATATTATCAATGCAGTTAAAGCGTTATTGACAATGACAATAAATCATATTTTTTCTGTTTCATTCCCATTACATGACCAAAAAGAGGCAAGACGCCTCACAGCAGCAGAGCTGAGAGCTGTCAATGGCCACAGCAGCAGAGCTGAGAGAGCTGTCAGCTACCCACAGCAGCAGAGCTGAAAGAGCTGTCAGCGGCCCACAGCAGCAGAGCAGAGAGCTGTCAATGGCCCACAGCAGCAGAGCTGAGAGCTGTCAATCGCCCACAGCAGCAGAGCTGAGAGCCGTCAATGGCCCACAACAGCAGAGCTGAAAGCTGTCAGCGACCCACAGCAGCAGAGCTGAGAGCTGTCAGCTACCCACAGCAGCAGAGGTGAGAGCTGTCAGCTACCCACAGCAGCTGAATTGAAAGCTGTCAGCGACGAACAGCAGCAGAACTGATAGCTGTCAGCGACCCACAGCACCAGAGCTGAGAGAGCTGGCAGCGGCCCACAGCACCAGAGCTGAGAGAGCTGTCAGCGACCCACATCAGCAGAGCTGAAAGAGCTGTCAGCGGCCCACTGCAGCAGAGCTGAGAGCTGTCAGTGACCCACACCAGCAGAGGTGAGAGCTGTCAGCGACCAGAACCATCAAGATCCTACTCCACCTTTCCGTGGTGCCTCTAGAAACAGACTACCCAGTCTAGTCTGATCAAGCGAGTAGGAATCGACGAGGGAAGACAACCCGGTACGCAAACAATAACGTGCTGAAGCCGGATGTGTTGGACCGAAAGGCACAAATATCACAGTTTTACTGCAAACCACAACACAAGGTAGTCACGCCACTTAACGTCCCTTTAAGGGCGGATGATGAAGAGGTGTATTCCTTTAGCCATCGGGCGAACGCAAGCAGACAAGCACTTTACCAAAAAGTATTATATTTCTTCGCGATTTTTGTTAATAAGACAGTTTTTCCCTTTTGTTTTTGTTTCTTTGAGAATGTTTGTAACTCCTTCTAAGTTGTCCACGGATAATAGTCTTCTTATTCTTCAGCATAACCACATTTCTGTGGCCTCAAACAATTTTCTAGTTTGTTGTCTAACTATTCAGAAATTACTTCTTTATGTGAAGATAATCTATACATTGAAGAGCCTTTTTCTCTTAAAGCAGTTGCCATAGAATGTGAAATAAACAGCTAAAATACTGTGTGAACTGAAACATTGAGAGAACAAAAAAATGATGGAAAACAGAGCAAAAAAAAATCATACGTTTAAAAACAACAAACATTTTGGGCTTGGTAGGAAGTCAAGAATATAATTAGTAAACGAATTGCCTGGATAGAAAGTAGTGGATAGACATATCACAAGGTTTTCAGTTACGTGCTTCATGGTGATGATTATAATCGACAATTCAGTAGTTTTTATTAAGGTTTTTCATGCTTAATGATAGAGGATTTACAGCAAGACCTACGCTTGCTGTCTGTAGAATTCCCCTAAGGTATTTTTATCACAAGTGAGATTTGTTGACGCAAACAAGACAACCATTTCGTACCACGTCATTCACGTGCTGAAGGAGGTTCCCAACTCTAATCTAAGACACGATGGGTGTCATTATCGACACTTCTTAATTCTAGCATGAAAGAGTTAGCTGATGGCGAGAAAGATGTGAGCAGCGAAGTTAATTAACTAAAAAAGGTATGACATGAAGTGCAATTATCTGTGGAGTATAATGGCATATTTGTTATATTATACATAACACAATGAAACATGTTTTAATAAGCATTTTTATCAATGTTTCTATTGAGTCTATTAAATACCCATGTTTTAAATAGTCTCTTCTTTCGTCCTTTTAATTATATTTTTTTTATTTTAAAGGACTACCCTTCTCCCCCCCCCCTCCCCGCCCCATTTTTTTCTACTGATATTTTCTTTCCAACGTTCTAACATTATCTACTATTTTCTTGTTTATATCCTTGTCATTCCTCCTCTTCTTCATTCCCTAACGTGTGAGGTCGCTGGAACACAAATATCAGACTACGTCACCTTCTCAACTTATCTCTCTATTTTCAGTCATTCTTTTAAGCTCAGCAAAGTCGAGGTTTGTCCACTCCTTGATGTTATTACCCCATCTCTTTCTCGGCTCACCTCTCCTTTTCTCGCCGTTCAGCACCACAAATTATCGTGATATATTTCAGTTTAAAATATAGAAGTGAGTAACATTATAAGAGTGAAACGTCATTACCATATTTCTGCATCCAGCTTATTGGGCAGAGATGTTGCGATGTTGGGTGTTCAAGCCATTTCACTGAGGACCTGAGAATAAGATACGCATAACCAGCGCAGTTACCAAGTAGTCTACAGTGTATATTTCCAGCCCATGATTTCAATCAAATAAAATACAAAAGAAGCCTATAACTATATAGGGAACAGTAGTGACGTCCACCAAGCTGTTTAGAACTCGGCCACCTATTCCAATAGATACATTTAAATATGGACACAATACGTGTGTAAAAACGCCAGTTTTTGTTTGTTTACGCGCGTTTGTATTTGTATCAGTTGTGTCTGTTAAAATAGTTTGTTGATTGTAAGAACAGAAAAGACAGAAAAGCGGGGTTTTAGATGTGTTGTTACTTCACCTCTATTGTTCAGTCATTCTCTATTGTTTAAGCAAATGAAACCACAGGCAAACAAAATACCGTTTCGGCTTTGATCTCGTCTTCTCAAATTTGTCTCCCCGATCAACCAATTTACTTTTGGAGGGAAAGCTCGGCGGCGAGGGCGGATCAGAGGGCCGAACACCGGTGACAGAAGACGATGTTGGAGTTCATTTTGTTTGCTGACAGGAAAAACAGTTTCAGACAGATCCACGATGGGAGATCAAAGACAGGGAGAACAATTCACAATCTATACCCAGACTGGTGTGATGTGTACCTGACAGTTCAGCTCACTTTCCTAGCGCGTGCCAGCCAAATCCAACGACAACGAAATCCTTGTCTGTGATTGGTTAACCCAAGCATAAACCATTCTATAGCTGAATGGGTGCATCCTGAAGTGGGCGGTGTCAAACGAAAGTTCCTGGAGTTCTGGAATGAAAGACTCGAGGCGGTGGCGAGCTTCTGGTATTGGAAAGATGTAGTGCATCAACCCCGCCTTAGAGACAGTAACGTTAGGCATGAAGAAGTGAAATTATGCAAAAGCGCGACTGACTCCAACACCGCTAGACCTCCGGTTTGGCAGCTCCTTGTGAAGCTAACAGCATTACAATAACAGAAATGAGCTGCGTTGATTTTATGTATCAATTTTATTCGCCATACTTCTCTTATAAGACACCAGCCGAGGATACGCAGGTAAGCAGTTTAAATGCACGAAAATTAATTGATAAAACAACGTGAACAATGTCATATCTCAAAGCTAGTATAGTTTTGATTAAAATGCGGTTCTTATCCCCACGAATTTCACCCGAAATCAGAAACAGCCGCAGGTGACCAGGAGATGTGAGAAGCTGCGGTATTGAGCTTAATTCTCCGATAGAGGTGGCATGGATGGCAACATACCGACACGGGTGTTCGAGGCATTGCAAAGCGGCCAAGAATGGTGTCGGACTTTTTTGAGGTCTTTGCTGCCGATAATCCGAACATTTCTTCATTTGTTTCGGGCATTTCTTTCGGGTAATCGGGTTGCGGGGAGAGGGGGGAGGGTACAGGAAGTTGTGAGAGCACTTTGAAATAATCTCTCCACTCATTGATGTGAGGGCCCGCCGGATACATTGATTGCTGTTCATTTAAATGAT